>OX422212.1:528388848-528988848 GCA_949130495.1 Sambucus nigra
ATATTTTAGAGAAGAGGAAAATGGATCATTTGTCTGAACAGTAAGGCCAATTCGTGCAAAGATGAACCATTATAAAGGTTATGCAGTTCTCTTTGATGTTCCAAAGAGCTTCGCTTGGTTCGGAGAGTTGACCCTGGTCAAATGGGGCTCAAAATTTCCCAATAACCCTTCAGAGTAAAATGGGTTGTTCATCGGTACCGTTAGGCTGATTCGCACATTGGGTGGACCGTTAAAATGATATTTAGAGCCCTTTGAAGATTTATTTAGTTTCATTTGAGTAGAAGAATTGATAAGAGTCAAATGGAGCCCGAGAGTTTATAATGTCCTCTCTATCAGTTTTTTGAGGAAAATGGTTCATTCGTTCGAACCATGAGGTTGATTTGTGCATGGGGCAAACTGTTAGAAAGAGGATTCAGGGATCTTCAAAGATTCTTTGAGCTTCCTCTCTGGATAGGAAGTTGATTGGGGTCAAAACGGGGCCCGAGAGAACCTAATGGCCTCTAGATTGATTTTCGATAAGAAAATCGATCGTTGCTCTGAACCGTAAGGCCGATTGGAGTACGGGGCGATATATATATATATATATATATATATATATATATATATATATATATATATATATATATATATATATATATATATATATATAAGGTAGTTAAATCTGCCTGTAGGTATAACGTATTAGTGTCTCTTTTTTGTCATTCGATTTTATATTTCATTGTTGTAATTTCCCATTGGGCATTTATCTCATCCCCTCGTCTTTGTTACGGAAGTTTGGGTGCAGTTCTGAATTTTGAGAGAGTTATATAGTTAAGTATTCTTTTTATTTTACGTCAGTATCTTTGTATGCTTGGATTCGAGAGCCACTATAGCTTGATCTAAATAGGAATCGCATGCTAAACAAGTGAAATATTATTTAAATAAAACTAGACCAGAAGCATTATGTAGGTTATTTCATTGCGCTTCACACCTAACACTCGGGTCAGATCGGATTGACCATTGGTAACCCATAAATATGGGTTAGGGGGTTCCAAATGGTATCCGAGCTCTAGGTTTAAGGTTCCTTTCGGGAGTGACGTGGTGAGATCGGTAGTGGATCTTTTGACGATGGAGTCAAATAGATTATCATGACTGGTAATACATTGCTAAGTGGCATACGACCAAATTAGTTATCATAAATTGCTTTCATGCTTCTAATTAGACATGTTAGTGATCTGTGAGTGTCTAAGCTAGCTGATAGTGGTGACACCATATTTTTTAGTGTGAAGTTCTTATGTGTCAATCCATGATGATGTGAGAGGCCATTTAAGATGTTAAAAATGGTAAATAATGTCCACTGAATTAGAAACATGAATGTTGTAAAGCAACATGTGGAGGTTAGGTGACTAGAGTGTCATGCCTAAGTCATATTGATTTGTGATAAGTATGCATTAAGTTCCGGGGTGAGGTAATTTCAGATAGTTAATAATGATGATGTAATTAGGAAAATTCAATCCTTGGGGTAGTGTCATGTCGTAAGATAATTGACGATTCGGTAGACATGAGGAACCGTGATACTCGACACTTGGGGATGTGTACTCAGTCGGAGTCGGTAAGATAACATTATTATAAATAAGTGCCTTTGGTGGCTGTTGATGAAAGTTGTACCTCCCAAAGTATAATGAGAGTTATGAGAAAATTATAGTAAGTATATTACGTATGAAATAATGATGGTTAAGGAGACTTAGGAGTGAACTCAAAATTGTCTTCTATGCTTGGGTTTTAGAGAATATGATGCAATGTCTAGGAATAGGATCCCTAGTGATGTCGGTGAGGTGGACCTAGAGGCTTATAGGTTGTATATAACGTCCTGTATCATGCCAAAATCCTTATTAGTGCCAGTCTATGATTTGGTATGTGTCTTATGGCCACAACCGTTTGGAGAGGAAATAATATTATTATCTAAGTGTAAGGGCCTATTTTAAGGACTTAAGTAATGGATAGATGCAAAGTCATTCCAGTATGTGAGTGGTTTAAGGGCTTCTTTGAGTGTCCATAGGACTAATTGTTTGTGACTCAATTGGTAATAGAAATCAACTTGTTGTGACACCTCGAGGTATTCAATGGTGAAGTTTCACCATATGTTGAGGCTCGTAGACTAGTATCTTTGCTAGCACCTAGTAATCATGATGTGGGTACTAAAATGTTTGTGGAGCGTACCTATGATGATAAAGTCATGGATGATGAATTTTTTTCGAGTTTTGAGTACTTTTAAGGAAGTATGTTTGGTGTCTTTAGGGAACAAGTTAAGCCCGGTATCAAGAAGTGATAAGCATATTAGTGATGATGCTGGTGAAGGTCAGGTAATGATCTCAGGTTGTTGGTCAAACTCAAAGGAGTTGAATCCTACAGTCCATGGTGAGGTCGTCTAACTTGATATAAGTTTATGAAAAAACCTTCTAAGTATAATTGAAGATTAGTACCAAAGTTGAAAATAATGCCTTTGTCGAAAGAGGGAAAGTGTAGGACGTGTAGTGCTATATTTCGAGCAGTAATAGGAAATACATTTGAGACTTAGATTGATGATGTTATGTTGGAGATTTGAAATTGACACCCCAAGGAGGCTATTGAAGCATGATTAGGATATTGGCATGTATTAACATTATAATGTAGAATAACCATAGCAATGTATGTCCTAGTTCTTGGTACGTCTTGCCTAATCGGTATGGATTATGAGATGTAGCCCTGTGTTATACTTATTACCCTTAGAAGGCTAATAGCGAATGAGGTAGCCATCATTTAAGTTCACTTTGGGTAGAACCTAGAGATAAGCATAGTGACAACCTTGTGTAGTTAAAGGTTAATTATAAATTGAATGCTTCGCTTAGCAAGTTAGTTCCTGAGGAGACGTGTGGGATACGATAATGATATGACAAGGCAGGCAGTAACCAAGGTGTAGTGAGTTGGTGATGTCATCATTAGTAAGATGGAAAAGGTCAGTGTTGACAAGTGTGTTGGCATTTGTCGATCGGGGTGGCTTGCGTTAATCAAATATGTAAGGAGGAAACCTTATTCTTTATGATGGAAGTCCAGCGTTTGACTTCCCAGAGGATAATAGGTTCATATATGGATTTTTTCTTATGGGAATGAATAATTTATGATCTGATTCGTCTTGGTTGGTGACTCAAGGTAGGGTGTGTGGCTAGGTTGGTACCTACTAAGAATGTTTAGGCAGAATTATAAACTCCAAAGCGTGTGGCGTAGGTTCACCTTTTGTAACTCATAGTCTTTTGTGTGTGAATGGGATTTTTTTGAAATGATTATTTGTTCTTTCGGATTCTTATGTGTCCATTTCTATTTCGATAATCAAGGATTAGTATTCACACAAATGTGGTAGCTCGAATTTGTACCAGGTTATGGTACGATGTTATTTGGCCCAGTAGAGTGTGGTTGGACCTGGCTTGGTCAATGCATCTCGATAACTAGGTGCGCCCTTGCCTAAGATATCCTTTATATTGCACAAACTTATGTGTATGGGTGGCTGCGCTTTTAGCCCCATATTTTGCCCATAATATCTATTCACCTTATAATTATTGACCTTATAATTTGTCAGTTCTGTAGTCATTGACTCTGGGTAAGAAGAGCATGATGATAAACTGAGGACATTGTAGAGTGTTAAAACTCAAGGAAATTTAGCATATAGTGTTATTTTTATACAGTGAGTGGATTGGCGTAATAAATAGGTTCCACAGTTAGATGCCTAGAGTGATCCTAGGTTTATGGAAAGATCTCGCGAAGGGTGTTAGTTAGGTGCACAAATTGTGACTTGGTAGGTGTAGAGCTCCATGGGGCAAAGGACTTATGATATGAGATTATGTGGTCATGAGGACCAGAGAATTTAAGATAAATCAAGTTGTGTAGTCCCGAGGTTAGAGACGATTCTTAGTGATTAATCAAATTAGATGTTAGTCACACGTTATTTTTCCTTTCGGTGAGTGTTGACCACTAGAGAGGGTTGATCGGTGGAGGCACCGGTATGCTTTAAGTATTAGTAAAAGTAGTCCTAGGATGTCATTGGGCATGATCATCAAGTGAGTAGAGACACGAGGATGGCTATGTGATATATCATGACGTTGAGTGTTAAAGCATGCTTCATGTTAAAATTTTAGTGACATACTTGTGAAAGAGTGTATGATGTTATCTTAGCAATTGAGGACTTCAATGACCTAGTCTTGGAGGATTTTCTATGACTTAGAGTAAGTATTGGTAAATCCCACGAATATGAGGAATCGACGAATCGATAATTTTAGAGATGAAATTTCCAAAGGAGGGAAAAATGTATGACCCATGCCCAATATTTGATTATTTTCCTTGTTTAAATTGTATCATATGAAATCCCTAAAACTTGGATCATTAATAAATTGGTTTCTATCTATATTTGATTATTCTTTGGCCTTGATGGTAATTATTGGAGGTTTGTGGGTAAAATTAAAGATTTTAGGAATATGGCAAGATCGAACAAACTTGAAAGTCGTTCAAATGAGATCCTTGTTTTGTTCGAATGAGAATCGAGTTGGTTCAAACGAGAATCCAGTGCCGTTTGTAGAGGGGTTCTAATGAGAATCTAATGAAATTTCACTGAATAAGGTTTATCTTCCTCATTAGAAATGAGATTGAAATCTCGTTCGAACAACATATTCAGAATATTTTAGATCGAGTGCCCTTGTGTGCTATCACATTTTGGACAGTTAGATCGATGAGGTGTCGACTCCTAATGTACCCAAATGGTCAAAATGGGATTTTTGTTTGTTGGGATTACGTTTATAAGGGTTTGTTTAGGTTATTTGTGGGTTATAAGATAAGAGGGTGGGGTGGATTTCCCCCACCATTTTCAGATTTCTCCTCTCTCTCTAGATCTTTAGAGCTCTGAATACCACAAACCACCCTAAACCACCATGTATCCACCTTGTGTCATCACATTTAAAATTATTTCACCATATATAAACCTTATACACCTATTTCCTCCATCATTAGGTAAATCTACAAATTTATGGAGGTATTGTTGGGTGTTTTAGAGAAGAAGAAAATAAACTTTATGGAGTTTTGAAGAGTGTTTTTTCTTGGACATTTATGGAGCTACGCAACCTCCTTGAGGTTACTTTGGAAGTGGGGGGTTGCAATCACCTATTTCGTGGTCCGGCTATTATGGATGTCCATTTGAGGTGGGAAAACTCAACTCTTAGTTTAAGACTCTATTTTTCACATTAGTGTTGTTTTACCTAGAATCGTTAATGCAGAATGCATAAACAATTTAAGAAGATGACTTCTTAAGGTTTTGTGATAATGGTTTCAAAATGATTTCAAAGGTTTTGAGAAAAATACTATGATTCAAGAATGTTGAATAAATGATGTATTTTAAGAAATTTGGTTTAAACATTTTATCTAATAAAATATTTTGAAAATAAAATTTATCTTGCTATAGATATTTTGGGTAAACTATGTTTTAAAGTTTCCTGAAAAAATGAAGATCTTTATAAAGATGGACATTTGTTTAAGTCTTGGAGAATAAAAACGTCCTTTAGTCTTGAAAAGTGTATTTTTACAAGTATTATGAAATTTCTAGAATAAATCACATATTATACCCATTTAATAGGATATTGGACTTAAAATCCATCTTGTTCTCTTGCATATACACTTGTAGCATTTTGAGGATGAACATATAAACAAGTTTAATGATGGGTTTGGGTTTAAACATGAAATAAAAAATTAAAAACTTCATCCCTTAATGTGTATGAAAAAGGTGTTGGGACGGTCATAAGTGTATGAAAATGGTGTTTTTATGATAAAGTAGTCTTTAAATGTTCAATGATTCCATAGAGAACGAAAGTGATGGAATAAAGATGTTTACAACTTGAGAATAATATTACTCCAGAGTGTTAAATGAGTGTCAATGAGTTAAAAACACTTAAGAAGTTAGTGTGGGTAACTTAATGATGTTTTGGGGAAAACACTTGAGAAAATGGAGGAAAAGACAAGTCTGGACAAAAATTGGGTAAAATGGTAATTTTACATAAAGTGGAATATTTTTATGAAATAAAAATGTTGGAAAAGGTGTTTCACAAAATGGTTATAAATGAAACATGATTTTGTGATAAAATCAACGTTATGGTAAGAAGCACAAGATATGATGATTTTAAAGTGTAACATAAGTTTGGATGAAATCCCGAGTCTTGGCTTTGATCGGTAAAGTAAAAGTGGAATAATGTGGACATTTGTAAAATATTAAAACACATTAATATGGACTCAAATGACATCGGGATAATTAAGGAGGTTCCGGAGCCCTGATTTGAAAGACCTAAAATCACTAACCAGAGCATATGATAGCATAGTCGGCGGTGTGGAGCCCGTTACAATATGCGGTTATTAGAAGATTTCGGGAAAAAGATAATGAAAATGGAACATATCATGAAATGGATTGTGTGGTGAATACATTAAAAGAAAAAGTAACTTGAATGAAATAATAAATGTTTCGGTAAAGCATAAAGTGACCTTTTTCATAGATATAGCATATAGTCATGTTTGATGATGCATCTTATTATATATAGATATCTAGTCCGTTTGATGATGATCCTCTAAATTCCTAAAATATATTTCTTATTTTAAATGAAACCAAATATCGTAGTGACCATTTCATAGATACATCATATAGGTCACTATTTGAGAAAATGGTTAGAACTGATAATTTTCTCATGAGTTGTCATCTCGACGATGTGCTGAAAACATGCATAAGGCCTTTACAGAGATGAAACACATACATTCCATCAATTTAACCAAAAACATATAAAAATAAGAACCCCTCTAGTGTGAATCTACATATATTATATGTTTCGTAAACTATCACTGGCATATGACCTTAACATGTTCCCTTTTTATAGCCCATAATTTTTTTCCAAAAAAATTAAATCCTTTTCTTAGCTTACATTACACCAAAACAAAAAAATATGCATTTTTTTCCATGGTCAATGACCGTGACAACTGTATTATGTTTTCACGGTCAAAGACCATGCCAAGTCTTTTTAACTTAAAAACCTTAGGCGATCTTTTTTTCCCACCGGTTCATGTCCCTCTATTTTTCTCCCTCTATCAGCATCTGCTCTCTTCCTTTCTGAGCGTCTCAGGTATGTTTCTCTCTCTCTCTCTCTCTCTATATATATATATATATATATATATATATATATATATATATGCATGTGTGCATGATTTTGTGTGTGTGTATGATTTTCTCTTTGTGTGTGTATATACATATATATATATGTGTGTGTGTGTGTGTGTGTGTGTGTTAGATTAATTGTGTGTGGTTTTTTCTGTATGTGTGTGTGTGTGTGTGGTTAATTTGGCGTTTATAAAAATTGGGCATAAGTATGAAATTAGACCCCCTTTGTTGTGTAAATATGAAATTGAAATTGGGTATGAATCTGCAATTGGGCATATTGTTGTGTAAATGTGAAATTGAAATTGAAATTGTCTATAAAATAGAAATTGGGTATACTATTGTGTAAATCTGAAATTGGGTATAATGCTACACATATAAATATATATACAAATAGAGATTGTTGAATTGCTTGGGATTCTTGAATTTTTGTTGACTCGTGGATTTGAACATTTAGATGGCCATTGAGTTGGTTGGCCCTCGGAATTTCTCATAAAAGGCATTATTATTTGCATTGTTGTTTTGAGTTCTTGAATTGTTGTTGACTGGTGGATTTTAACACTTAGATGTCCATTGACTTGATCAGTTTAATGCTTTTAATAACTAATAGGTGTATTCTTCTCGTGCTTTGTTATTATCGGATTTGAATTTAAATTAGTTTTATTGTTAGTGAATAAGTTAATTTGGTTTTTAATCAACTTAAACATTAATTCAAAGTCCATGACATGACCATATATTGAAATGATATTTATAATTATATTGTCGTTAACTTGTATTCTTCTAGTGCTTTGTTATTTTCGAATTTGAATCAAAGTTGGTTTAATGGTTAGTGAATATATTAATTAATATTTTAATCAATTTAAGCATTAATTCAAAGTCCATGACAAGACCTTATATTTAATCAATATTTATATTTATAATGTCGTTATCTTTTATTCTTCTAGTGCTTTGTTATTATTGTATTTGAATCAAAATTTATTTTATGGTTAGTGAATATGTTAATTAGGATTTTAATCAATTTAAGGATTATTTCAAAGTCCATGACATGACCCGATATTGAAAAAGTAATTGAATTTATATGTCGTTAACTTTTATTCTTCTAGTGATTTGTTATTATCGGATTTGAGTGTAAATTCAAAGTCCATATACATGTTTGTACTAATAATAATAATTTTTGCAGAAAATGTCTTCATCCCAATGCGGTAGCGAAGGCGACGAGGGCTCCTCGGCCATTAGGCCGCCAAAATGGGCCAAATTGGGGTCCATCGTTGAGAATAAGATGACATTATTGGCTACATCCCTGAAGCTGCTGAAGGAGATCGCCGGTCCGGGGTACACTGATTAGAGGGCCGTGCCAAATGGGTCAAGATGTCCATTTGGGGAGCACTACATGTAGTGTATTTTATTTTTATTTTTATTTTTATTTATGTCTATATTTTATAAGCAACTAACACTTAGTTTCTTTTTGGTCCGTATTTGTTTGACAAGATCAATTCGTCATGCATCCACATGTCCACGACACCACGTTGGAACAGTTGAGGGATGAATATAAGATTTGGAAAAATACATGCGAGCACGGTAATTTGGGAAGACCCAACAGTCCATTCTGAGCGTACGTGACATCATCCCCTCGAAGGAGATGATCTCATTAGTACAGTGGTAGAAGTTTGTCGACAATGAGATCTATGAGAGGCAATTGGCATCTCATCAATCGGGGAGGGAAAATCGGGTAAAAAAGGAGAACGTGCACTACTCCAGGCAAACGTCTTACGTCGCGGTGGAGTACAGGATGGTAAGTTTTTATTTTTCTTTAATTTTAGTTTTATCTTATTCTAATTTAGCATTACTTTGCGTTACTTACTAATTATGTATTATTTTATTTTAGGAGATGGGGAGTGGCCCTAGGGGTAGGCCACATAGGGTCGGTGCCTATGAGGCAATTCAGACGAAGAGGAGCAAGGATAAGGAGGTGTCCCCGAGTGTCACAGGCATGATTGTAAGTTATAAAATTATAATTTTTTTTAATTACATTATAATTTTTTTATTTACTTAATTTACTAATCATGTACTTTTTGTCATTTCAGGCAAATCTTAAAGAAATGCACGAGTCGTATTTTGATGCTGACAAAGCGTCTTTGGCTACGGACTCACTCAACCAAGTGCTCTGGGTGAATCGTAAGGGGAGGACTAGGGGGTGAGCTCGCGGGTGGGAAGTCGAGGATCGTCGGAATGGATATGAGCAACACCATCTTATCTCATAATGTGGACACCCATGATGATAAGCTGTCAAGGTTGGAGGCGAAGGTCGTAGATATGTATGCCTTCATAAAGTGTTAGTGGGGGTCCACTTCTGATGAGGGGAAGGGGAAGGCGCAGGAAGGGGAAGGAGGTAGACGAGGACATCACTGCTTCATCACCAATCTTATGGACTCCCCGCCCTTAGATCCATTTCCCATTTTGATCCCCATCAAAAGGACTATGTCAATAATCAGTTGTCCAAGCATGTTTTTAATCGACATATTTCGTGGGTATATGATAGCAAGGAGGTTAAGGGACCCAGGAACCCCCCGGGTATGGTGGTTCATGGACGTCCCCTGCAAGATATTGAGGCAAAGGGTCTCGTCACGCATGTTTTGGCCAAAAAGGAGAACTCACATTTGTGTTTCCATAAACAATGTGGTGTTCAACAAATTGATGGGTGTGTCCTTCCTTCCTCCTCCGATCTATTCAAGACCCTATGCCATGACATTATTTTTATTTTTTTTATTTCGATAATTGATTATATTTGTATTTTTTTATTTGGTAAATATTGGTTTGGATATGGATATTTGTTTTTGGTTGTTGATATTTACATGTTGGTTATAGATGTTTGTTTTGTGGTTTTGTTGCTCTATATATATGTTGGTTGGACATGTATAATTTTGCTATAATAGGTACAAATATACTGCTGGACAGTGGTAGTGTACATGCAGCCCAACAGTTTTTTTTAAATCTGCCCAGAATTGTCACAGACTTTGACAGTGACAAGTGCGTGATGAAGAAACTTGTCACGGACAAAGTCTGAGACACTTTTTATTATCTATCACGGACTTTGACAGTGATAACTTTAGGTTTTTTTCAGGGGCTTTGACCATCACAAATTTTTTAAGGTCAAAGATCGTGATAAGTCCGTAACAACTCTAACAAACTTATCACCGTCTTCGACCGTGATAAGTCTGTGATAAATTCATTTGTCACCCCCAAACTTAAAGATTGTGACAAGTTTGAGTTCTCAAGGTTTTTTACCGTGACAAGTTGGTAGTTTTGGTGTAGTGTTAATAATGGGTGCAGTGTATATTGTATTAGTGAATCTAGTTATGTCGCCATTACATGATCTAATTAGATTGTCCTGAACTAACCTATGTTATAATAGTAAGATATCAATGATAAAACTTCCAAATAATTACGTGATCAAACCCATAATAATTTTTTTAAAGTTAAACCCATATATGTTCTTTATGTTGTACTAAATTTGATTCATTCTACTAAAAATGATTTATTTCAGTGTACAAGAATTTGAGTTGATTTTTGCAGAAAAATATGGATGATCTAGAATCGCGACATCTAGAGATAATGGAGAGTAGTGTTGTGATAGATTAGTAGACTAAAACAATGCTTTATGTAATAATTTTAGTTATGGATTTATTGTTATAGTAAAATAAGTTATTCCCATTTTCATGAGAACCATATATGGACATAATGTTTTGCAGTCATTTATATATTGTTGGTGTCTTTTATTCCGCTCAGTAGGTGTTCTGGTGTGTAGAGTACAACTTACACATAGAGGATCAGATCGCCAGTTCTTGTAGAATATAAGTTTTATCGTTCACAATCTTAGATTGAACTGGACACGCTATCAATAGGGTTGCATCATAATATTTAATAAGTCTATCTTGATTATGGGAAACTGTATGGTTTCAACTTATTATGCTAGTACATTTTATGTGTATTTAATGGAACAAATTTAAGGTCATTGTTTTTATACTGATTTTATAAGGAGATGTAAACCTCATGATTATTAGGTTTACTTAAGGCACTTAATCCATATATACTTAATGGACGCTTACACTAGTGATTTATTACTTTGACTTATCAGTTGAGATTCATTGTTAAATTAATGATCTTGATAAATTGGATAATGTTGATTAATGTATGGCAAAAGTCTATTATGGATGGAATCCACGTCTTAATATAGAGAATGGTGATACCCCTTTGAGATGCTTATAAGTTTTGTATGTGCCAAACCCTGCAGGTATATTATGTTATTCTGACACTATAAGTAAGTTGAGTTAGATCACTCAAGGACTTAAAGAAGTTAATCAAATAAATTATCAGTAGTCTATTTTATTAACGGGTATTGTAACCTTAACGTGGGGAGAATTAAGTAATTAACAATGAGGATATGAAAATAAAATTTTGAGTTAAGGAGTGGAGTTACAATTATAATTATTTAGTGGTAATAATTATTATTATCAAGGGATTGAGATTAGGATCCGAGATGGATTATGTTATCTCAGGACCATTAAGATCCACATCCTTACCTCTCCTTAGGGTCACTACTATAGCCTATATATATGCAGCTAAATCTCATTCTTTCTTTACCTAGCCCTTACTCATGGATACTCAAAAGACCCAACTTTAAACTTGTGAGAAAGAAAGACAATAGAGAAAAAAAGAGGAGATAAGAAGATGGTCACGAAATAGGATCCCACCCTCTACTCGTGATAGTCTATATCCGGAATACAATAGAAGACCGTGAGGTGAATCAATCCATCACATATTCTAATCGTGCAACGATGAGATCTAATCAAATAGATCTCGAAAGGTAAACCTTAATCTCTCCTTATAGGATTTGATGTATGTATAATGTTTTTATAGTTCAATTTTTACGCATTTTTAATAGACCCTTGGATTTTTGCTCCAACAATTGGTATTAGGGCTTTGTTAATAAAGCATAAAGGTTGAATTCAGCCATGTTGTCCAATTAAAACAATTGTATATGTGCATGGATCTTGGGTAGATTATAGATCTATGCTAACTTATGTTTTACAGCAATCTAATCTCACTATTATTGTCACGTATTTTTGTTTATATTTTATGTGATTAGATCCCACGATGGTTTATTCGTGGTTACTTTTTCAGATGAATTAATGTAATATTAATATAGAATGTGAAATCCTTAATGGAGGCATAGGAAGTGTGTAAATTGTTACGATGTTTTAAACATAATTGTCAATGCAGGAGTGTGAAACAAGATCAGTGATCAGAGGTAGTTTGTGGCACATAAATTAGTTTCGATGGTGTTAAACAGTGTTTGGGCCATGTTGTCCCAGCGTAGTGGCAACATGAAGCTTTTGGGTTCAAGGATGACCGTTGAGTTCAAGGATGACTGTTGAGAACTTCAATCTACAATAGAGTTGTATATTGACCAAAATAGTAGATGTGGCCATCCTCAATCCTCGCTTGTGGGCGGATGCATGAAGGGAGGATCCTCAAGTCCCGCGCGTCCCTCACGGGAGCGCTTCGACCGACGTCATTTGAGATGAGGTGTAAAAATGTAGAGAGATTTAGAGTCTTCAATCCATTTTACTCAAAACGAACAAAAGAAAAAGGGGAAGCCATCCCGAAGGATGGCATCCAAAGACATACTGGTGCATACAAAACCAAAATGATTCAAGAAGGGTTCGGAGGATAAATTATGAAATAGAAAGGAGGTAGGCACCCATTCCTCACTTTCAGTCTCTCATGGATGTTTGATATTTTCCCTTTTATTTCCTCGTGAGATGTGTGCATGTGTATATATATGGTGGAGATAGGAATCCTTGACTTGTATCATGGAAGAGATAAAGCGAGTCATCCGTAGGAAGGTACAAAAATAATATTAGAAAATAGGATTTACGCTATTACCCTTACGTTGATCGTTATAATGGAACGATAACGCATATGGAGTAACACGTCACTAAGAACAAGTGTATAGAATATAAGAAAATTGGATTTAGAGAAGATAAAAAATGTGATAGAAAGTGAGAATAGGACTCGAGTCTCGGGTTTTACCCCGAGATGCCTACGTAGCCTATAAAGTATCAAAGTCCATGCAGTTCGCATACAAAATGAGGGGTGGGGTTTATCCCATAAATCTAAATGGGGGATCTCTTATTTGTGAGTGTGTGTGTGTGTGTAGAAAAAAGTGTCTTTAGTTGTGAGAAAAGTATGAGACTCCCTATTTGGAATTTATGAGCAAACCCTCTTTTTCTTATTTTTTCGGTTTTATTTATATGAAAATAAGAGATGTGCAATAATACTAAATAAAAAGTATATTTAGGATGTGTGAGATCAGATAATAAAAGTGCTAAGTAATAAAACAAGTTATTGAGAATTTCAGAGAAAGTTGGACCTTCTTGAAGATCTTGAGCTTGATCTTAAATGTTGGAGATCAGCCCTTGCACTTGGATGATGGTGGAGAGTGGCTAATTCACCAAGTTTGATGAAAAGGATGATGAAAAGTGGAAGTTAGAAAGGGATTTGGATGTTGAAATCGCGCTGCCTTCGAGAGAGGTTTTTGGGATTCGCTGAGAGCGATTTGTATCAGATCTGGAATCTCTTTGCAAATGAGGTGAAGGCCTCATTTTATAGGACCATGTCATTGCCAATCGGCATAGACCTGGTCCTGCCTATCAGCACCTGTCGACAGGAAGGGTCTGGAACCTGCCATTTGGCAGTGTGTTTCAGGCCTTTTCGAAAAATTAGCTACCGAGGGTAAATCATTGGTCAGAATTGCACACGGAGTAGACCATTGGAAAGGTAATTCAGATACCTTTTAAAGTACTTTAAACCTCTCCCGAGTTTGGGAGTTAACTTTGGGTCAAATATGGCTCGGAAGCGTTTGTCGGTCCATTGGACAGGGAATCGTTTGGACGCAAACAAATCGTTCGTCCTCATGGTAAGTCTGAATCGCGCATGGGGCGGACTGTTGGAAAGGTTAGGAGATGTAATTTGACATTCCAAAGAGTTTGACCGAGTTTGGGGAGTTGATTTGGTCAACCAAGCCTTGGAAGCATTTGATGACCTCTTGGAGTCAAACGGATCGTTCGTCCGCATGGAAAGTTAGAATTACGCATGGAGCGGACCATTGGAAAGGGGTTTCAGTGCCCTTTGAAGATTCATTCAGTCTTGATCGAGATAAAGAGTTGACTTAGGTAAAACAGAGGTTTCAGTGACCTTTGAAGATTAATTCATCTTTGGTCGAGCTGAAGAGTTTGACTTTTTAGTCAAATGGAGCCTGAGAGTGCCCGATGGCTTCTAGGTCAATACTCGGGATATGACCTGGGTTTGTAGTGATGAAGGGAGGTACTAGGGACCTGAGGAGAGTTAGGGGTAACAGAATGGGGTGTCTATAGAGCCCCTCGACGGGTGAGTTTGGAACAAATGATAATCATCGAATAGACACCATATGATGCTTTTAATGGAGTATGACTGATTTCAAGGGTCGAGGACGATTCTGAGGACCTTAGGGGTATGCTGGGGATGACAAATTTTGTGGGTCAAATCCAAATCAGTGGGCTTAAGTGATGAGGGTAACCGATTCTGCGGGTCAAAGTCAATTCTGCTATCTTAGGGTGAAGATCTAATAACCGAGGTCAATTCTGACCTAAGAGTGGTGACAACTGAGGACTGAGGTCAATTCCGACCTAAGAGTGGTGATGACCGAGGACTGAGGTCAATTTTGACCTAACTCAGGTGACGATCCAAGACCGAAGTCAATTCTGACCTAAGAGTGGTGACGACCGAGGACAGAGGTCAATTCTGACCTAACTCAAGTGACGATCTAAGATCAAGGTTAATTCTGACCTAAGAGTGGTGACGATCGAGGACCGAGGTCAATTTTGACCTAACTCAGGTGATGATCTAAGACCGAGGTTAATTCTGACCTAACAGTGGTGACGACCGAGGATCGAGGTCGATTTTAACCTAACTCAGGTGACGATCCAAGACTGAGGTCAATTCTTATCTAAGAGTGGTGACGATCGAGGACCGAGGTCAATTTTGACCTAAATCAGGTGACAATCCAAGACCAATGTTAATTCTAACCTAAGAGTGGTGACGACCGATGACCGAGGTTAATTCTGACCTAACTCAGGTGACAATCCAAGACCGAGGTCAATTCAGACCTAAGAGTGGTGAAGATCGAGCACTGAGGTCAATTCTGACCTAAATCAGGTGACGATCCAAGGCCGAGGTCAATTCTGACCTAAGAGTGGTGACGACCGAGGACCGAGGTCAATTCTGACCTAACTCAGGTGACAATCTAAGACCGAGGTCAATTCTGACCTAAGAGTGGTGACGATCGAGGATCGAGGTCAATTCTGACCTAACTCAGGTGACGATCCAAGACCGAGGTCAATTCTGACCTAAGAGTGGTGACGATCGAGGAGCGAGGTCAATTCTGACCTAACTCGGGTGATGATCCAATACCGAGGCCAATTTTGACCTAAGAGTGGATAAAGATTGGATTTTGATTCTGCTCGAGAAAGTGCCTTGTGATTTTGATTTGAGCTGGGGAGCTGATAGCTGGGGAAGCTTTTGTTTCCTTAGGAGGCCTCGCAGGGGGGAACAACCAATTTGGGTGCTGTAAAAACTCCGTTGGGGAAGTGACCAAGCGATCCTTAAAGATCCTCCGGGGCTTTATCAGGAGGATATTCACTTGGTTTTTGAGGATTTCACTGGGAAAGTGGGGTTTCACTTGAGGGAATGCGAAATTTTCCTGATGAAAATATTCTAAATCCTTCCTGGGATTTTTAGGAATTTTCTGAGGATTTTTTGGGGCTTTCTAGTATTTTCTGGGAATTTTTGTATGAAATTTAAGGGGGGTGCCGGTCGGCGTGGTATGAGGGGTGCCATTCGGCAGTGGTACATACTTTTGGACTACCTTAGGAAGCTAAGGAGTCAGTGCCGATTGGCATGGCATTTGGCATCCTATATAAAGGGGGCGAATCCCTTCATTTTTTCACTGCTTCTTTGTTTTTTCTCTTTCTGCGATTTCTTCGCAAATCTTTCTAGCATTTTGATCTTCAAGAAATGGCCGCTTTTATGAGAACCGCAGTCCACAGGGAGTGGTTAACCGTTGATGACTGGGCGAATCTGGAGTGGAGGGCCAGGGCGCCTCTTGCTTTGGGGAGTTAGAACTCCTTTGATGCGTTTGAGCCTATCGCGGATGAGCGGACCTTACTGCGGGAGCCATCGCGTCATCTCTCTTTAAAAGTGAATCATGGCGGTTATATAATCTACCTGACCTTTGGAATTCCTTTCTTTTTGGTGATTTTTTTTTCTTTCTTGATGATATTTTTCCTTTTTGTCAGCTGATATTTCTTTGAAGAACATGCGCGCCCGCGGGACGACGGGGCTCAGGGATGTCTGGGAGCATCTCCCACCTGTGGTGCGTTGGGTGGTATCATCAGTGAGTTTTGGGAGGTTGGCATCTGCGCTGGATGAGACGCCTCGTTCGACCATGGTGCTATGCGCTTTGGGGGAGAGGTGGTTGGATACTACTCACACCTTCCATTTTGGCTTCGGGGAGATGACTGTGACTCCCATAGATGTGCAGCAGCTATTGGGGATGGATTGTGATGGAGAGCAGATAGAGGTGGATCCCTCTTTACGGGTGAGACCGAAGGCAGTGCCTGCGGCACTTGGTGATGTAGGGAGGATAGTTTTTAGGGATTCTATTCGGTTGTCTCTGCTGAAGGACGTTCTGTTGGGCAGGGTGATTGATGTGGAGGACGGGATGCAAGTGAGGCAGATGGCCTGGTTATTTATTTTGCTGGTGTTGGGAGGTTTCATGGTGGCGTCGAGCGGCGATGTCGTCCATTTGTGGTTCTTGCCGTACTTGAGGATGTTTTCGAACATCCCTTTCTATGATTAGGGGAGTCTGACTTTGGCGACCCTTTACTCTTCTCTGGATGCATTCAGTCGGTGCTGCCAGCAAACTTTTACTGGAGCCACGTACCTTCTTGAGGTATTCTTTAGTTTGTGCATTTCTTTTCCTTCATTCACATTTTCTTTTCATGCATTCGCATTTTCCTTATGCGGATCTTTTTATTTGCGAATTCTTATCTTTGACAGATGTGGTTTTATGAGGTGATTGGCTGAAATACCCCATTGATTGCTCTGAAGGACGACACCGTTGGGGACTTCTATCGATTGTATCGATGGCGTAAGGCCAATCAGCAGTCGAATGGATCTCTCTCTCTAGAGGCGGTGCGTCAGGTCTTAAATGACCTGACCAGTGGTAGGGTAAGACTCTTTCCATCTTCGGTCTTGGTTTTTTCTCCTTCTGATCTTGTATTGATTTATGCCTGCTTGGAGATTTTCAGGTGACCTTTTATCCCTGGGGGACAGCAATTCAGGATGCGGGGACGATCGGGGTGAACGCGCAGATGAGACGTTTATTAGCGTATGAGTTTGTCCATTCCTAGTATCTCTAGGAGAGGGTGGTTCGCCAGATTGCTGAGGAGGAGGTGGTGGTGCCACCTGCACATCTTCTTATGTCTATAAGGTGGGAGCGACTGTTGTCGGAGGATGCGAGGATCGCGGCGATGATCGGCGAGTCCTACTTATTATACACTGATACGGCTGCGCCGTATGACTATATGGACTTTGTGACAAGATGGTTAATGGCTCCCAGCATATATGATGCCCTTCCTTTCCCTCATGCGGGTTCGAGTCGGGCGGTGGGATCTTCCCACAGTGGCGGCGGTCCGACAGCATCTGCGGTGGCTGCGACTTCAGAGGTTCCTTTTGTGAGATTGTACACTCCTTCATACAACATTCGGTGGGATGATGTAGGGATGGTGTCTATGTTGCATCATCCTCATGCGATGGATCCGGAGAATTTTGGTTTGACAGAGGAGGTCCTCCGACCTGCGGTGTACCTTTCTGTTCTTCTCTTTCTTTCTTTTCTGTTTTGGTCCTCTCTGCTTTGATACTGATTTTGCCTTTTCTTGCATCAAGTCCAAGTGTCGACCACTTAGCTAAGAGACATCAGAGACTGGATATCTTCGACGACTGCCCATATTCGGGATGTGGTTCCTGTTCCTTTTTTCTTAGTGCCATCTGCTTCGTTCATAGAGGACTCTGGCTCGGGTAGTGGTGGTGCATCATCTCGCCGTAGGGGAAAGAGAGCAAGTCGCAGGGGTGGAAGCTCTTAGAGAGAAAGGTGGGTGAGAGAGAGAGAATGTGGGTTCGGGCTAAGTCTTGTTGTTTTTGCTTTTTTTCCTTTTATTTCCTGCAAAATTAATATAACAAAGAAAATAAATATATGCAATGCAATGGAGTTTTTTATTATATTTTATTAATGATGAATGAATGCATGCACATGCGCTTTTTACTTTGCTGCTAAGACCGTAAAAAGGAGTATTTTTGGAATTTTTCAGGGAAAGTTTTTAATTAAAAGGGGAAATTATATAAGGAGTAAAAGGGATTTTGAAATTCTGTTGAGAATATCAATTTATTTTTATTGAGTTTTCTGAATTTTTACAAAAGAGGAAAAGGGAAAATTTCTAAAAATGAGGGGTTACTGATCGGCAAGCACCTTGTCTTGCCTATCGGCAGTTCAGTCCAGTCCCACCAATTCAATGCTTTGATTAGTACTCTCTTTAGCCTTTTGTATTTTATGGGGTGGGATTCCCTCCGATTTTTGCATGGATTATGTCTCTTGTGAGGGTTCTCAAGTATAAAAAGGGGTAAGGGTGGAGTGTTTTCATCACACCTTCGCATTCTTACGTACTTACCCACTATCTCTTAGCTTTGCAAGATGGATCTCCCTGGTAGCATTGAGTTTGCTAACTACCTCGAAGCCTTGGAAGCAATGTGCTCTTATAATGTCGACTATGATGCTTTCAACATGCATCGAGTCTCCTTATGGCGCAATCGGCCTATTGAGTGGAACATGCTGATGGCAGTGATACAATTCTGGTACCCCGAGGACCATGTATTCCGCTTTGGGTTGGATACTACCTACGAGGAATTTTTTGCCATGCTGGGTGTAAATCCTAGTGTTGCTGGGGATTTGCTCGAATTTTCCCATTCTCCCAGGTATTTTTTGGTCGGGATTCTTTATATTTTGCCTTCGGCGGCCGAATCACTGGTTGCTGGAGGGATAATCTTCCTCTCGGCAGTGCTGCAGTTCGTGCATTTACGGGAAGTAGGTGATGCTGGCTATGCTGGAGCCGTTGCTCTGGGCCTGGTTTTAAAATTGTTGCTGGTGACTGGGGAACTGCTGGTGGACCCGCAACTTGCAGCCATTACTTCGTGGATGTCATATCATCGCAATCATGCAGCGGTGATACTAGCAGAAACCCTGAATGGCCTGGATGCCTAGAGAGAAGGTCGTTCTAACTTTCTGAGGGGTATCCCTGTGATGCTGTTCATGTGGTTGTCTAAAAGACTCCGCTTGGTGACTCCTCCAGAATATCCTTTATCGGTTGTACCCAACTTATTTTCACGACACTTCTTCTATGTTGGACTGGCTATTGCGAGCTAGAAGAATTAGTTTGTGGAGCATGGGGCTCGGAATTTGTACTGGTCAGTGCCTTGGTGGGGGCATTTGCTGCCTGTTCTGGATCTAGGAGAGTACTCATATGTGCGGCTGGTTGGTCTCAGAAAGACCTCTTTCTATTTCCCTTGGTAGCTTATGTGCCAATTTGGTTAGGCATAGGTCGTGCCACCTCGGACACTAAATTTCTTTTCGGTATATATTTTGACCAAACACCTGCATTTGTTTCTTGGATCTCTATGGGAGAATCGGCGTCCGTCGACCCGTCCCTCTCAGTCTGTCGAGAGAGTTTGTCATGTCCCTAGAGATTATATGAAGTGGTTGTGGAGGAGAGTAGTCAGCAAGATGTTGGCAGTGGAGGCTGGACAAAGGTGGCTTGTTTTATTTAACACCATGGAAGGGGGTGTTATGGTTTTTTTGAAGTTGGTTCAGGCTTATCAGTCCATGGAGTGTTTACGGCAGTCTATTATGGCAGGGGAAATTTGGGGACCCCGGGATGTAGATGATGAGGGTGCAGGCTCCTCTGGTAGCTATGGGTAGGACTCTTAGAGAGTTTATTTGTGTAATAAGGAATAGATGTGGGGATTTTATTTGGCTTTTTATGGCAGAAGGGGGAAGGAAGTTATCCGTTCCTTTTCTTATGTAATCTGTGCTGTAATTTCTTATTAATGAAATAAGCAAGTTTCTGATCATCCAGATGTGCCTTTCGATGAATTTTGTATTTTTGAATTATCTATACCGATCGCTAAGGCATACATAATCCTTTTTTTCAAGTATTTGTTAGAATGAATTTCCATTCTCGGAGATAAGAAAAGAATAGTATTTTGTGAAAAAGAAAGGGTCGTGCTCCTGTAACATGTATGAGCTGCCTACGTACCTCTGGGGATTTTGAAATCTCTTTTTTTTAAACGGTTTTTTGCAGAGGATCAGGCCCACGTAGTTCTGGTTAGAGGGAAATGAAGAAAGTTTTTTTTTTCTTTGAAGAATAGAAGGGGATGAGAAGAGTCGTAGCGCACCGAGATTTCGAACTAGGGGTAGAATTTCTTGACACGGTCTAGGTTGATTGGGCGGGCCATCTCCTCCCCATCTAGGTCAGTGAGCATGGCGGCGCCGCCGAATAAGATTTTCTTCACAATGTAGGGGCTGCTCCAATTGGGCTTGGATTTCCCTCTGGGGTCCCAGATGGGTTCTATTATCTCCTTGAGGTCTAAATCCCCTTCCCGGACACCTCGGTCCTTAACTCTCTTATTGAATGATCGCGCTATTCGGCGATGGTACCCCTATATGTGGTAAAGAGCTTTCAATCTCCTTTCATCTAGGAGGGTCAGCTCATCAAGACAGCTTTGGCATCAGTCTTCTTCATTAACTTTGCTTTCAAGCATGACACGTAAAGAGGGTACTTCCAGCTCCACAGGTAGGACTGCTTCCATCTCGGAGACCAGAGAGTAATGGGTAGCCCCAGTAGAGGTCCGGATTGAGGTTCCATATCCACAGAGGGCGTACGGGATCCGGTCAGCCCAATCCCTACAGCTTTCGATTATCTTACTGATGATGACTTTGAGGTTCTTGTTGGCGGCTTCAATTTCACCATTGGTCTGAGGTTGGTAGGGAGAAGATTTGTGTCTCTGAATCCCATACTCGTTGACTACCTCTGTGACTTCTGCTTCAAAATGCAACCTGTTATCTGACACTAACTCATGCGGGACCCCATATCGGCAGATGATATTTTTCTTCAGGAATTTGGTCACTTTCTTGGCGCTCAATACTGCGTATGACTCAGCTTCGACCTATTTGGTGAAGTAATCAATGATAACTAGGATGGACTCATGTCCGTTTGAAGCCTTCGGTGTAACATTCCCTATGATGTCGACACCCCAGGTGGAGAACGGCCATGGAGAGGTCATGTTGTATAATTCTCGGGAAGGCAGGTGTTGAAGATTGGAGAATTGTTGGCCTTTGAGGCATCTCCGGACATAAGCGGTGCAATCTTGGGCCATGGTGGTCTAGTAGTAGCCTTGTCGGATGAACATTTTGGCAAGCATGTGACCGTTCATGTGAGGCCCGCATTCCCCGCTGTGGATCTTCTGCATTATTTTCTCAATCTCAGCCCCTGCGATACAGTGTAGATGAGTTCCATCAAAGTTCATCATGAGTAGAGCTTTATGATAGATGATGTACTGGGCGGCCAGTCTTTAGAGGGTCGTTCGGCCTTTCTTGTTGGAAACCTTGGGATACCTACCATATTTAAGGAGGCACCAGATATTATAGTATCAGCAATCGGCTAGTTCAAGGTCTTCGATAGAGACGAGCTCAATATGATAGCAGTGGGTTGGTTTGCTTGCTTTTGAACTAGGAAGGGGGTCATTATTATTCCTTCGGGAATGTCGACTATGGAGGCCAAGGTAGCGAGAGCATCGGCTAGGTTATTCTTTGCTCGAGGTAGGTAATGGAAGGTGATATCTCAGAATCGAGAGGCTAACTCTTTTAAGTGGGCATGGAAGGGTTGGAGCTTTTTGTCCCTGACTTTCCACTTTCTGAGCACTTGATCGATGATGAGGGCGGAATACCCATAGACATCAAGGTATTGAATACCTTTCCTGAGAGTAACTTTGAGGACTACTGTGCATGTCTCGTATTCTGTCATGTTATTGGTGCAAGGGAAATCCAATTTGATGGCGATGGGAGTGTGGGAGTCATCAGGGGTGATCAGAAGTATACCAATGCCATATCCCTTTTTATTGGCAGTGCCATTAAAGAACATTTTCCATCGAAGGTTGTCTTGAGCGGTGCAGAGGATATTTTCATTTGGGAATTCGGAGATCCAGATATCTGATTCTTCTACGGGGTAATCAGCGAGGTAGTTGTAGATGTCTCTTCCTTTAATGGCTTTCTACGTGACGTACACGATATCAAACTCGGTTAGGAGCATCAACTATCTAGCCATTCGACTAGATAAGGCGAGTTTCTCAAGCAGGTATTTAATGGGATCCATTCGGGATACAAGTTTGATAGGGAAGACGAGCATGTAGTGTCGCAACTTTTGGGTGACCCAGATAAGTGAGGCACACGCCTTTTCTAAAGCAGTGTAGTTGACCTCGTACCCGACCAATTTACAATTGGCATAATAGATGGCTCTTTCTTTGCGGGAGTCCTCAAGGTATTGGACTAGTAAAGCCCCAACTGTAGTGTCGGTTATGGTTAGGTACAGGAGCAAAGGGAGACCAGGATGTGGTGGCATGAGCACTGGGGGTTGAGTCAGATATTGTTTGATTCGGTTAAAAGCTTATTGGCAAGACTCGTTCCAAACCATGGTTGAATCCTTTCGAAGGAGCTTGAAAATCGGTTCACAGATGGAGGTTAGCTGGCTGATGAATCGGCTGATATATTGTAACTTCCCAAGAAAACCTCGGACTTCTTTCTCTGTTCGGGGCAGTGGCATCTCAAGTATGGCCTTAAACTTTGCGGGATCTGCTTCTATCCCTTTCTTACTGACCATAAATCCCAAGAGTTTTTCCTTTGTAACGCCGAAGGAACATTTTTATGGATTGAGTCTCATCTGATACCGTCGCAGTCATTTGAAGAACTTCCGGAGAACGGTAATATGACCTTCTCTAGTTTTGGACTTGATAATCATATCATCCACATAAACCTTGACTTATTTATGAATCAGATCGGGCAGGATGGTTATGGAAGCCCTTTGGTAGGTAGCCCCAGTATTCTTGATACCAAATGGCATAACGGTGTAGCAAAAGGTTCCCCATGGGGTGATGAATGCGGTTTTTTCTTGGTGATTTGGTTGTATCCGATGAACCCGTCGACGAATGACTTGAAAGCATAACTAGCTGTGTTGTCCACGATCATGTCGATATTGGGTAGAGGATAATCATCCTTTGGAGAAGATTTGTTTAAATCTCTGTAGTCCACACACATTCGAACCTTCCCTTCTGATTTCGGCACAGGTACTATGTTGGCTAGATATGTGGGATATTCGATCACACGAATGAAGCCCACGTTCAACTTTTTTACCACCTCTTCTTTGACCTTGAGCGACCATTAGGTGCGGTGATTTCTTATTTTTTGCTTAACCGACTTATAATCTGGGAGAGTGGGGATCTCGTGCTGAGCTATTTCAGGATCAATGTCGGGCATATCATCATAGGACCATGCAAAGACATCCACGAATTCCTTTAGCAATTCTTCGAGTTGTGCGCACTCATGCTCGTCAAGGGTGGACCCTATCCTAATCTCGCGCAGTTGGCTACTAGAACCGAGATTAATAACAACAGTCTCTTCTTTATTAACTTGAATGCGGTTATGTTGTTTATTATTAACCTTATTCAGATTAGTTAAGAATTGTTTATTTACAAAATCATCATCATCACAAATTTGATTAGAATCCAAACAATTAATGTAAGGCACAGCAGGATACTCAAAATCTTCGTTTATTTCATTGATAGGAAAAACAGAATTGAGAACCTGATTAAAATAGGTCTTGATTACATTTGAACAAGGATAGACAACAAAAGAAGAAATAGGGTAAACATTAGGGTTAGGGGAGACTTCAAGAGGTAGAACTGGTGCAACATGCCAGTTGAGGAGGGGTGTATCAGCAGCTTTAATAAGATAGGATGGATTCATTTATGTAGTGCCTGAATGAACCATGCAGAGTGCCAACCCTAGTGTCTGTAAGTTGAAGGAATCTTCGGAATCACTTTCCTCAGTCTCTTTGATATCTTTGATGAGAGGTTGTACTCGGTGTTGGAAACTTTCGGCCTATGGGTAGCTATCTTGGAAAAAAAATCTCCATCCCAAGCTTCATCTTCTTGTTTGTGTGGTCATACCATGGTTCTGGAAAAACGTAAAAGGGAAAGTCTTCACCTTCTTTGATGAATCATCCATTCAAGGAGTCTCCTGGGGTAGTTGGGATGCAGTCTAATCTTCTCTTTGGTCGAGACTGATGGATCATTCTGAGTTCTTGTTCTGATGGTTGATACCCCAAGCCATAAGGAGGGAAAGTTTTCTTCAGTTCGATGGGATCAAGTATCCCTTCCTGCCTTTGCCCTAGCCCCAGTCCAGGCATGAAGTGCATGTTTCTGAATATTTGAATCACATTGACATTGCCATGAGGGTCATATTCTGGACAAACCCTTTCTTTGAAACCGTCCCCTGCCGGGAGTAGGAGTGGCTTAACTCGGAATCCTGATATGAGCGTATCATTTGACCCATGCTGAATCTCAAGGATTGGACTGCTAGTGCTTGCACCCTCGACATTTTCGTCGTCGCCCAAAATGGTGATGACTAGCCCGTCGGCGAAGAACTTCAATTTCTGATGGAGTGAGGAAGACACACCCTTGATACTGTGGAGCTAGGGTCGTCCGAGCAACTGGTTGAAATAAGTTGGGATGTCTATGACTTGGAATTCGACGACAGGGTTTATAGGGTCATCCCCTATTACAAGTTTTATGGATCCCATCACCTCCCGGCGAGTATTATCGTAGGCACGTACAGCGGCGGAGGTTGGTGCAAGGTCACTTTTTTTCAGGCCTAAACACTTGAAGGTTCCCTGTGGGCAGACATTCAAGGCAGATCCGTTATCGATAAGAGAGAGTGGCACGACCTTCCCCATAACTTCGACGAAGATGTTGAGTGCATGATTGTGATTTGGCCTAATTCTGGGGATTTTTTCTTTTCTTCAGAAAATGATAGCATCCGGGTAGAGGTTAAGGATCCGACCAGATTTACCACCTCTTCTGGTGTGGTAGAAGGAGGAACTGTGGGTTCAGTGAGTAGCTTGATTAAAGAATTTCTGTGCAGCTGGGAAGACATGAAAATCCCCCATAGAGTGATGTTAGCTTGAGTTTTCTTCAGTTGATCGAGGATCTTGCTCTCCTCGATGGTCATCTCTGGAATAGGAAGGTTTTTAACGCCCTTCTTTTTGTCATTTGCTGGTAGTGAGCTTGGAACCTGGTAATGTCTCCCTGATATGGTCATGTGATTTACTGAAGAAGGGAAGAACATGAATCCCCTTTCCTCGTCAATCTCACGTTGTTCTGTCACCCTATTTATTTCTCCGAGGAGTTCTTCAAATGATATTATCCCACATATGTCGACTACTGAGCCAGTTCTTCCTAAAGCCTGTTCTTCACTCGAATCTTCAAATTCTTCCCCCCATCCGGTGGCAATAATTTTGTCATTCCATGTAAAGTCGATGCATTCCATAACTTCAACGGCTTCTTCATACAGGTCTTCCCATTCTGTGTGTATATGAATGGCTGAAGGGACCAAGCGCCCTTCTATCTTCAAAGTATCAAGTAACCCGGTGATACTACAAATGCTGTTGGTTTGCCTAAATAATTCTGCCATAATCTGGACAATATCATCTAGGCTGACTTCATCAGTTGGTACCACCGACTTGTCTGAATCTCGGTCCTATTTTCATGCTTTCAAGAATAGTGTACTGAACCTTCGGTAATTTATGACCATATGTGAGGGAAATTTCAGTCTGAACTCTAGGAGTTGGTTTAACCCCTCTGATAATTCCATATTTCCATTTTCAGAATGGGTACGAACAGCGATGCATGCTCTGGTAAGGAGTGACAGTGCCTGATCAGCAAGGCTAGTAGGGTGTAGGAGGAAATATGGGCAGATTTGAAGAGGTTTAGGAGAGTATATGGGTGTGATTTGAGTTCAGGCATCAAAATCTGATTTTTCTTCTAAGAAGATGGCATTGGTATGATTTGGGAGTGGATTGTGAGTAGTGTTTGGCTTAGGATTGGCTGGTGGGGCGATGGTACCCAAATCAATGAGATCTTGGATTATGTTTCGGAGGTGAAAGCATTGGTCGGTGGTATGGCCAGCAATTTGGTGAAAGTCGCAATGAGCATTGGCCTTAAAGTATTCTTGGGAGTGGATTTGGTAATAGATGGGGATCCAAGGGTTTGATGAGGTTTCGGCTTAGCAGGGCTTAGTAAACTTTGGAGAGGGGATCATATAGCTCAGTGTATTCCCTTCGAATGGGGGCAGGGCGGCTTTTTGGTGCCCATGATGTGGTTAGTTAAGAGATGTTATTGATAATTGAGACTGTAGCACTGGCAGGCTTGTCATACTTTTTAGGGGTGAACTATCCGGACACCTTATTCGGTTCAACCTCTATTTTAACAAGGCTTTCCTCGATTTCTACTCCAGCTTCCCTGAGAGCTCACAAGTGGGGATAGTATTGTCCTCCCATCCTCACTCGGATATGGAGCAAGAAGTTATTCTTCACTATGTTGACCTGTTCATCCTCAGATGGCCGATTGCTCATGGTAGCTGCTTGCTCCCTCCACCGGGTTATGAAGTTACTAATTGATCTACATCACGATGGGTGACCTCAAGCTCTTCATTGTATTTGTACTGTGACATGAATTCTCAGGATACATCCTCCCAGCTATGGATTCTGGATTCCTCGAGAGACAAAAACCATCGGAGAGCACTATCCTTCAAAGTTTGCTAAAATAATTGGGCCATCACTTATTCAGAAGCCCCTAGTAGAGTCATGGAATGATGATAACTGCAAAGATGAACGGCATCTTGAACTTCGCAGGTAACCTCGCTTCAGGATAAGGAGAAATGTAGGTGTAGTCTATGTAATTCCCTGAGATTCTGGCTTGGTCGAACTTCTTGGTGAGCATCTTGAGATCCTCTTTGACTTTATCCAACTCCTCCTCTTTTGGATCAGCGGCCATAGGCAGGTTAGCCACAGGCTGAGCAAGGTTTGGCATCGGAAGCTGGGTAGGCGGCGGCCCATTGATGGGAGGGGCACGTGGAGCGTGCTGATATTCTTCGGGAACCCAGATAGGCTCGAGCGAACCCATAGCACGAGGGAATAGGGCCTCGGGCTCTTGAGGAATAGGAACTTGGTTTCGTTGCATCTCTCGGACCTCAGTTTGGAGGTTGTCAATATTAGACACGACCTGAGCTAGGACTTTCGTCAGATCTGGCTGTATGACTGGTACTTGATCTGTATTCTCGATGGAAAGTGAATGGATTTCGAACTCGAAAGAAGTAGTAGAGCAATGAACGAAACTTCGGGGTGATTTGGCTGAAGACCAAAGCCAATAGGGAGCCAGGCCAAGGGATTACGATTGACCTGAGAAGGCGTAGAATGGGATTTATTTTTGAGAAAAAAGGGAAGAAACTATTTTTGGATTTTTGATAAAGAAGGGAGAAATGTTTTTGGATAAGGAACTCAGCATGATTATTACGATTATTATGTTCTCACTTGTATTTAATTCTCCTAAATGCAATACCGAAAGGGACCCGAGCCTAGAAAAGTGGGGTTTTTAATATATGTAAAGATACAGCTGGACTGGTAACCAGGCTCACGGACAGGGTCCCGTTTTAAGAATGCCCGAAAATTAGGCGGCAGGCCGATTCGGAATTTCGACAGAGTTTCAGGTTGAAACTGGCAATCTAAAGTGCGTGTCCTAGGTTTGACACCTATATGCGGGTAAGCAGTTGGTTGGGTGAATCGAAATGGGTTCCCCCCTTTTGCATGACTTCCACGATATACGTCTTGCTCTTACGAGCAATCGGTACGTGTGGACAAGACATTTGATATACCTGAGTGTACATGAATTGCCTCACTATATACCTCATGGGGACGGTACGTGTGAGAGAGAATTCAATATACTCGGCGTACGTGAACGAATTCCCTGCGATATACCTCCGTCATTACTTCGGTCAAGCGATACGATGGGGGAGAACCGTTCAATATACGTCGAAGGTACTTGGCCAATGGAAGATGATAGTCATGTCTCTTAGGCTAACTGTGCCCTGCCAGACCAGCGCCCATCACAAAGTGACCCTCCAGTTATTGGGTAAATTTTGGTTAATAACAATGCTCTTTGGTGATGTCGTGTGAATCATGCATGATTCTCTTATTAGTATGTTATGATGAGAATGTTTTTCTTGATTATGCCAAACAGGGAGCAAAGTACAAGTACCAAAGGTACACCAAGTATGGATGGGTGATGCGTGCAATATGTGAATATATGTGCTCCTAGGTGCACGTGGTGTGAAATGTACATGGAGAATTTTCTACAAGTGTGTGAACACAAGCATAAGCATGGGATACACATGAAAAGGGGAACATGAAGATATAGGGGAAATATGAACAAATATAACATCCATGTAAATAGAGTCAATCCCTCAAAACATATATATCCCCAGCAGAGTCGAAACTGTGGCCATCCTCGATCCTCACCTGCGGGCAGACCCGTGAAGGGAGGATCCTCGGGTCCCGCACGCCCCTCTCGGGAGTGCATCGGCCGGCGTCTTTTCAGATGAGGTGTAAAAATGTAGAGAGATTTAGAGTCTCCAGTCTATTTTACTCAAAACAAACAAAAGAAAAAGGGGAAGCCATCCCAAAGGATGGCATCCAACGACATACTAGTACATACGAAACCAAAATGATTTGAGAAGGGTTCGGAGGCTAAGTTATGAAATGGGAAGGTGTTAGGTACCCATTCCGCCCTTTCAGTCTCTCATGGATGTTTGTTATTTTCCCTTTTTATTTCCCCGTGAGATGTGTGCATGTGTATATATATGGTGGAGATAGGAATCATCGACTTGTATCATGGAAGAGATAAAGAGAGTCATCCGTAGGAAGGTGTAAAAATAATATTAGAAAATAGGATTTACCCGATTACCCTTACGTTGATAGTTATAATGGAACGATAACGCATATGGAGTAATACGTCACTAAGAAAAAGTATATAGAATATAATAAAATTGGATTTAGAGAAGATAGAAAACGAGAGAGAAAGTGAGAATAGGACTCGAGTCTCGGGTTTTACCCCGAGATGCCTACGTAGACTATAAAGGCATCAAAGTCCACGTAGTTCGCATACAAAATGAGGGGTGGAGTTTATCCCATAAACCCAAATGGGTGATCTCTTATTTGTGAGTGTGAGTGTGTGTGTGTGTGTAGAAAAAAGTGTCTTTAGTTGTAAGAAAAGTGTGAGAAAAGTATGAGACTCCCTATTTGGAATTTATGAGCAAACCCTCTTTTTCTTATTTTTTGGGTTTTATTTATATGAAAATAAGAGATGTGTAATAATATTAAAATAAAAAGTATATTAAGATGTGTGAGATGAGATAATAAAAGTGCTAAGTAATAAAACAAGTTATTGAGAATTTAAGAGAATTTAAGAGAAAGTTGAGAAAGTTTGACCTTCTTGAAGATCTTGAGCTTGATCTTGAATGTTGGAGAGCAACCCTTGCACTTGGATGACGGTGGAGAGTGGTTAATTCACCAAGTTTGATGAAAAGGATGATGAAAAGTGGAAGTTAGAAAGGGATTTGGATGTTGAAATCGCGTTGCCTTTGAGAGAGGTTTTTGGGACGCTGAGAGCGATTTGTATCAGATCTGGGCTCTCTTTGCAAATGAGGTGAAGGCCTACTTTTATAGGCCCAGGTCATTGTCGATCAGCATAGACCTGGTCCTGCCTATTGGCACCTGCCGACAGGCAGGGTCTGGAACCAGCCATTTGGGAGTGTGTTTTAGGCCTTTTCGGAAAATTAGCTGCCGAGGGCAAACCATTGGTCAGAATTGTACAGGGAGTAGACCGTTGAAAAGGTAATTCAAAGACCTTTGAAAGTCCTTGGGACCTCTCCCGGGTTCGGGAGTTGACTTTGGGTCAAATATGGTTCGGAAACGTTTGTCGGTCCATTGGACGGGAAATCGTTCGGACGCAAATGAATCGTTCGTCCGCATGGTAAATCCGAATAGCGCACGGGGTGGATCGTTGGAAAGGTTAGGAGATATACTTCAACATTCCAAAGAGTTTGACCCGGTTTGGGAAGTTGACTTTGGTCAACCGGGCACTAGAAGCATTCGGTGACCTCTTGGAGTCAAACGGATCGTTCGTCAGCATGGAAAGTCGGAATCGCGCATGGAGTGGACCATTGGAAAGGGGTTTCAGTTCCCTTTGAATATTCATTCAGTCTCGGTCGAGCTGAAGAGTTGACTTAGGTCAAACAGAGCCCCGGAGCGCCCGGTGGTCTCTAGATCAAGTTTTGGACGCAAACGGATCGTTCGTTCGCATGGTAAGTCCGAATCGCGCACGGGATGGACCGTTGGAAAGGGGTTTCAGTTCCCTTATAAGATTCATTCATCTTTGGTCGAGCTGAAGAGTTTGATTTTTTGGTCAAACGGAGCCTGGGAGTGCCCGATTGCTTCTGGGTCAGTACTCGGGGTATGATTCGGGTTTGTAATGATGAAGGGAGGTACTAGGGACCTAAGGAGATTTAGGGGGTAATAGTATGGGGTGTCTACAGTAGGGAATCTTTATTTATCTCAATTTTCTAATTTACGTTGATTTATGCCTTTATTATTCAGGTTTTAATTGTTGGGTTGTTAATATGTGTTAACGGTTCACTTGAAATTATGGACAACATAGAATACCGACCAGACTTAAATCATGTAGATGATAAATGTGAATAATTCATAATTATTTTGAATTGTGGACATTAATATGCATGGTTAGAGAATAAAGCAAATCAAGAATTATTTTTTTTTAACAATCAAGGGTATTTGAATTATTTTATTTATCCCACATTTGCTTGATATATTAAAATAAGGACATCTCGGTATTTTTGGAAATATATCAAAAGTCCTATATTTTCAAATTAATTAAGAATTGGACACATTTTTTTAACTCTCACATTTTTTTTAAATTACTAAGTGGGAGAGGGAATTTTCAAAGAGAAAATCCCATGGTGGCCATCAACGATTTATAGAATTTCAATAATAACTAGTTCCTCCAACGAGGAATGCTAATTATTGTGGTAGTCAGTATAAATTTCCTTAAGGGTAATTTTGGATTCATTATTTATATAGGCGGCCCCCAAATGCAGAGTTTATGTGATATGAGATAATATAAAATTAGTTGGTTGTATACACTTAGACATAAAATAATTATAGGTACTCCAAATAGGAATGCTATCATTTTGTAGACCAAAGTGTCGGGTATTTAATTTTATTTGACATAGGTTTTGTCTAGATAATAAAATTAAAAGGAATAAGACTGCTTATTTTTGGGGGGGGGGGGGCATAAGGTTCTCTGAAGAGGAATACTATTCAAATGATAATCGGGATGCCTATAAATTCTTTTAAAATTAATAGAAGGAACATTAATTTTAGGTTACAATTCAAATTTTTTATGGCATGTAATAATTTATTTTATTATTTGATTCTTAGTATTAAGATGGGAAGATATTTTAATCCACTTAATGTCATTGTTAAGGAAAACAAATTAACTGGACCTAATTATATTGACTAAAAAATGAATTTGGATATTGTGTTGACTGCTGAAGGGTAAACGTTTGTCCTCTATGAAATATGTCCTGAGAAACCTAGTGAGGGGGAAACCGAAAAGAAAACCCAGGATTACCAAAAATGGATTAAGGCTGATAAGATGACGAGGTGTTACAGTTTGACATCTATGTCAAATGTTCTACAACATTAGCATCAATCGATAGAGACTGCATATGGTATGATACTGAACCTCAAAGATATATTTGGGGATCAAAATCGTGTTGGAAGGCAAGTTTCCATGAAAGAACTCATGAACATAAAAATGACTGAAGGGACCCTAGTGAGGGACTATATTTTAAGGATGATGTCTCTTATCAATTATCTTAAAATTCTCAGAGCGAAAATCAATGAGAAACTCAGGTCGATGTTGTTCTCTAGTCACTGCCTGAGTCCTTTAAGTAATTCTGCCTAAATTACAACATGAACAAACTTTATTACTCTTTAGTGGAACTACTTAAAGAACTACAAGTAGTGGAGGGTCTCATAAAGAAGTCATTAAGTTCTTTTTATTTTGATAAAGGTTCTACTTCTAAGCCTATGGGTAAGAATAAAAAGAAAAATAAGGCTCAGAAATAGGTTATGGTCCCTCAGGCAGCTCATGGGCATCATGGAGATGTGAAAAATACCAAGGGTAAGTGTTTCCACTATAGGAAGTCACGACTGGAAGAAAAATTGTCTGGTTTCCGTAATATATAGAACAATGCAGGTAAATTCCATTTATTTATCATTGAATCAATTTTTGTGGTTCGTACTCCCAGTACCTGGTGTGTAGATATGGGAGCGACTAATCATGTATGCAATTCTTTGTAGGGGTTCCAGAAACCAAGGGACTAAGTGATGGAAAGATTTATCTTACTATGAGAGAGGCTATGAGAGTAGCGGTAGTTATTGTGGGAGACGTTCATTTAAGCTTTAATAATGATAGGAGTTTACTTTTAAAAGATTGTCTTTATCCACCTTCCATTAAGAGGAATTTGATTTCAGCTTCTTATTTAGCCTTTTATGGATATTCAGTTTCTTTTAATGAACTTGTGGTTATTAAGAAAAATAAAAAATTTATTTGTTCTAGTACATAGTTGATAATCTTTATCTTGTTAACACTATCTCTCTCACATAATAAATTAATATTTGGCATAATTCAATTGGACTAAATTTAAAGAGAAAGGAACCTTTCCCAGTGAACCAAATGTATCTTTAGCACTTACTCCTGGGTCATATTAATCTAAAAAGGATTCATAAACTAGTAGTAAGTGGGAAATTGATATCACTAGAAGTAGAGGCACTTTTAGTTTATAAATCATGTTTAGAAGGTACAATGACTAAGAGGCCTTTCTCGGCCAAGGGCTATAGATCCAAAGAATTATTAGAATTGGTTCATTCTGATCTATGTGGACCGATAACAACCTGAGAAAGAGGGGGCTTTGGGGCTTTGAGTATTTTATGACTTTCATAGATTATTACTCAAGGTATGGGTATATTTATCTAATGCACCATAAGTCTGAAGCCTTTGAGAAATTCAAAGTTTATAGGGCAGAAGTTGAGAGGCTTCAAGGTAAAAGTATCAAAAAACTACGATCTTATCGTGGTGGAGAGTACATCTTAGGGGAGTTTAGGTAATAGTAGAAGATCAATGGATCACATCCTAATTATCCGGGCCTGGTATGCCTTAGAAAAATGGTATAGCAGAAAGGAGGAACATGACTCTTTTGGATATGATTTGGTCATTGTTGAGTTATACAGATCTCCCAGATTCTTTTTGGGAACATGCTTTAGAAACGAACACTTATTTACTAAACTAATTACCTTCAAAGGCGGTCTCTACCAAACCTAAGGAATTGTGGATTGGGCACAAGCCTAGTATGAAACATATTCGGATATGGGGTAGTCCAGCACATATGCTAAATATAGTTCCCAGTAAGTTAGAATCAAGATCATAAGTTTGTTTCTTTGTAGGATATCCTAAGGAAACTAAGGGTTATCTATTCTATGATCCTAAGGATCATAAGGTCATCATTAGAACTAATTCTCGATTCTTGGAAGAGAATTATATGATGGATCATAAACTCAGAATAAAGTTATTCTTGAAGAGTTCCGAGGTAACTAGCAAGATCCTTCAACACCACTAATATAGGATGATATAATACAATGGGTTAACACTAATACACCAGCACAGGGACTACCTCATCTGATTGGGAGGGTTATACGCAAACCTAAACAGTATATGTTCTTGGGAGAGTCTTATGACAAGGTCTCTGATGAACTTGAAGTCGATCCTTGTAACTACCACGAGGTTATCCAAGATAAAGATGCAAAAATTTGTCTTAAAGCTATGAATTCTGAGATGGAATCTAAGTATTCTAATCAGGTCTGGAGTCTTGTAGATCCACCCGAATGGATAACCCATAGGATGCAAGTGGGTCTATGAGAGGAAAGAGGGGTGGATGGGAAGGTTGAGACCTTTAAGGCATAGCTTGTTGTGAAAGGGTTTACTCGAAAAGAGGGCATAAATTATGAGGGAGCCTTCTCACCAGTATCTATGATGAATTCCATCTAAAATCTCTTATCCATTGTGACTCATTTTTATTATGAAATTTAGCAAATGAACATCAAGACTTCATTTCTTAATGGTAATCTTAACGAGTGTATCCATATGGTATAGCCAGATAGTTTTATTTCCCAAGTCCTAGAGCATAAATTATGTAAGTTTAAGAAGTCCATTTATGGACATAAGCAAGCATTTTGAACTTAGAACATTTATTTGGATCAGGCAATCAAATCTTTTGGTTTTGATCAATATCCAGATAAGTCTTATGTGTACAAGAAATGCAACAGAAACATAGTGGTATTTTTAATAATATATGTGGATGACATTCTCCTCACTTGAAATGATGTTGGAGTGTTGCCTTCGGTTATAGTGTGGTTGTACATCCAATTTGGTATGAAAGACTTAGGAGAATCTAGTCACATCGTTGGGATCAAGCTTATGCGTGATATCAAGAATGGGATGTTGGGTTTATCACAAGAAACTTATATCGATTCCATTCTTGCCATATTTAGCATGAAAGATTCCAAGAAAGGGTTCCTCCATTTCAAACATGTAATATCTCTTTCCAATGATTTGTTCTTAAAGACACCTTAGGAGATAGAGAAGATGAAAGGCATCCCTTATGCTTCGGAAGTTGGGAGCCTTATGTATGCTATGTTTTGCACTAGACATGATAATTGCTTTGTCATTGGCATGGCTAGTAGATATTAGTCTAACCCTGGGAAAGAACACTGGACTGTGTAAAGCATATACTCAAATACCTTAAAAGAACACGAGACTATATGCTAGTTTACTAGGCAGAGAGTCTAGTACTTATTGGGTACACCAATTTAGATTTTCAGTTTGATAGAGAATCCAGAACATCTACCTCTGTATATATGTTTACCCTAGGAGGTGGATCGATTAGTTGGAGTAGTATCAAAAAATCTTGCATTGCTGATTCCACCATGGAAGATGAATACGTGGCAGCCTTCAAGGAAGCCAAGGAAGCAGTATGGCTTAGAAACTTCCTAATAGATCTAGAAGTGGTACCTTTCATTCATTAGACTTTTACACTTTATTATGGTGATAGTGGTGTGGTTGCTAATTCAAAGGAACCCAGAATCCACAAGAGAGGTAAACACATTGAGCTTAAGTATCATCTCATTCGAGAATTTGTCCAGTGGGGTAATGCCACAGTTATGACAATTGCATCGGAGAACAACCTGTAAGAACCTTTCACAAAGAGCTTACCAGCCAAGACTTTTGATAGTCAAGTAGAGGGGATGGAAGTGAGATGCATTACAACATGGATTTAGGTCTAAGTGGTAGACTATTAGAGAAGTAAACTAAAACCATGCTTTATGTAAAAATTATAGTTATGAATTTATTATTACAACAAAATCATTTATTTCTATTTTAATGAGAATCATTTATGGACATAATGTTTTGCAGTATTTTATTTATTGATGGTGTCTTTTATTTGTAACACACCTCGCAAATCTGGCGTCGGCCGCCGCCAAACTATGACGGCCATTGCTAAATTAAATATCATTCTTAGTATGTGACAGATATGAGATGTATAAAAATTCATGTCCATAAGATAAGAATAAGATTAATCCAATAAATATAATCATCCATGCAGTATTATAATCCATCACCATTCTAATCTCTAAAACATGATCACAACACTAAAATCCTCAAATCAATTCTAAACATACTCACATCATAATTACTAATCCTAACCTCGATGCCTATCACATCCTCAACACAAACTCATATGAATCCAAAATTTAAACTTCCAAAATAATTACAATTAAATTTCACTCAAAAATAATGCTAAGCTCTCCAAATAAATTATACGGTCAAGCTATATAAAAATAAAATCCTCCAAACATCGTGCTCCAAAATCCTCCAAAAATCCATAGCGTCCAAATCCATATATGTTAATCTGCCACTATAAGGACACAAATTTCCAATTGAGTCCTTTGTAGTTTTGGCTCAATTCCGGACAAAAACTTTTGAGTCATAGGATAAAGTATATTGATCATCTTTCAAGCCTATGACGTGTTTGTTGAAGATGTAGCGTCCAAGTGTATAAAGTTTCATCAAAATGTCGTGGTTTATGTGCCTCGTTTCAACGTCATCAACAGTGGTTCCATGCTCCCAAGGTATGAATGCATTACATATATATATAGGAGCTTGGAACAGTTTTTATTGGGTGTTAGGTTTTTAAAACTACGTTTTGTTTTCAGAATGGTTTCTATTAAAACTTATATATAAAGTATATAAAAGTTTCTGGGTTTAAAAGGAATTTTTGAATATTCTGTGAGTTCGTTCGAACGAGATTGTCGTTCAAACCACAAGTCGTTTGAACGATATTGCCAACGACTTCCCATTGTGGCATACTGGAACTTCGTTCGAAATGTCGTTCGAACGAGATGGTCGTTCTAACGAGATTTCTAACGAGCTTCTAACGAGTTCATACTGGAACTTCGTTAGAAGACTCATTCGAACGAGAATTTCGTTCGAACGAGATTTGGCGGGAACAGGTTTTTGGCCGTTTTAAGCAGTTTTGCCCACTTTCCCACTTGGTTTTACCCCACTACTTTTTGCTGAATATCTATCTGCGGGAATAACTTTTTCAAGGTTAACTTTTTCATATCCTACCAACCTCTAGAGAGTGTTTGATAGCAAAATTGCTTTAGAAAAAGTTCATTGGTTTTGAGTGTTAATTTTCAAGGAGAAAATCATTTATCACTCTTGTTTACACCCATTGTTTTGTTTATCCAAGTTCATATATATATATATACATCTTGCTTGGAGTTTGGCACCGTGTTTTATCTCTACATTAGTTTGAAGAGAAGTTTGGGTTTGCTTCTAAATCCCACAAAGAAGAAGACGTTTTAGTGATTTAACCACTTGGAGAAAGGCTCCTAGTTCGGGTGACGGTGACCACATAAAGTCCGATCGGTGGATTACGAGATCGCGGTGGAGCTCCGGGGTTATTCGTTAAGTGGAGGTGTTTGTAAGAAGACGCGTCAAGGCTTGAGAGGGTTTGAGTTGAGGAAGTAAGTCATCTGTCTTATATATGTAATTCCGTACTTAGTGGATTTGAGGCTAGGGCCGTCCGAGGTTGTTTCCCGTCTTGGGTTTTTCCTCGTACATCACGGCGTAGTGATTTAATTGTTTATTTTATCTTGCTATACTCACCTAGAACGCATGCTTAGGTAATTCAAGATAAAATTGGGTTTTAATCACTACTCATGTTTAATTTGGTGTTACATAATTATGTGAGGATAAATGTAGTTAATTCAAGTCATTAATTTAATGTGTTAAAATTGGTTTGGGCTAATTTGGAAATTATGATAAATTTGACTTAGGCAAATTCTAGGACTTGTATTAATTAATATGGCATAAGTGAAATTTAAATTAGTGTGTGTGTTCATCATATTTCACTTGTGTTTAATTTTAATTTAGATAGAAATTAAAATTTTGTTTTAACTGAACCATCACAACGCTTCCACATAGTAAACAAGGAAATTGATGTTAAAGATTTAGTTTATTTTCAAATCAGGGGCCTTTCGGTCACTTACAAATTGGTATCAGAGCCAAAGCGATAAATTATTTCGTTAAAGATCCTTTAAATTATTTTTGGCTAAAATGAAATTTTCCCCATTTTCAAAATTTCCTATTTTCGATGGTTCTAACTACGCGTATTGGAAAGCGCGAATGAAATCGGCACTAAAATATATCAATGAGAGGGTTTGGATGTCTATAGTTAACGGGTGGTATCCACCAACTCATTTAGTTGAAAATGAACGTGTTCCCAAACCGGTCGATAGATGGATTGAGAATGAGTTTAAACTTTCTAATTTTAATTACCGATGTTTAAATGCCTTGTTTAGCGTGGCCACACCTGATGAATTCTGACGCATTATGACGTGTGAAACCGCTAAAGAAGCTTGGGATATTTTACAACTAACTCATGAAGGAACTAGTGTCGTTAAAGCTTTGAAACTCCAAAACCTCACCACTCAATTTGAAACAATCAAAATGAATGATAATGAAACTTTTGATGATTTTTTTGCTAGACTTTTCGATATTGTTAATTCATCTTTTAATTTGGGAGAGAAAATACCCGACAATTGAGTTGTAAAGAAAATTTTAAGGTCCCTACTCGATAGATTTATTCCAAAAGTGACCGTTTTAAATTCTTTACCAACTTTAGCCTGTACGAAATTAGAAGAGCTTGTAGGTGATTTACAAACCTATGAACTAGACATGTTTCCCTCTAAAACTGAAAAGCAAATTGAAAAGGTCATTGCTTTAAAAGACCAAAAAGAGGTCAAACAAGTAGTAGAGAGCGATAGTGATAGTGACTCGGAAGACATGGCTTTGTTTGCTCGTAAATTTAGAAAGTTTCTTAAATTTAACAAAGATAAATTCAAAAATGATTTGAAGAAATTTGAAACTCCTAAGTATGACAAAGCCGAGAAGATCCCTAAACCTATTAATTAAAATTTAAATAGGGACGAGTCTAATAGGTGTTTTGGTTGTGAGGGTTATGGCCATAGGGCTTCTGAGTGCCCCACTAAACTAAGGAAAGAGGGTAAACGACCCATTTCATATAATGCGACCCTTAGTGATAGTGATAAGGAAGAGGGACCGGATTCCCCCACTAAGCCCAACTTTGTGGCTTTTATGTCTAGTCATGTGAGTGATAGTGAGAACTCGTCGATTGATGAAACTTTAACACATGACACTTTCGAGGTCAAAGTTTTTGATTCCCTTGTTTCTTATGATAGTGAGAGTGGAGAAGAAAGAGAGAGTGAACATGAAGAAGAGGTTAATGTGGGTGAACTTCAAAATGCTTTTTAAGAACTTTATAAAGAATCTATTAAATTGAAAAGAGCTAATTTGAAGTTAGAAGCTTGTTTAAAAGAAGGTGTCAAGGTCATTGATAATAGTATGTTGGTTGAAAACCTTAGGACACGAGAGAAAGCTCTTCTAGAGAAGCTTGAATATATAGAAGGCGAGAGAGATAGCCTTAGGGGTTTAATGGAATCCTTGAAAAAGGAGCTTCTTGCTTTTGAAGAGCGAAATGTTTTATTAGAGTCTAACATTTTAGAATTACAAAATAAATTAAAAGACTCTAGTAATGTCAAATTTGATTTGGAGTATCGTTCGGAAAAATTAGATAAAATATTAGGAACGGTCCAAATTAAAAACGACACTTGTGGTTTAGGCTTCAATACTTGTACTGAATTTACTCATAACGCCAAAAACAATGTTTTAGGAGAATCTACTAAGAAAGTCTTTAGAGATCACTCCTTAGATAAATCTTTTCGACATGTTTTTATTTGTACATTTTGTGGTCGAAAAGGTCATCTTAGGAAATTTTGTTTTGATCTTAAACGAATTCCTAGAAAATCCCATCGTAATGTAACCAAGGTAGTTAAATTTCCTACACCCCAAGATAGTCATTCTTCTTTAATTTGGGTTAGGAAATCCGACTTGGTTGCCTTGTAAAATAGGGTTTTTGATTCTCATTTACTTTCACATGCTTCCTCCCTTGCTAAATCTAAAGGATGAATGTGTTAGTGTTTGCATACTTTAGTTTTTGTGCTTCATACTATATTATCATGCTAAAAGTATGCTTATTTAATCATTTTCTGGTCATTGCTTAATCACATATCTCATGCTAGAAAAAATGATTTTTGTTTATCTCTTTTGTATTTTATTCCTTCATTTTGTTTTCTTTAAATAAAAAAAATACAAAAAGATCTTTGTTTATCATTTGAATTTTTATCTCTTGGTAATTTAAACTTAATTGAAAAGTCAAATGATTTTTGTTTGTCTTTTGAGTATATTTTTATTTTTGGTTAAAAATTTCAAAAACTCAAAAAGATTTTATTTTGTGTGTATTTTGGTTTGACACACTTTAAGTGGCATATACTGGTGTTTGAATCCCTCCTTTAACTCTCTCATGTGGCTAGAACTTTTAGTTTAGATTATCAATCCTTACTATGTTCTTTACCATACTTACATGGAGTAGTTGGATTTTGTGTTGTTTAAATGGATTCTATTTCTATATGCCTCTATTCACACATGCACAAGCTCTTTTGAAATTTTAACTTCATATCTATATTTGAGCTATGTGAGGTGTTCTCCTTCCAATCTTGTCATCTATATATTTGTGACTTACGAGGACTAGTGCATGACAAAATCCGTTGCGCGTGAGATTTGTGTGAAAAAGGAAAACATGATAAATATAAATGTGCACAGGGAAGGGCTCCTAAAGTACTTAGGGATCCTTTGCGATTGTAAGACACCATTTTGAATGGACCTAAAAGAAATACGTGGTCCAAAGGCCTAAAAATAAAAACTGGCACTACAAGAAAAAATAATTGCCAAGGCCTATGTTTATTTGATATATTCATTCACAATTAATATAAATGCTTATTGAGGGAGATTGGATGGTATATCAACGGTTTGCACAATGTCCGTTTATCCTAGTTGCGTATTTCATGTCATGACTCTATTGGTTTGTAGAATCATCAACATACTACGCTTGTATGCATTGTGTATGTTTGTTCATTGAGTTCAATCTATATTGTCACATGAGGTTATATTCAAATGTGATGAAATTTGCAATCAAATGAGAACTTCGTGAACATGTTTTTAATTGATTGGGTCTAAATTTAATCGTTACTAGTTCACACCCCAACACTTCCGTTTTCATATAACACATTTTTGCCATACGAGTGTGAAAGACTCCTATTATATTTTGTGTGTGTCATTTGTGTGTTTATATCTCTATATGTGTACTTACGTCTATTAGTTATATCTTATGTATACATAATTGATATTTTTGTTTAATCTTTGCTTTGATTTCTAATCCCTATATGCTTTAATTCATACTTGGTATCCATCTTCTTGCATTCGTTGTTGGTATGATGATATAGAGGCAGAAGATGCTCCAGAGGCTGCTGGGAGACGTATGAGGTTTCAAACAACACTGTACGTCCTATCCAACAAAGTCGAGGTTGTGAGGGCAGAAGAGATGGTGGTGCCCAATAAAGAGGGTCAACTTTTGATCGCTTAAGTAGAGGGTTGGGCTTTGAAAGGCTCGACCCAGTTAATGACCTGAGGTAGAGACTATCCAGGTCAAGAAATGTTGCAGGCTCACAAAGGGAAGATTGGGAACATCGGATGGCCGACCTCAAAAAAGACGAGATAGGGATTAAAAGGAGGTTAATAGTCGACGTTGTGCAGTGACTGGGAATTCCAACAACTTATGCTTCCTCATATTGAGATCTATCTGAGTGAACAAGTACTACAGGGATTTGTAATCCGTGAAAAGACAAAACTTCTCTCCTAGGAGATAATGCGTCCATATTCTTAAGGCAAAGCCTACCGAAACTAGTTCCAACTCATGTGAGGGATAATTTATCTTGTGAGGCTTGAGATTACGAGATGCATAGGTGATAGCCCTGTCCTCCTGTTGTAAAACCCCCTAGTCCCTGAAGGGATGCATCACTAAATACTAATTACTCCACTCCTGCTTTAGGCAATGCGAGTATGGGTGCTGAAGTCAACCTGTCCTTTAGCTCATCAAATGCTAACTACGAGTAATCATCCCACAGAAAGTGCAATCCCTTCCGGGTTAAATTTGTCAAAGATCTTATAATCTTCAAAAATCCCTTGATAAAACAGAGATAATATGCCACCAATCCTAAGAAATAATGGATCTTCTTCGGTTTCATGGGCTGAACCAACTCCCTCATCGCTGAAACTTTACTCGGGTCCACTGAAATTCCCTTCTTTGACACCATATGACCCAAAAGATGCATTCACGCAACTAAAACCCATATTTCTCTAACTTGGCATATAATTGATTGTCCCGTAGGGTCTGTAGAACTAAATGCAAATGCTCAGCATGTTCTCTCTCCATTCAAGAGTAGAACAGAATATCATCAATGAACATGATCACAAACTGATCCAAGAATTCTCGAAAGACCTTATTAATCAGATCCATGAACACTTCAGAGGCATTGGTTAACCTAAATGACATAACCAAAAACTCATAAGATCCATAACTTATCAAAAATGCAGTTTTAGAGGCATCCTGCTCTCTAATACATAGCTGGTGATACCCCGATCTCAAATTAATTTTACAGAAGTACGCAACCCCTCTTTATGGATCAACTAGATCATCAAAATGAGGTAACGGTTAATTATTTTAGATCGTTACCTGATTCAGCTCTCAGCAATCCGCGCACAACCAAAGAGAACCGCCCCTCTTCTTTATGAATAACACAGGGGAACCCCACGGTGACGTACTCCGCTGAATAAAACCCTGCCCCATAAGTTACTGAATTTGGTATCGTAACTCTCGTATGTCCAACGGAGCCATATAGTATAGCGCTCGTACAATTGACCTAGTTATAAGCGCTAAATCAATAATGAACTCGATCTCTCGACTCGGCGATAAACCTTGTATCTCCTAAAAAACATCCGTAAACTCTCTGACTATTCAAATCGAGTCTAAGGAAATAACTACTTCCTGCAAGGTCTCCTTCTCGATATAATACAAATGGGTACTCTAACTTCCCTCTAGAAGGGGTATGACAACTAAAATATTTCCTGGCCTGGAATGGCAAACAGAATGGACCTCCCAAAATAATCCACCATTGCTCGGTATTGTGCCAACTAGTCCATACCTAAAATAACATCGTACCCGATCATATCTAACACAAGTAAGTCATCTACTAAATTCAGTCTTTCGACATCTATGTCGACCCCTCTACATATGGAATGGATAAGCACCCCATTACCCAAGGGAGAAGCTACACACCTTAAAAGGGTATCAACTGACTCTAATAATCCCACTCCACGTGAAAAATGAACAACTATAAATGAATGCGAGATCAAATAACACCCAACCCATACGCCCATGGATTGGTAATGTACCATTAACTGCTGGTGGAGGTTGTTGCACCTGTGATAACATCGCATTTTGGACATTATAAACTCCCCCAAACTGCATCTGTCCCTACTGGGGTGGAACGACTGGGACGTGAGCTGGAGGTGGTAAAGGCACATGTTGTACCTGTTGGGCTCCTGGTATCTATACCCTATTATGATGTGGGCACTCTTATGTCCTGTGACCCACCTCCCCCCACCGAAAGCAACGACCCATAAAATTCTCCAGCCTCTGGCCCTGTTGGCCTACTTGAAACTGCCCTTGCCGCTAGCCTTGGAAACCTCTATCCTGTTGGCCTCCACCATTGTGCCCTCGGCCTAAATGGCCCTGGGTAACATTCTGCTAATGCTGGGAGCCTTGATAGATCTGTCTGAAACCATTGCCATCAGATCTAAAACCACTGGGACACTATCTCTTAGCCAAATCCCCCGGATGGAGATCCCACTCTTTTTATGGTTACCCTGCTGCTGACACTGCTGTGCCCCACTATCACCATTTCCTCCTGGCTTACTTGGTTTACTAGGATCCCCAAGTCACTTATTCCCCTTCAGGTGAAGACGGTGATCTTGACAATGCAATAATGCAACATTCATCATATTTATAAATGTCAGCAACGCTGGGTTCCCTAACAAATGTTACCGAATCCTCCAATTCAAACCACAAAAACTTTGATATTTTCTTTTCCTCGATATTTACCTCGTCAGGCACAAAATTTACCGGTCGGGTAATTTTTTCTACATATTCAGCCACCGACCGATCCCCTTGATTGACATCTAATACTTTCCTTCTCATTTCCATCTGAATCGCAGGAGGAAAAAATTTATGATCAAATCGAACCCAAATATCTGTTATGGGCATCGTGTCCTTCTGCTCTGAAGTAGTAATCAATTCCCACCACTGGAGAGCCTCACCTACTAACTTGAAGGTGGCAAGTATTTTCTCTTAAACATCACTACATTCGACCATAAGGAGGTGACGTTGGATATCCTTTTTCCACTGACTCGCCACTATCACATCGGATCCACCCTAAAATTATGGAGGATGCCCTTTTTTGAAGGTTTCTCGAACTCTCTCCCATGTAGATGGACCTATGTGGGTTTGAACTATCGATGCTGTCGGTTGCTCCTAAGATTGAGAAATATGTTAAGCCATAGAAGTCATGGTTGCATTGACTGCTTGAGCCACTATATTGGCAACCTCTGATGCAGTCATACTTCCCTGTAAAAATTAGGGCTCCACACTCTTTGCCCCTTTATTTGCCTAAGCTGGGCGACCCCTTTTTAGCGGCACTTAAAATAATAGAAAACTGAATCAGACTACCGTTAATGCAATCTCTCATAGCAGAAGATCGTAAATGCGCAATGAACACAACAGTCCTAGTAATAGGGCTTTATATTAAAAATGCAATGATAGAAAGTAAAAAGTCTGCATAGATCCCAAAGACACTAGAATTTGATGCCCTGATACCATCTGTGACACATCTATTATTAAAATAATGGGTGACCTGCCCTCTACTAAAATAAAATAGGAATCTCAAATGGCTTATTCTTAGAATCACTTTCGCAGAGACCAAAAATACAACTAACGACCCATCAATAATAATAAAACGGATGCCGAAAGTTTCCAGTTATATAAATATTACAATAGTACATTAGCAACAATTATAAGTATGAACATGTAACAAACTATACAACGAAAATAGCCGAATAAGTGGTCGGTTAACAGACCCATACGAAATAACAAAAGTCTGAAAAAATAAAACATATACATCAATACAACACTTGGGCAACACATGTCCGATTAACACTGCTAATCCTTAACTAGATTTACAGAAATGAGATGTGACTATATAAAAAATCCTGCGACATTCCACATTTGCTGCAGCTCCATAGACTCTAGAATGGAAGCTAATCCTTGGCATCCTTGTGGTGGGACACCTAAAAGATATAACAAAGGAAACGAAAAAAGAAAAGATATATATGGGTCGACACCCCGTTTTAAAAATATTATAGCAAGTGAATTAAAATGCATAATAATTATGAATGCGAAATTTCCATAATTAAGTTGATGCCACCCTCTCTTGAGACTCATACTCACCCTTCAAACTACAGCGTGCACCTAAACGTACACATTTTAAATCGTAGTTAAGCTACCCGAATCATCTATGGATAACCCAACTTCATGCTTACACGTTAATCCACATTCGCATATCTAAATCCTACTAACATAAACCCTTTTAATATCATTCTCAATGATCATTTATGAATTCAACATTAATAAATTTCGTTAGTCATAAGCATATTGATTCACACATTAATCATTGAAGCCTGTATAATATCACTCTCATATTATACATGATTTATCATTTCATAACATGTACACATATATATCACTCATTATATGTATACTAACCATCCCTTAGAGCATTAGCTCACTGGATGCAATCTTTAAGTGCTACCATCTTCTAGGGGATACACACCATCCTGGGTACCAACCGTCGGACTCTCACACCGACTTGGTAAACCAAAGCACAAACGCATAGGAAGCGTCCATAGTTCCTCACCTGAAAGAGAGATGAATCATACCCAAGATGTCTCACCAATGACAAAACCACACTATATAAATACTGGATGCTATGACCTAGGGACTATACTCTCCTGAATTCACTAGCCAGGAGATTCACCTACATCGCACAACTTCCCATGATAGCACTAGAGGGGTATGTTCCACATAATACATCATACACACAAGATATATATATATATATATATATATATATATATATATATATATATATATATATATATATATATATATATATATATATATATATATATCACAACTACATACTTGCTCATATCCGAAAGTATATATCAATAAACCCGACTACGTGTGCATATCACTTATTACAATAGCCGATATTTTTGCACATATATTCCTAATTTGCTTTATTACTCAATCACTCACTTAAGCTTTAATAATCAATTGCACATTTGATTAATCCACAAGTTTAACATAACTCAGGACACACGACTTTTCTTAACTATATCATATCCAATCTTAAATGAATTTCTCCTCCCAAGATTTTTTTTTTAAAGAACCGGAGTATAAATCTCCCAAATATACTTCCATAATCGTTATGATGTCTCCCTACCATCGCATAATAACATTATCCCACTTTTTACATCATAAACTTTAATATCACTTAATATTAGAGTGTTATAATTCACTAAGCCCAATTGGAAAGGAGTTAAAGAAGAGTTAGAAATCTATAACATTAGAACCGAACCAATGGTTTGAAAAATGGACCGGTCCGCAGCTTCATAAATGAAACGATCCGAGGACCACAAATCGAACCAGTCCGACTTATTCAGTTTTTCATTCCTTACGAGATTTACTGAAATCTCTAAAACCCATTTCTAACCTAACTCCATCATATCTCCACCATCCAAATCTTGTATCTAACATCAAATTCAAGATTTTATCAACAAAATCAAGATTTAGCCATATCTAACATAAATTTCAAGGGTTTACCAACAAAATCAAGATTTAACCCTTAATATCCGAAACATAACAACCCACCAATTAATTATACAATAATTCACACACAAGAATTATTTAGCAAGTTTAATTACTTGCCTTAAAGTTGTAGACTCCGAATCCTCTTCGTAGTTGTTGCTTTGGCTGGAAAATCCCAAGGTTTCTCTTCTCTTTATTTTCTTTCTTAGGTTTCTCTCAAGTGGTTTCCTCACTAATGAGATAGGCAAAGTCTCTCTTAAGCCTAATAACCCATATATTTATATTTATCCCAACTTTAAATGATAATACACACGTAAAATGACTCATATACCCCTATCCGAGTCCAACTAACAAAAAAGACTCCGGAACCCAAGATTCCAATAATAAAAAGTCGTATCCTAACCTCATATAACTCACACATATGTGCCCCGGTTGAGAAATAATCAATTTCCGTCGCTTCTATTCACGCACAATGAAATAGCACACCGTATGATTCTATTTACTTTATCACAATAATAAATATACAATTTACATAAATATTAACTCCACTACTCAAATTAATATTTATTTTAAATTCCCTTTTTATTTCTAAATTATATTAAATCACACACACAAAGTATTTTAATACTGAAAAATAAATGCCCAAAAGCAAGGGGTGTTACATTTGATTAATTTTTAGGGCTTTCATTAATAATGAAATTAATTAATTAATTAATTGTTAATTTCTTTCCAACAGTCAACAGTTTAAACGAAATTAACTGTTTGACAAATTTTTTTTCCAAAAGCCACTTTTTGCAATAAATAAGAATTCTCCCTCCATTTACCTCCAACCCGAAATGCTGTTGAGTATAGAATCACTGACTTGTGTTCGTTGGAACTAATTATTGTTGTGCTACATAATTAATTCGAAAACCCGTTCTATCTTGGGAGGTAATTATTCAACAACCTTGAAACACATTGTAGGGAATAAATTTGACTTAATGAGACTGTTATACAACGCTCGAATTTATTTTTTTGTTCATTAATATATTCTACAATTTCTGTCTATTACGAGTAAGTTTATGAATTTAATTTTATTTCTTTAATTACTGAATTTAATTATTTTGTTTTAACTTCAAATTTATGATATCAGATAATAACAATCTTAAGGCAATTTTATTGTTTTATAAATTCATATAAAAAATTATTTTAGTGTCACTGAAAATTAATTTTCTACATTGATCATAAATTGTATTATGTTTCGAAAAATAAAATTTTATTTATAATTTTATTTCCCGAAAATGTGTTTATAAAATCTTAAAATTTTAATTCTATTTTGTACAGAATTTTAACTTAATTTTAAAAACAGTTTGACACGGATTTTTACTTAATTTAGACAAGTAAAAACTAATGTTTAATATTTTAGTTTAATTTTGTGTTATAGAATTTAGAATATTGTGTAGAATATTTTATTTTAATTCTGTGTTACATAATTCAGAATATAATTTAGAATTCTTGTTATAATTCATATAGTATTAATTATATTCTGTGAAAATTGGCGTACATAATTGAGTATTTTGTTTTGATAAATTCATTAAAAGTTAATACTATCATCGATAAAAGTTATGTTTTTCTAACAGAAATGGAGTCACAAAATACGAACACAGTTCCACCACCTACCGTGAATGTGACACATGCTACTATTGCTACCCCCGTGACCATTCCACATGGGGAAAAACCGAAAAAAATTACCGAGGCTGATTTCAAACGCTAGCAAAGACAGATATACTTTTCTCTCACAACTTTCCAATTAGTAATGTTCGTGTATGAGGATTGTCCATCTTTGAAAGACAGAGATGAGACTAAAAAAGTTGTAGTCGTTGATGCATGAAAACATTCTGAATTTTTGTGCCATAACTACATCCTGACGTACTTTGACAAGACGTTGTACCACATGTAAAACACAATAAAAACCACAAAGGATTTATGGAATTCTTTACGGAAGAAGTATAAAACTGAAGATGCGAGTATGAAGAAATCTATCGTGGGCCGTTTTCTAGACTTCAAAATGGTTTACTCCAAGTTGGTTATTGCACAAGTTCAGGAACAACAGGTTATTTTTCATGACATTCATGCTGAAGGAATGTCGATTAGTGACTCTTTCCAAGTGGTGGTGATAATTAAAAAATTGCCTCCATCTTGGAACTTGTTCAAAAATTATCTCAAGCACAAACGCAATGAGATGAATGTCGAAGAATTGGTAAAACATCTGCGGATTGAAGAAGACAACCGTGAATCTTAAAAGAAAAGTGGGACGAACATAATGGAGTGCAAGGCTTATGTGGTTGAAGGTCCTAAATCTAAATGTAAGCGTGATGGTAAAGGCACATCTAAGAAAAGAAAGATGATTTCCCTTATATTTTTATTCATTCAAAATTGTGGGTCAATTCACATGTAGGTTAACATGTGAAACATATTTGACAATTTAACCTTTTATCATATTTTCCCTTAACCCCAAGGTTTTTCTATTAACAAAATTCCTATATCCTAGATTTAAAGGGTTAAGCTGCTATCATCTTGTGTGTGTGTGTGTGTGTGTGTCTATATATATATATATTCTCCTCATGTAGTTTTGCCACATGTAAATTACTCATGTTGTTTTGTTAAATGTTGTTATTTTAATAGTTTTTGCCCAATTATTATGATTATTGTTAGATAAAAATGGGATAAACTCTTCAATCTCTTCCCATCATTTTTGATTTAATGTCCATCTATAAGCGCATCTCCAATGCTAATGTGGAGTGAGAGATTATGAGGTTCCATGTAGTATTAATAAACCGTGGGTTAAAAAAGAGGCCTCCAATGCATCCCTCTAGAATTCATGTGAAGGTGATGTGGCAATAATTAATATTCACAATATGAAAGATACCATTTAGATGTAGATGATTTTTTTCACATTGTGAAGAGAAAAAACAACATATCAAAACTCTTCTCTCTCCACCTTATTATTTTCACTCTCTCCATATTTTACAAAACAAAACAAATATGTACGCTTGTCACTCAAGTTTACTTTTACACATTTGCAGTGGAGATGAACTTTTTTTTTATAATATCTACATAAATTTTTTATGAAATATAAGATATATATTATTTAATTCACATATCCATATAGAAATAAATTCATATTTGCATTGAAGATGCCCTTAATGAAGATAGGGATAGACTCTGTAATCTCTCTCCAGCATCCAAAACACCTTCCACTTAATGTCCTTTTAGATTTGAAGCGGAGTTATGAAATGGAAAATAAGAGATGAAGTGTATATATATGCATGAGTTATATATTTTTATTATTAAAAAATTTCAAAGAGCTTTAAATTATTGGATAATGAAGAGTTTGACAAAGAGTGCGGCCATCAACAATGTTTGCGAGTAATTCTTCAACAAAGGAGATCCTGGCGATAAATACTCAACGAGCTCCACGAATTAATTTTCATAAATTTCCTATGGTTTTACATTTCTAGATTGAGTTGCTATATATTGATAAGAACATATTACGAATTTTAACCTGATTGATATATAGTTTAGATGTGAAAATGTTTAGGGTTTCGTTTATTGTGACACCCCGCCTAATTTAATAAACAAGAATCGCTTGTGGTTCATTCCTAGCATCACCGTCGAAAACTATTACATTACTAACAACCTATGTTAATATAAGCCGATGCCAAATTATTATCTTGTTATTAACTTAAAAACATGCGGAAATAAAACTGAAGAGTGCCCAATATGTGTGTTTTAAACAAAACTAATTTTTCTTAGAAAATTATCCAACTTTTAATTATGCACCAAACCAAGTTGTGAAAAACCCATTCTTACTTTAAACCAATTTTATCTTGATTAATCCTAAACATACATCTAGTGATTAAAGCAAGTAAAATAAAGTAAAGAATACTCACAACATCGGATGTACGAGGAAAAAATCCAAACCGGGAAAATAACCTCGGACGGCCCAAGCCAGACAATCACTATGAACAATGGTTTTACAAAGACATATTAGCCTTACACTAAGACTAGATCCCCACGGGTCTTGATGCTCCTTCTGATCTTTAACCATTCTTTAATAGTACCCACGTAGAAATTCCGTCTTCCACGATACCTGTCCACAACACACGCATCCACGTATGTCTCGGTGTCCACCGAATGGCTTTGATTCGTCTACGATGTCGAACAAGAAGTCCTTCTCTTTTCTTCACCGCAAAACCCTTTGATGTTCAATGATAGAACAAACTTCTTTGGGGACGCAAGATCACGTAAGCATATAAGAATGATAACTCGGATCTTTGCAAACTCTAAGGCTGTTTTTAAGCTTTGTAATCCTTAGAAAACATGTGCAAACATCGTACTGGAATGTATTCTATTTTTTCCAGTTGCACACCTTACGAAACTCTGACAGAAACACGCTTTAAATAACATTTTAGTGTTGCCTCGAAAAATGTGTCATTCGAACGACAATGGCTGGTCATTCGCGCAACTTAGGCATCTCCTTCAAGAGAGATCCCTATGTCGTTCGAACGAGCTGACGTGGCAATTTAACTTTTTGACTTTTTGTTCAAAATGTCTCTTTTAAAGAGAGATCCAAATTAGTCAAACTCTGTTTCGAGTATATCAGAATAAAACGTAGTGTAAACACTTAAACACTTTTTAAAACATTTTAAAATATATTTCTTTATAAAAATACATCCTTATGTTTTATAAAAATAATTCCGAGCACCATTAATTATACGCATTTATACCTGAGTGATCTCAGAATGAAATTAACATTAAAGAAGAATAAACTTGCACCAATTAAACATCGGCATGATTTAATTCTTTGAAGCTTAGACGCAATGTCTTCAATTTTCTTCAATACGTCATAGACCAAGTGGGATCGTGATAAAATAAAACATCTCCCTATGACATATTACGAACATAGTTTTGTTCACGGAATTAAGTCAAAACAATAAAGGGACTCAATTGGAAATTTATGTACTTACAAAAACTAAAATAATTTAACCAAGTCATCCACACACAATAATAGTCTGAAGAATCCAAGACAACTATATAAGTAAATAAGAACGAATAAACCATTGGTTCCCAAAATAATTAATCTAACTACTATTTGAAAATATTAAAACAGAATTACAACACAATCTGATAAATAAACTAAAGTAATCAAGAGACTGAACGGGCAACAATCCTAAAGGAAATACATAAATAAAACTCCTAACTAGGACTGAATAAGCTGAAGTGTCTAAATCAAATCCTGTAAGCCTTCAAAATACTGAAGCTACGCATCCTTGGAAAGAATTCTCAAGCTGGGCGTCCCTGTGGCTGGACACCTAAAATTGTTTTGGAAAATATTTTTAACACGGGTTAGATCCCAAGAAAACCTTTTGAAAATATTTAGCAAGTAATTAAAATGCAATAATTTAAATATGCATGAACACTTTTCATATTTTAGCTGGTGTCGCACTCTCTTGAGATATCGCTCACCCCTCAACTAATGTGCATACCTATCGCTTGCCTTTGAACCCCACTAGTTATGCAACCCCACCTAACTAACCTTGGTACATCCGTTATATCTTACTACTCTAACCCGAGTATTCTTTACATTGATTTATAAGTTATTCTTCTCATTAATTTATTTAATCAATTCAAATTTAAATACTTATATAACCTTTACATTAGTTATATATGAAATACATTCACACATTATGTATTTATTCCGTATATAATAATTTACTCATATTATATACATACTAGCATACTAAAACATTCACCCACGTCACGTATAATAACCATCCTTCCGAGTTATCACTCACCGGATGATTATCTCTAAACTGCTATCATCCCAGGTATACGCACTCTAACCCGGTTACCATAAATTGGTTAACTCACACCAAAATAGGTAAATAAATTGAAACGTAGTGAAGACAGTCATATTTCTCCGAGTGTGAGACCGAATCATACCCAAAATGTCCAACCTCGAAAATAGATCACATAATAAAATTACAGGACGATATGACTTGGGGACTACACTCTTCCTGCATTCATTAGTCAGGGAATTAACCCATATCGCATAACCTACTACGATAATACTAGAGGGGTATGTATTTACAAAAATATCTAACACCGATATTTATAAATAATACAAGTATGCATATATACTATCACAATATCCATATATATACAATTAAATAAAATTCGGCTAACTCGTGCCTAACACCAGTAGTACTAGCCCATAATTCCCGAGTCTTTTTCTCTGATTCTTAATTTAATTAATTACAACTTAATTAAATAAATAAATGTAGCTTCACTTGCTAATATACTCGGACTCACCCACTCCACTCGTATTTAATCATTTATGAATTTATTTCACTAAATTCATTAATTATGTGTCACACCATTTTCTTAAACCCAATTATATCCTCCCAAAGTTACTAGGAAGTAGGTCCCATCTTTATTTTGCACTAAATAAATAATACTAAAACAAATCCCGAAGAAATTTTTGTATATATAAATAAATAGGCAAAATCGCCCAAAAATAAGGATCATCGATCGATCGATCAGATGTCAACCTTCTTTTTCGATCTGTTTTTCCACCATTTTTAAATCTCCAAATCAGACCTCAATAAATTAATACCTCATGTTTATTACACCCATAAACATGTTCTAACACCATTATATACCATCAATTTTCACTGATTCTCATCAAAAATTTTTAGGGTTTTCCCAAATAGGGTTTTTCACATATTCATTAAATCACATATCAATTCGATTCCAAAAATCCGAATTCAATAACAATAACTACCGCATTTGAGCTCTAAATCATATCCCAGCATCATATGATAGTATTCTTCCTTAATTAAACATCAATTTCACACTTAAATATTTAAATCCCCAAAACCCAGATTTAACATGTGTCACCCTCCCAAAGATGAATTTTGCCAAGACATACTATAATAATATGAACATAAGATTCTTCTATTAAAAACTAAAATCAAGTTATTTACTTGCCTTATAGGGTCTTATTTCATGTATATGACAATGAATCTGACAAGGTATTCCTAATTCCTTCTTTAATTTAGCTCCCAAAAGCTCCTCACTTTCTTCCTCTTCTTTCCTCTCAAGTTCTAGGGTTTTCAATATGAGTTATGGATGTCTCTAATTCCATAACTTAGTTTTAAAGATCTTTATCCCAAAATTAGGCTAATGAGCCAAGCCCAAATGACCCAAACACCCCCGTGTGGGCCCAGTTATGACTAAAAAGGCCTCGAGATGCAATTAGTACACTCAGGCACACTATTTTAACTATCTTAACCCTTTCGGAACCAACCGTGAACTCAAAATCTCCATCTGAGTCATCCTACAACATTCTCTTATCTTGACCTCATATAGTCTACACTCGGTTCTCAGTGAGATATAGTATCGTCACGTCACTATCACTCGTTATGACGTAAAATAATCATTTACCATTCACTTAGAAATTTTATTCCATAAATATTAAGCATTCTCTCCTAATTAGTTACTTTTTCAATAAACACATAATCATAAATTATATTAAATTATGACACACCATTAATTTAAAAATACCCGAATTAATTTAAATCATAAATGCTAAAAAATATGGGGTGTTTCATACTTTCCCCTTACAAAGGAATTTTGCCCTCGAAATTTGGATAAGTATGGTACTAATAGCAATAGATACCTCCTCTCCCAACATCTATCTCTTTCTAATGTTGAAATTATTATATTGTTCCCGCTACACCTCTATTAATGGTCTCCTTCTTCCCGGTTGTCTATACATTACCGTTTAAACTAGTGACCAATCCATTCTAGTCACATTACTTTAAAATACTATATCAATATTTAATATTTCATCTTGGCGATTGTACCTCTTTTAAATTTTTTCCAACTACTTCCACTACAATGAGCCTATATTCTAACAACAATAGTATTCCCTCCACAAGGGAAGGCCCCAACGTCCCCATGTGTTAACTCCTTCATTCACATGCGCCTATGTCCAACACATTCATTTCCACGTCTTCTCATTATTGATGATACTCAAAGTTCAATAGCTAGGGCACCCATACACCTTATACCCCCATGCATTTATGTACAAATATACAAAATGTAGCGTATTTAACTCAAACTAGGCTGACTAGTCATAGCTTAAGTATTCTTAAAGTTATCTCCCCTGATTATCAGTGGTGCCAACGTTCCACAATGTTTTATACATCAAAGTTTTACTCGTCTCCTCTGGCCTTAAGTCATAACATAACTATCAACTCTCAGCTATAACCACACATCCATGCAATAATTAGTGTACTAGATCCATGTACTAAGGACCACACATATTACGACTTCCAACATTCGCTAAGGTTCATGAATGGGATGTCTCGCAAGAGAAATCCAAACAAAGAACCCCCCGACACATTACTACCTAGCATTGTTGGTCATTAAGATCCATGGGTCCAAAGCAAAAAACCAAGATACCTGAAATCCTTTACCCGACACATAAGTCAAATAGTTCATGCCCATGTCACACAAGGCATCTTATGATACAACAATCTACTATCACTAAGTTCTCAACGCTTAAATAATAACGAGCTAAATTTCTCCGCTCAATGGTAAACCCGATATACCCTGAATCACATCGATAAAATCCCTATGCATCGGGATTAAAAGTAACGAGACAACAATACTCTCCGATATATATATATATGCAAGCTCAACTCTCTTTCAGGTGATACCGTGAAAAGCAATACATCCTATCGCACGACATCGAATATGATAGTCTTACTATAACAGGCAACTATCACTTAAACCTTTATTAACCTATCACTATTCAGGATTATACTAAGCTCTACTTTTGTAATTATTGAAAGTAGAAAAGCTAATACATAATAAAAACATCCTCTTAGTAACCACACCCTCTCCCCTGCAAGCAGTACTGATGAGTCTCGCTACCCAATAGTAAACATATTCATAAGAACAAAACTGATACAAGAAATGCACTCACTAAACACGACTGACACTTGAATATTAGTGTTAATAAGCATACATTGTGACTCACCCATGTCACCTGAAACTATCCCATACTCATAAGGAAAAGATAAAAACTGTACCTCCATTTTCCATTTGCCTTTCCTAGTTGACGATTCCCTGAATGTAATTCTCGCGTCAGAATTGACCTAAGATTTGCTACAATGGTTGTATATTCAGGTCCTCATCATGTATTTGTCAATACCTCACTTTGGGACATCCTTCTTTCTGTGACCCATCTCTTTACAACAAAAATAACTAAAAGAGAAACCTTCCTACCTCTGGCCTTGGCTCTGCTGGCCTCCCCCGCCACTTCCCTGGCTTGGTAGCCCTGAGCAATAGAGTGTTGTTGTTTCATCTAAGGACCCTATTGGCCCTGCCTAAACCCTCTTCTCTCAATTTTGAAGCCTCATGATCTAAACCTCTTAGCTTGATCCCTCTATTAGGAATCTCGCTCCTGCTATTGTTTCTATTATTGTGCCCCACTAGGACCATTCCCACCTACTTTCCTAGTCTGATTGGACTCACTTACTCGCTTGCTCCCCTTCATGGGGAAGTAATGATCCTGAAAATGAAGTAGAGAGGCACTAACAACCTCCGTGTATGTATCCAATGCGGGATTACCCTACAAGTACTATCAGATTATCCAGTTAAGTCCATCCATGAACTTTCACATCCTTTTATCTTTAGTGTTCACCTCATCCTTTATAAGATTTTCTAAGCGGGTGAACTCCTCCTAGTATTTCTCCATGATTCGATCTCTTTAAAATACATATAGAAACTTCCCCCACATTATTTTCTAAATAGAGAAAAAAAATACTTACAGTCAAATCGAGCCCAAAACTCACCAATGATCATCACATCTTTCTCCTCTGCCATGGTCACATATTCCTACCATTGCAAAAATGCACCCATTAACTTAAATGTTTCCAAGAACTATTTTTGAGTGTCACTACACTCAACCATATAAAGGCGGCATTACATGTATTTCTTTTACTTACTAGCCATGACTATATATGAGTTACCCTAAAACTTAGGTGGGTGGCCCTTATAAAATGCCTCCCTCACTCTCTACCAATCGGATGGCCCTGGGTGGGCCTGAATAACTGGTGCCATCGGAGGCTGTGGATGAATGTGCGGAAAGTGTTGTGCCATTACGGTCAGCGTCGCTTTAACTGCTTGTGTTTTGATTTCATCTACCTCTGATGTTGAAATGTTTCCCTATTGTGGTTGTAGCTACAGTACCTGTGGCTCGAGTTGATCCTCTCTCTCATCGGCTCTTATCGCTGCTCTAGCTGATCTTCCTCTCTTAGGTGGCATAAAAAATAAGATCGAGTTGTATAAGTTCATAGTCAATACAAATATAATAGCAGAAGAACGTAAACGTGCGTATGAAGAGGAATACAACAATCTTATGATAGGACTTTATGTCAAAGAATGTTACGCTGAAAATGTAGTAAGCCGCACAGATCTGATAGACATTAGAAACTGATGCTTTGATACCATCTGTGACACCCCGCCTAATTTAATCACGGCTGATCATTCCTTTATCAAAATAAACAGGAACCGCATATGTCTCATTCTTAGCATCACTGTCGAAAACTATTAAATTACTAACCACTTATGTTAAATTAAGACGGAGCTAAATGTTTATCTTGTTATTAACTTAACAACATGTGGAAATAAAACTTAAATAATTTAACCAATTCATGCACACACAATAATAGTCTGAATAATCCAAGACATATATATAAGTAAATAAGACCAAATAAACCATCGGTTCCCAAAACAATAAATCCAACTACAATCTGAAATAATTGAAACAAAATTTCAACACAATCTGATAAATAAATAAAAGTAATGAAGACTCCGAAAGGGCAACATGCCCAAAGGAAATAATGAAATAAAACTCTTGACTAGGAATTAATAAGCTGAAACGTCTAAACCAAATCTTGCAAGCCTCCAAAATGTTGCAGCTACGCATCCCTAGAAAAAATCCTCAAGCAGGGCGTCTCTATGGTTGGAAACCCAAATTGTTTTAGAAATTTTTTTTACACAGGTTAGAGCCCAAGAAAAACTTTTAAAAAAATTTAGCAAGTAATTAAAATGCAATAATTTAAATATGCACCAACACTTTTCCTATTTAATCTAGTGTCAAAATCTCTTGAGATATAACTCACCCCTGAACTAATGTGCATACATATCGCTTGCCTTTTAACCCCACTTGTTATGCTACTTCACCTAACTAGCCTTAATACATCCTTTCTAACTTACTACTCTAACCCGAGTATTCCTTACTTTGATTTATAAGTTATTCTACTCATTAACTTATTTAGTCATTTCAATTTTAAATACTTATGTAACATTCACATTAGTTATTTATGAAATACATTCACACATTATGTATTTATTCCATATATAATTATTTACTTACATTATATACGTACAAGCATACTACAACATTCACACACATGTCGAGTATAATAACTATCCTTCCGACCTATCACTCACCGGATGGTTGTCTCTAAATTTCTATCATCCCAGGTATGCACACTCTAATCCAATTACCATATAACGGTTAACTCACATTAAAATAGGTAAATAAATTGCAAATTAGTGGAGGCAGTTGTTTTTCATTGAGTGTGAGACTGGATCATACCCAAAACTTCCCACCTCGAAAATAGATCACCCAATAAAAATATCGGACGATATGACCTAGGGGCTATACTCTCCCTATATTCATTAGCCAAGAGATTCACCCACATCGCATAAAATCCTATGATAGAACTAGAGGGGTATGTATTCATAAAAATATCTAACACTGATATTTATAAAGCACACAAGTGTGTGTGTGTGTGTGTGTGTGTGTGTATATGTATACTATCACACTATCCGTATATATATAATGAAATAAAATTTGGCTAGCCCATGCGTAATTCCTATAGAACTAGCCCATAATTCCAGAGTCTATTTCCCCGACTCTTAATTTAATAAATTACACCTCAATCATATAAATAAATTTATCTTCACTTGCTAATATACCCGGACTCACCCACTCAGCCCGTATTTAATCATTTATGAATTTATTTCACTCAATTCATTAGTTATGTGTCACACATTTTCTCACCTAACGAAACCCAATTATATCCTCACAAAGTTAGTAGGAAGTTGTTCCCATATTTATTTTTCACTACATAAATTGGCCTAAAACAAACCCCAAAGAAATTTTGCATATATAAATAAATAGGCAAAACTGCAAAAAAATAAGGATCATCGATCGATTGATGAAATGTCAGCATTCTTCCAAGATCAGCTTTTCAACCATTTTTAAATCTCCAAGGTTTAAATCTCCAAACCAGACCTCAATAAATTAATACCTCAAGTTAATTACACCTATAAACAAGTGTTAACACCATTATATAACATCATTTTTCGTTGATTCTGATTAAAAATTATAGGGTTCACAAATTGGGTTTTTCACATATTCATTAAATCACATGTCAATTCGATTCAAAAAATCAATTCAATAACAATAACTACTTCATTTCGATTTTAAATCATATCCCAACATCATATGATAGTATTCTTCCTTAATTAAACATCAATTTCACATTTAAATGTTTGAATCCCCAAACCCCAGATTTAACACGTGTCACCCTCCCAAAAATGAATTTTGTCAAAACATACCATAATATGAACATGAAATTCTACTATTAAAAAAAACAAGTCAATTACTTTCCTTATAGGGTTTGTAGGGTCTTATTTTACGTAGAATACGACGAATCTGATAACGTACACCCAATTTCTTCTTTGATTTGCCTTCCCAAAGCTCCTCACTTTCTTCCTCTTCTTTCCTCTTAAGTTCTAGGGTTTTCAATTTGAGTTATGGATACCTATAATTCCATAACTTAGGTTTAAAGATCGTATTCCTGAAATTAGTCTAATGGGCAAAGCCCAAATGACTCGAGCATCCTTGTGTGGGCTTGGTTATGACTAAAAAGGCCTTGGGACCTACGTACTACCCCCGGACACACTATTTTGACTGCCTCGGCCCATTCGGAACCAACCATGAACTCAAAATTGCCATCCGAGTCACCCTACAATTATCTCCTATCTCAATCTCATATAGTCTACACTTGACTCCCGGTAAGATATAGTACTATCACGTCACTGTGACATAAAATAAGCATTTACAATTCACGTATAAATTTTATTACATAAATATTAACCATTCTCTCTATGATTAATTCTTTTTTTAATAAACACATAATAATAAATTTAATTAAAATACGACACACGTGTAATTTAAAAACACCCAAATTAATTTAAATTATATATACTTAGAAATAAGGGATGTTACATTTATGTACCTTTGAATAAGATGTTTTATGAGGGAGCTAATTTTAATTTTGAATATTAAGCAAACTTTCAGTTATGGAACTGGAAATTATGCTGGTAGAGTGTGGAGAATATGAATGGAAATAAATTCATTGGTTTTTGAAGATAGAGAACATACTAGAGTTTGTACAAAATGTTGGAAATTAATAATTTGAAATTAGAAATTTTTTTTTTTTAATTTCAATTATATTAAAATTTGAAATTGTGTATTTTACAATTTATGTGGTCTAATATGTATATGATATTTAATCAGGCATGTGATAAATGCAAAATTAAGAGATTTGGTTTGTTCCTATCTTTAAGTCACTTGATGGATGGTGGAGACTTAAGAAGAGGACAACTTAGACTATAAATTTTGGCCATCTTTCCCTTATATATAGAGTTTCCTTGCACCATCTTGGGTCATATCATAACACACAAATATCTAAGGTAGAAGAGAAAATACGAAATTCATATATTTCATATTTTCTCAAAATTCCAGGCTCATACAACTGAATTTCTGGGCTACTTTTCAAGAGGTTTCAAGGAGCAATATATTAGACCATTCAAGTCATCTTCGTGACCCTACCAATGAAAAGATGTAGGTTTTTGGAATTACAGTGATGTAGCTTATAAATTCAGTTATTGCATAAAGAATGAACATCCTAGAATCATGTTAAAACTATTTTTAAATCTTAACATAACATGTTGGTTTATGTCCTATTTTTTTATTACAAAATAGTCTAGTATATCATGTGGTATCATAGATTAACGTTTATAATCTCATATTATTCATATACGAATTTTCTTAGAACAGTATGGACTTATATATGCTCAATTATGAAATTCTGGAATTACACATTAGAACTCATAAATTCCAGAGTCTAAACCTCTTAAATAACAGTATTTTAGAACTTGTATAGGTGTATTTTTAGGACTTTTATTAAACTGATACATGTCATTAATGATTAGGACATGTTAGTCCTTATATATGTATGAAATTCAATCCGAAAATTGTATGCAAAATAGTCCCTGTTTATGTGCTAATAGTCCCCTAATTATCACAATCCGAATATGTCCCATGAATTATTCATATGTATTATGTCTGTAAAGTACTTATGATGATTGTGGTGAAGGTAAACTTGTTTTTAGGACTAATTGAGTGAAAATAAAGAATTCGGTCAAAACAATTGTGGTGTAGATTATTTTTCGGAGCGAATAGTGTTTTTTAAATCTAGTGTTCGATTGACTTGAAACTTGGTGGCTTGACTGGAAACATGCCAATGATCAAATTTCACAACCACTGGTCGTGATGTAATGTGTTTTTTGGCGATTTGAGGCTGTTAAGGCCCTCAAACCCCAATTTTTTCCATTTTTGCTAATAATCTAAAAATTGATTTTAAGGTTTTGCAAAAAGTTTTGATTTTCTGGTATGATTTACTTCAATTCTTATGTCAAAACTCATATTTTCCATTTTTGGCAAAAATCAAGAATTCTTTCATTTTGACTAGTTGTTTTCATCATATGGGTTATTTTATTATGTAATAGTCATTTAATGTTCATGCATGATTATGTTTATTGTAAACACAGTATATAATTGACATTAATATATATTAAGCATATTTGTGGAGACTTATAAGTAAATATTCATTAGAGTCAGGTCGAAAGCTAAACAAAGGCTGAGATTGTATGTCAGAATATTACACTTATAGTTATGTAGTTAATTCTAATGTTTGTTATAAAATTGGATTGAGTAAAAATACATGCTAATATCTAAATTAAATAATGATAGACCTACTTTGTGAAAATTGAATAGTTGACATTAAGTCTACTAATAATGGTATGGAAATCTTTAGGCAACAAAACACAGATGCCAACATAATGGAACCATGATCAATGAATCAAAGGGTAGTATATCTTTATACTATGATTATTATGTCATAACTAATACAAATTTTGTAATATTGGGATTATTTAAGAAATCTATGAAATTATATTAAGTCAATAATTTAATATTTAACCCTTGCAAATTATTGTTGTGTGTAAAATTTTAATAAGTGAACATTGTTATTATATTGTTGTAACCCTTAACCTTTATTCGCATGCTCAGTCCTATTCCAAATTTGATGGAATGAGAAAATTGGGTTCAGTCTGGGGGTTCTTGACCTGGACATGAGTCCGCTATTATAACTGAAATAGTAGTAAGGATGAAATTTCTATCCATGAATCATGGTCTAGATCTAGAAAGTTGACCCTTATATTTATGTGAATGTGCGTGGCTGATAACATAAAGACCTCCCAACCTAAAATAAAGAAAGTAAAATTGTATTTAAATATCATAAAAGAACGCTTTTGCAATATTGATAAGTCCCTCGTCGAGAAATTGATGGATGACCTAACCACCATGAGGTTCGATATCGCTCGAACCATGAATGAGCACATTATTTAAATTACTAATCTGGATACTAAACTTTGAATTTTATGGCATGACTATGGACGAGTATTTTCTTGTTCAATTTATCTTATTAAAGACAAGTGGAATGTAAATGATTTGCAAAGAACGTTCATACAAGAAGAAGGTAGACTTAAGCAACATAATGGTTATGCGTCTAAAGGGAAGGTGAGTAATTTGACGGTCAAAGGAGATTATTTTAAGAAGAATACTCAAAAGGGAATTTAGAAAGGTCCCTAGCCGTCTCATCAAGTTGAACCTTCATCATCAGCTGTAAAAATGAAAAAAATGATAATCACTTCTATAAAAAAGGGTCATTTCCAGAAACATTGTTATAAACGCAAGGTCTGGTTCAAGAAAAAGGGTAAGCCTTTTATTTTTATATGTTTCGAATCAAACCTTATTAATATTCCTTCTAACACTTGGTGGATTGATTCTGGTTGTGTCATGTTTCTAATTCAATGAAGGTCTTCATTACGATCCGTAACAAAAATCCAAATGATCATTTTCCTTACATGGGCAATCAATCAAAGGCTAAAGTAGAAGTTGTTGGAGTCTTTCTCTTAATTTTATGTTTTGGTTCTGAATTATATTTTCAAGAAACGCTTTATGTTCGTTCTATTTTTTGGAATTTAGTTTTAGTTTCCAAACTTCCTCTTGATGTTTTTGTGGTTGAATTTAATAATAACTGGTTTAGATTGATTACAAATTTCGTTAATGTTGGTTCTGGTTTTTGTTGGATGGTTTTATCACTTTAATCTTGAGGAAAAAAAATTTGAGCTCAAGTAACCATGCATCCTAAAGTGGGCCTGAAACTTACACTCAATAATGAAAAATCTACTTATTTATGACATAAATGATTGAGACACATATTTAGGCCAATAATCGAAAAAATTATTTAAGACGGAATTCTCCATAAGCTTAATTGGGCCGATTATGATGTATGTGTGGATTGTGTTAAAGGAAAACATACCAAACATAAAAAGAAATGAGCCACAAGAAGCACCCAAATTCTTGAAATAATGCATATAGATATATGTGGACCTTTTGATGTTCTATCTATTAGTGGAGAAAAATATTTTATCACCTTTATTGATGATTTTTCACGTTATTGCATTTTGTACTTATTGCATGATAAATCTCAATTTGTGAATATCATTGAAAAATAAATAATTGAGGTTGAGAGACAATTGGACAAAAAGGTAAAAATTATTAGGTCTGATAGATATGGTGAATTTTATGGAGGATATTACGAGTCAGGGCAACGCCCTAGCACATTTACTAAGCTCTTGGAAAAATTAGGTATTTATGCTCAATACATAATGCCGGGATTACCTTAGCAGAAGGGTATAGTTGAAAGGCATAATCGTACCCCTATAGAAGTGGTTAGAAGTATGATAAGTAGGAATGGACTACCTATACTGTTTTGGACACATGCTTTTATGACCATCGTGCACATCGTAAATCAGGTTCCTAGTAAGTCAGTTTAAAAATCCCATTAACTATGGAAATAATGGAAAACTAATTTAAGATATTTATGAGTGTGGGGTTGCCTAGATAAAGATATAATTTACAACACTCAAGAAAAAAAATTGGATCCTAGGACATTATCTTGTCATTTCATTGGGTATCTAGAAAAGTTAAAGGAATATAAATTCTATTGCCTTAATCATAAAACTATAATACTAGAAACAAAAAATGCTAAATTTATTGAAGATGGTGAAGTTGGTAGAAGTGAAAAAGAAAGGCAGGTAAACATTCAAGAAGTTAGGGTATAAGTTCCTATACACCGTGTTCATATCGTACCTGTTGTTCCTAACGCGATCATTGAATCGATCATTGAGCCAATCAATAACAATGAACATGTAAATGGTCAATCACTTGAACAACCACATAATGAGACTATAACCAATGAACATGTTAAAGCATCGTATGGAATGCCATTAAGAAGATCTCAAAGAGAAAGGAGATCAACCATTTCGAATGATTACGTGGTATACCTTTTGTAAGATGTGAGTGTAGGTTTGGGGAAGCACCACGTCGAGTGTGTTTTAAACTTGAGCAAAGTTGTTACGCCTACGTATCCGTGTTTGCGAAATCAAAGTCTGCGTATTTCGTGGGTCCGTACAATACGCCGAAGAGAGCTTGATTTTGGTGTTTTTGGTGCATGAGGGGTGCCAAATCTAGCTATCTACCTCTCAAACTCCATTTACCGTATAATATTTGTGAATCATATGGTGAAACTATGATATTATACTTGTCACTATCGAACGTTTGATGGAGCTCAAGAGGTGCATGGGGGAGGAGAGTTAGGTTTCCTCTCCTTACTTTGCCTTCAAGACCATCACCCATCAAATGAGGGGAGAACCTTCCTTTTATAGCAAAAGTGCCTCAAGTGGGCTTGACACATGTCATGTTCTCTATGGAATCAACTGTCTAATATTTATGGTGCCACTTGTCACAATATATGCGGTGGCATATTTAAATAAACAAATTAAATCATTACTGGAGTATTGTCTACTGTAATTGATCAAATGTAGAGTATACACATTATATTAAATCTTGCATAATAATATCTCAGACCATGTTGGATCTGGACTGTATTAAAACTTATTAATCATCAATCAATATTCGATAAAATATGTGGGGTTAATTTATTAGAGTGTTGGTGGTTAATTTATTTAACCCAACTCTACATTTCCCCCCTCGTAGACATATTTGGTGTGTTGATTGTTCGGCTGAGACATATCAACTATGTGTATGAAATAAATCATTTAGTCTGTTTTGACTAAAAAATCATCACATAACCGTTTTCGGTCTGTTATCATGCGTGCATATGCATATGTCATTTGTGTATAGTTTTGAGGGCTATCGTCGTTGCCTCTGCTTTTCATTATGTAGGAGTATTTTAGGAGTTGCCCCCATTACTCTCGAATGAGCATGTCTCCACAATTTTATTGTGGTTTTAAACATTTTGAAAAACAAACTTACTAGATGTACTGTCCTGAGAAACCATTTGGTGGTTATCTATGTATAGTGGATCTTTTTCAATCATAAGATCAAAACTTGTCGAGAGTACTCGGTCGAGCAACCATTAGTACTTCGAGTGAACTATTTTTTTAATCCAACATATTTTATAAATGTGCCCAATTTTATTTGGTCAAGCAACCATAAAGGTCCTTTTAGGACTTTAAGCGTTCCCAAAAAATCAAGGTCTTTAAGCTTGCTTAATATAGGACTTTAGTCTCCCGTAAATCAGTCTTCTATCTAGTAATGGAGGGCTTTAAGTCTCACTTAAGAGGGTCATGCGTGCCAAGTAGTATAGGACTTTGAATATCCCGTGAGCAAGGGGCAGGCACGCCAAGTTATATTGAACTTTAAATCTCCCATAACTGAGGGTAGAGGCAGGCCAAGCCATATTGGTCTTAAAAACAAAATCTCCCATAGCCAAGGGTCAGGTGGGATAAGTCATATTGGTCTTAAAAACAAAATCTCTCATAATTGAGGGTCAGGTGGGACAAGTCATACTATTCTTAAATCTCCCATATCCGAGGGTCAGACGGGACTAGTAATGTAGGAATTTTAATTTATCATAACTATAATGCACCACTTTGGGTGACTCACCACGATATTGGCAAGTTTTGTGAAAACTATAATGCACCTCTGTGGGTGAATTACCACAATACTGGTAAGGTTTGTGAGAACTATAATGCACCTCGGTGAGAGACTTACACTAATACTGGTAAGGTTTGTGTGATCTATAATGCACCTCTGTGGGCGACTCACCATAATATTGGTAAGGTTTGTGTGAACTATGATGCACCTCTATGGTCGACTCACCACAATGCTGGTAAGGTTTGTGTGAACTATAATGCACCTCTGTGGGCGACTCACCACAATACTTGTAAGGTTTGTGTGAACTATAATTCACCTATATTGGCGACTTACCACAATGCTGGTAAGGTTTTTATGCAAACTCTGTCTCCATGCTCTAGGTTTTGCAGGCTATTTTTCTTGCCCTCCGTCGCTTTGCTAGAAATAATGTCATGTAGCTAGTGGTATATATGAGCCACTTGGTGATTATGCTGAATAGATCTGATATTTGTTTTGGGGATACTTCATCAATGATGTCCATTCTAAGACTGAATCCGAGCATGCTTATCACTTGTGTTTTTGTCTAACTACAAGTAGTACATTATACAGTACTTTTCACCCAATTTACTTTTCTTTGTCTTTTAGCTCAAGATAAAGTAAAGTAAAGAAAAATATAGTACTAGTAACAACACCATCTAAGAATTGAAAACATTTAAATACATTTCACGGGGTATTTTTCACCAATTATAATAAAATCTCTTGAGAATTTGGCTTTGACATCTGTAAGGCCTGATGTAATTGACCAAGCTCGATTTGATCATGTGCGTTCAATATGTGCAAGGATAACAATTAATCTCAGATTCTGGTATAAGGGAAAATTTCCAATAGAGTCAATTTGTTGTATTGGCTTAATTTTGGACAAAAGTATTTGAGTCATAGGATAGAGGTTTGTACATATCAAGCCTATGACGTGTTTAAGTAGTTGAAGACATAGCGACCATAATTTATAGTTTCGTCATTACCAGTTTCAAGTGCCACATTTTGCATCATCAACATTTGAGGTTCCAAGTCTCCAAAGGTATGAATGCACTATTATATATAAAGGAGCTTGGAAAATATTTTGGATGTTGTTTTAATTGTATTTTAAAGTAATCATAAGATCTTATTTTAAAATTTGATTTTGGAATTTTTTAAAGATAAATTCATTTTTTTTAAATGTCATTCGAACGACAATTTTCGTTCAAACGAGATTTCGTTCGAACGAGGTTTATCAAATGACTTTTTGCAAAAAAAATATATGTTCTTTTGTTAAAATGAAATCGTTCGAACGAGTTTCAAACGAGTTATCTAATGCCTTTGAACCTTAAATTCTTTTAATTTTCTTTAGATAAACGTTCGAACGAAGTCGTTCGAACGAGAATTGTCGTTCGAATGACTTATCAGCAGTTTGGAGAAGTTTTTAGTTTTCCCTCATTTTTACCCACTATTTTCCCTACTACTTTTCACCCGACTTTATGTGTGGGAAATTTTTTTTTAGAAACCAACTCTTGACATATTTTCCTCTAGAGTTTTGAGAGAAAAAAGGTTTTCCTCAAAATTGCATGTTTTGTGCTTTTGATTTCAGGGATTAAATTCTATCAAAACACATACACCCATATGTTTTCTTAGTTCCCTGATCATATATATATATATATATATATATATATATCTTTTCTTGGAGAGTGTTTGGCATTAGGTTTTCTCTACACCAACAAGAAGAGAGTTTGAGTCTATTCTCTACCCCATAAAGGAGAAGAAATTTGTTTGCTGCGGCGTTCTCACATGGTGAAAGGCACCATGTGTGGTAGACGGTTATTTTGCCTCTATTGGTGGAATCCAACATTCCGGTGGACTCCGGAGTTATCTACAAGGCAGAGGTTGAAGAGAGAAAGAAGCTTTAGGGCTTGAAGGAGTCGAGTCGAGTTTTGTTAGTCTTGTTGTCATTGTCCTTGTAAACATACCATACATAGTGGATTTGTTAGGCAGGGCCTTCAGAGGTTTTTCTCATTTGAGTTTTCCTCGTACATTGCGGCGTAGTGTGATATTATTTATTTTATCTAACAAAAATACACTTAGATGCATGCTTAAGTAAATCAAAATAAAATTGAATTTAATCTCACACTTGTTTAATTAAGTGCTAATTAAATATTTGGGTAAGTTATTGTTTAAATTAATTCAAGTCCAGATATTAATTTGATAAAATTTGTTTTGGCTTATATTGAAAAATTGAATATTTAATTGTTTCTAGGCTAATTAGAAGATTTGGGTTAAGTGTACTTTGTGTTAAAAGTAAAATTTACATATTTGACTTAGTTTAATTTTAATTTGGAAAAATTAAAATTTGATATATTTAGTTGTGAATTTGAATAAGAATTTTTAGTTTAAACGTTTGTGGGTGTTGAACCATCCCATTCCGCATTTGGAAATTTAAGTTTAAAATTTGAGAGCTTCCGCACTTTCAAATTGGTATCAGAGTTAGGAACACTAAGTTATTGCGTTAAAATCTTTATTTTTGTTTGGTTTAAAAATGAAAAATACGCCTCTTACTAAATTTTCTATTTGTAATGGTTTCCACATGCTAGAACATGACTCATCACTTGCTATATATTTGAGTAATTGCTTGCATGTTTACATAGTCTAGCTTTTGGGCATCATGATATATTCTTTTGCTAGTTGTATGTTTGTTTGTCATTTTTTAGCCTTCGCTTCCTTATATACGCGTTGCTAGAATTATGATTTATTTGTCTTTTGTCTTTATTTTATTTTGTTTGGTGTTATTGAAAAATACAAAAAGATTTTCTTTGTTTTTCTTTTGAGTTGATTTTTTTTTGGTGAAATTTTTTGAAAAACTCAAAAAGATTTTTTTGTGTGTATTTTAGTCTAACACACTTTATGTGGCATATTCTTTTGTCTGAATCCTTTACCTTTTGACTTCCACGTGACTAGAACTTCAGGTTAAGATTTTCAATCCCTAAAATGTTCTTTGTCATGCTTGCATGGAGTAGTTGGATTTTGTGTTGCCTAATGGATTCTATTTTTATATGCCTCATTTCACACATGCACGAGCTCAATTGAAATTTAAACTTCACATGTATATTTTAGCTAAGTGAGATGGTCTCCTACCAATCGAGTCATCTACATATTTTGTGACTTAGGAGGATTTGTCCATGTTAGAACCGTTGCACGTGAGATTATTGTGTTCTTAAAAAGTTGATATATGAAAGTTCACGATAAAGGTCTATGAGAGGAACAGTCATCCTTTGTGATTAAGCCACCATTTTCAGTGGACCTAAAAGAAATATGTGGTCCAAAGGGCTAAAAGAAAAATATGAAATTAAAAGAAAAAATATAGCCAAGGCCTAGTTTGTTTAAATTGATATATTCATTCAAAAGAAAAGAAAAGTATAATATTATATTTGAGGGAGTTTGGATGGAATATCAACAGCATTGTATCCTAATTACGCTATTTTTTCATGACTCTATTGGTTTGTAGAATCATCAATATGCTAGGCTTGTATGCATTGTTCTCATTTTGTTCATCGAGTTCACTTTATCCTGTCATATAAGGCTAAATCTTAGTTGATAAAGTTTTACAATCAAATAAGAACTCAGTGAACATGTTTAAGTGATTGGGTCTTAATTCTTTGGTTACTAGTTCACGACCCTTCACTTCCGTTTTCATATGACACATTTATTCCGTAAGGGTGTGGAAAGGTCTTTTTATTTTTTGTTGTGTCATTTGTGTTGTTTATATCTATATATATGTGTTTGTGCTTCATTAATATCTTTTGTGTATATATATGGTATTTTTTTTTGTTTTGAATCTTTGTCTTTTTAGCTAGTCTATATATGCTTTGAATTCAAAATTTGTATCAATATTGTTGCGAATCTCTGGTTTGATATCCCATGCTTAGCGCAATACATTTGAGTGGTATCTTTTTGTTATCGCATCATGGTTTGTATCCTTTAATATTATATGGATTAGTTGTATTTCATAATTTCCATATGCTTTACTGTTCCTATTTATATAACATTGCATGTTTAACTTGTTTTTTCCTAAATTTACCTACCTTGTGTAGACTTAAGGGGGAGGAATAGTTTTTTCTTTAATTTTGGGAGAAATAAGTTAATTTTATTCTTAAACTTTTTCTATTCCTCAACAAAAAGGGGGAGAAATGGTATCTGATCCTTTCAAATTCGGGGAGATTTAAATTAGAGGGAGACGTGTTTCTAGGTATATCATTTTTAGATAAAGGGGGGAGAATTAATTAAGGGAAAAAATTTATTTTTCGCATTTTAATATTTTGATATTCCCTATGTGTTTAATGGTTTGTTTAAGTGTGCACAAAATTTCTTTTTAGGGGCATTACTTAAAGCGGCAAAGCATTTTCTAAGAGTCGAGTTAAGCGTCTATAATTTTATTTTTTTGGGTGGGATATTGTGTCTAGATGTGCTTGACGACACTTAGCATTTTTGTTTTGGTTTTGTCCCGGAATAGCCAAAGGGAGAGATTTATAACGGTAAATTTTCAATTGAGTCAATTTATAGTATTGGCTTAATTTCGAAAAAAATCATTTGAGTCATAGGATGGATGTTTGTACCTATCAAGCCTATGACGTGTTAAAGAGTTGAAGACGTAGCGGACAGAATTTATAGTTTCATCATCGCCGGTTTCAAGTGCCATGTTTTGCGTCATCAACATTTGAGGTTCCAAGTCTCCAAAGGTATTAATGAACTATTACATATATAGGATCTTGGAAAATTTTTTGGGTGTTATTTTAATTTTATTTTAATGTAATCATAAGATCTTATTTTAAAAATTGATTTTGGAATTTTTTAAAGAAAAAGTTATTTTTTTAAAAATGTCGTTCGAATAACTATTTTCGTTCAAATGAGATTTCATTAGAATGAGGTTTATGAAACGGGGATCAAATGACTTTTTGCCAAAAAACTTATATTTTTTCCTTCGAATTTTCGTTCAAATGAAATTGTTCGAACGAGTTTCAAACGAGTTATCTAACGACTTTGTAGCTTAAATTCTCTAAATTTTCATTAGATAAATGTTCGTACGAAGTCGTTTGAACGAGAATTGTCGTTCGAACTACTTATCGGCAGTTTGGATAAGTTTTTAGTTTTCCCTCCATTTTTAGCCACTACTTTCCCCACTAATTTTCACCAGACTTTATGCGCGGGAAAAACATTTATAGAAACCAACTTTTGACATACTTTCCTCGAGCTTTTTGAGAGAAAAAAGGTTTTCCTCAAAATTTTATGTTTTGTGCTTTTGATTTCATGGATTAAATTCTTTCAAAACACATACACCCATATGTTTGTTTAATTACAAGTTCATATATATATATATATATATATTTGCTTGGTAAGTGTTTGGCGCCAGATTTTCTCTACACCAGTAAGAAGAGAGTTTGGGTCTATTATCTACCCCATAAAGGAGAAGAAATTTGTTTGTTGTGGCGTTCTTACATGGTGAAAGGCACCGTGTGTGGTTGACGGTTAATGTGCCTCCATTGGTGGACTCCAAGATTTCGGTGGACTCCGAAGTTATCTACAAGGCAGAGGTTGAAGAGCGAAGGAAGCGTCGAATCTTGAAGGAGTCGAGTTGAGTGTTGTAAGTCTTCTTGTCACTGTCTTTGTAAAAATACAATGCCTAGTAGATTTGTTAAGTAGGGCCGTTTGAGGTTTTTCCCATTTGGGGTTTCCTCGTACATCACGGCGTAGTGTAATATTGTTTATTTTATCTTGCAAAAATACACTTAGATACATGCATAGTTAAATCAAGATAAAATTGGGTTTAATCTCACACTTATTTAATTAGGTGCTAATTAAATATTTAGGTAAGTTGTTGTTTAAATTAATTCAAGTCCAGCTATTAATTTGATAAAATTTATTTTGGCCTATATTGAAAAATTGAATATTTAATTGTTGCTAGGCTAATTATAAGACTTGGGTTAAGTGTACTTTGTGTTAAAAGTAAAATTCACATATTTGACTTAGTTTAATTTTAATTTGGAAAAATTAAAATTTGATATATTTACTTGTGAATTGGAATAAGAATTTTTAGTTTAAAAGTTTGTTGTGTTGAACCATCTTATTCCGCATTTAGAAATTTAAGTTTAAAGTTTGGGGGCTTCCTCACTTTCATCTGGTCACAAAAATTATTAGTAACTTGTGAGGCATATTATAATGTCATAAATAATCATGTGGGGTATATCCTTCCCCCTTTATTTTATTTTATTTTATTTTATTTTATTTTATTTTATGTCGATAGAATAAAACAAATTCGAAAACATGCTTTGGGGAATCATACACATATTGTTATAAGCAATTTCATGATGCGAATTCGATATGCTACAATATGCAGTTGATTGGTGAACTATTTATCCCATGCCCCCACTATTTTATCAAAGCTTAGAAGCAATTTTAAATCATGTATAACATAATTCAGTCAGTAAGCATGCTCAGTCACCTTGAGGTGAATAATAAATATCAGAATTGAACTTTCATGTAATTAATATCACAATGTGAATAAATCATAGTTTAGCATAAATCAAATACAAGATAGCGCGGAAGGTTGCTCCGGGCGACCATGGATGAGGTTGCTCCGAGCAACCATGACTGAAGTTGCTCGAGGTACCACGAATGACGCTGCTCGAGGTACCATAACTGAGGCTGCTCGAGCTACCATGATTAGAGCAAATTGATAAGTTTTCAGCAAAACTATTATCTTTCTAGGTCACTCCATAAATATCATTTTGATACGGTTGTTCGAAGGATTTCATTTTTGACATGATTGCTCGAGTACCTTCTCGTACCAAGTCTTTAAATGGTCTCTCGTGGGATAACATAAAACATTTACAATTTCGAGGGGTATATGACTTTTCAAAAATAAATGTTTTTCTACACAAGAGACTCAAATTAATTTGAGGCTACAAATATTTTTAAACCTTAAAAATCATTTTTCATTATGTATAAATAAAACAAGCACAAATAATTACAATAACTTCTGTAATTTAATAAATAGCCAATATGCTTTTAAAGGGGTATCTGGAATCCCTTAATATCTCAGCGCCTTTCCAAATGTTAAAGAAAGGAAAAACCCACAACTTGGGACTTCAGAGTCCAAATGGTTCGTACATCCTTAACTAGAATCACAGTTTAAAAAAACCAAATTATACATGAGTTCTTACGAAAACCCCTCTATGGTGATCGAGGCAGCTTGCACGTTATGGTTCCTCGAAGATCGAGGCTATTCCACTTGAGGATGTTCAGAGGCATTTTTTTTTTTGGGTTTCAAGGTTTCTCGTAGTGATGTGTTCGAAATACCTGTTCGAAGGTAATTTCCGAGATACCTACTCGTAGGTAAGGGATACCCACTTTGTGGTTAAAGTGATTCGAAGGTGGATTTGGTTTGGGTTACCAAGTCGGAGGTAAGGTTCTCGAAGATCAAGGCTCCTCGACGGTCAAGTTCCTCGGAGATTTATTTTTTAACTAGATCGTAGGTTGGTCGTAGATACCATGGTGGTTTGGCCATTGGTCTGATTTTTATTCTGGATTGTTTTTGTTTGTTCAGTTTTGAGCCGAGGTAAGTCCCCCATGCCAGTGTTGTTGGTGAATTAGTTGACTCATGGGTTGAAGTTGCTCGCGTGTTTTAACTGGTATGCATAGTTGGGAGTTTCATAGGGAAAACTGGGTAGGTGGAGAGATCCCTCCAAAAAGATGGTCTGCTATTTTTGTATTCTCAGAGATTATGGTGACTCAATGTAGCAGGTGTGATTTTCGGAGCTGAGAATGTAAAGCGCGTGGGCCCATATTTCAATAGTTTGTACAGGAAAATCTAACTGTTAACTTTAATAAGATATCTACTGTATTTTAAATTATTATCAAGTATATTTGTACACTTGTAAATGCACTATATTGTGCGGCTCAAAATTTGTTTCTATCAAATATCTTTTGCTTTCTGTTCTGAATGAGTATAATAAATTTAATATAATTGACACACGCAAACTATTAAAAAAAAATCTGCATCATTTTTTTCATGTGAGTATAATAAATTTAATATAATTGACACACGCAAACTATTAAAAAAAAATCTGCATCATTTTTTTCATGGATTACACATAAAGAGGCCATATCCTTATTTACGTGGCCAAATTTATGGCTAATAAAAACTTTTAACCAAACTAACGCTGAAAAATAAGAATAATAATTTTTCAACAGAATCATTCATGCGTATATTTTTTTTCATCTGAGTGTTTAAAAAATTCTTGATTAAAGATATATGCTAACAAATTTCATGTGCATTCTAGCAAATATGGTTTGTGATATTGATCGTAAAAATGATATATAGAATGCTTAATATCACGAATAAAGAGTATAAGTAACAATACTTATTTTTATTGAAGAAAAACTATCCGCATCCACTGAGTTCTTCATGTGTGCGCATGAGGCGTTATGCAATCAAAATTACGAATACCTCCCTAGCAGAGTCGTCAAATGTAAGATGTGAGTGTAGATTTGGGGAAGCACCGCGTCGATAATATTTTAGACTTGAGTAGTGTTGTTGTACCTATGTATCCATCTCATTGCGGAATCAAAGTCTATGTAGTTCTTGGGTTCGTACAATATGCCAGAAAACTCAGTTTGGTGGTTTTGGTATTTTTTTGGTGCATGGGGGGTGTCAAATCTGGCTATCCGCCTCTCAAATGCCCATATACTCTATGAACTATGAAAATCTTCTCGCCATTATCGAACCCGTGACGAATATTGAGAGGTGCTTGGGGGGAGAAGAGTTAGGTTTCTTATCCTTACTTTACCCCCAAGACCATCACCCATCAAATGAGGGGGAACCCTCCTTTTATAGAAAAAGTACCTCAAGTGTCATGTTCTCTATGGAACCAAGTGTCTAATATTTACGGTGCCTTTTGTCACAATATATGTGATGGCATATTTAAATGAACAAATTAAATCATTACTAGAGTATTGTCTAATGTAATTCATCAATTGCAGAGTGTACATAATATATTAAACCGTGCGTAATAATATCTCCGCCCATATAGGATCTGGACTATAGTAAAACTTGATATCATCAATCAATATTTAATCAAATCTGTGGGGCTAATTTATTATAGTGTTGGTGGTTAATTTATTTAATCCCACTCTTCACCTTCAAGAGTTCGAATTCAAAATGAGGAATATTAACGATCCAGTTTCTTATGAAAAAGCGATAAATAGTGCTGATTTAGATAAATGGATTAATGTCATGAATGAAGAAATAAAATCAATGAATGGCAATAAAGTTTGGTAGTTAGTCGAATTTTTACAAGGGAAAAAACGAGTCGGGTGCAAATGGATATTTAAGACAAAACTTGACTCGAAAGGCAATATCGAATGACACAAGGCTAGACTTGTTGCCAAAGGTTTTAATCAATGTTAAGTCATTAATTATAATAAACTTAGTTCCAGTTTCAAAGAAGAAAACCTTAAGAATCATATTAGCATTGGTGCTTCATTATGCTTTAGAGTTTCACCAAATGGATGTGAAAATAACTTTTCTAAATGGGAGTTTAGAGGAAGAAGTCTACATGACATAACCATAGTGCTTCATACAGAAAGGAAAGGAAAACATAGTCTGTATGTTGAAAAAGTCAATATATGGTCTAAAGCAAGATTCTTGCCAATGGTACCTTAAATTCAACGATACCATTACCTCATTTGGTGTTAAGGAAAACACCGTTGATCGGGGTATATACCTGAAGATCAGTGGGAGTAAGTTTGTATTTTTAGTACTATATGTTGATGACTTGCTTATTGCAAGCAGTGATTTTGGGTAATAACGCGAACCCAAGGATTACCTTTATGGAAAATTTGAAATCAAAGACATAGATGAGGCATCCTTCTTGAATATGATAGAAATATCTCGAGATATATCATGAGGAACGTTGGGATTGTCTCAAAAAGCTTACATTAATTTTTTTAGAATAATTTAGCATGCAAAGTTACAACTTCTTTAATAATCCACTTCAAAAAAGGGATGAGTTCAAATTAAGTCAACGCCCACAAAGTTATTTGGAAAGGGAAAATATGAAATGTGTGCCTTATGCTTCGGTCATAGGGAGTTTTTTGTATGCACAATTCTACACACCTTTCATGTGCTCCCTTTCATGTTCCATTGGGATGCTAAGAAGATATCAAGGCAATCCAGGGAATCATCATTGGAAAGCTATAAAGAAAGTACTGATATACCTATAAGGGACCAAGGATTACATTCTCACATATAGGAAGACTGATCACCTTGAGGTGGTTGGTTACTCAAACTCAAATTTAAGAGGATGCCTTGACAGTATGAAGAGCACCTCGAGTTATGTATTTCTCCTTGTTGGAGGAGATGTCTCATGGAAAAGTGCTAAGCAGAGTGTCATTTCACCGTCTACTATGGAGGATGAGTTCATAGCTTGCTTAAAATCTAGAAATTATGGATTATGGCTACGAAAATTTCTTTCAAGACTTAGAATTATGGGGTTAATCTCCATGTCACTAAAAATTAATTGCGATAATGTTCCAGCAGTCTTTTTTTTAAGAAGGGTATGTATACTAAGGAGGCTAAGCATATTGATATGAAGTACCTATTGGTGAAAGAAGAAGTTCAGAAATAACGAGTGTTAATTGTTCACATTAGTAAGAGTGACAACATAGCAGTCCTCTTACAAAAGGACTATCTCTGAAGACCTTCATATAAAATGTCAACGAGATGGATCTTGATTATTTTGACTATAATTTATGTTTAGCTTAGACGTTTGACACTTTTAATTGAATTGAATAAAAGTGTTTCTGATTTCTATTATTTCGTCTTTAATGAATGCATGCATATGATTCTGACCTATTGTTTAACATAAATATTCCTTTATTTAAATCGACATTATAAGTTTATAATAACACACAATATTAAAGGTCTAGTTGAATGAAACATTGGGGGCGTAGTATACGGAAGGAACCATGATCTTGAATAACATGGAACTGCCATGACTCAAATTCGTGAATCATTTGATTTTGGCAAAATATATTTATCACTGATTGTGCATCTAATGTTACCTAATCAAATTATAAGGATATGCTTATTAGGATCAAGTGGGAGACTGTTGGAAATTAATAATTTAAAGTTAGAAACTAATTTTTTTAATTTCAATTACATAAAAATTCAAAATTATGTATTTTCCCATTTATGTGGTCTTGATAAGTATTAGATATTTAATTAGGCATGTAATAAATTTAAAGTTAAGAGATTGGGTGTTTTCCTATCTTTAAGTCACTTGATGGATAATGGATACTTGAAAAGACGACTACTTGAACTAGGAATTTTGTCCCGCTTTCCCTTATATATAAAGTGTCCTTCACCATATAGGGTCATCTTATAACGCACAAATATCTAAAGTGGAAGAGAAAATTCAAAATTCAAATATTTCATATTTTCTCAAAATTCTAGGCTCATACAATTGAATTTCTAGGTTCCTTTTTAAGAGGTTTCAAGGAGAATTATATTGGACCATTCAAGTCATCTTCCTAACACTAGTGTAGACATCACATTCTAGGACCCTCCTAAGACTCTCGTTAGGTTCCTAGAATTTCCCCATTCACCAGAGAACCCTAGGTCATAGTCCGAGTACCGATCTAGAGGCCACCACCCCCGGTTCCCGCTTGACTCCGGTCAACTTTCTCATCCAAGTGAAAGATAAATTAATCTTAAAAGTCCTAAATCACCTTTCCAAAGGTCAACCTTGTGCGCAAATCAGCCTTACGGTTAGGATGAACTATCCATTTTATTATCGAAAATCGATCTAGAGGCCACCGAGCATTCTCGGACCCCATTTTGTCCCTAATCAACTTCCTTACCCGAGCCAAGGCTCATTAAATCTTGGAAAGGCTCCAAATTATCTTTCCAATGGTCCTCCCCATTCATGAATTGAACTTACTATTCGAACGAACGATCCATTTTCCACTAAAAATTAATCCAGAGGGAACCGGGTGCTCCAGAAATCCATTTAATTCCCATCAACTCTTCATCTCGAATGAGATTGAATGAATCCTTAAAGGCAAATGGATACCCTTTCCAACAGTTAACCTCATGCGCAAATCGGCCTTACAGTATGGACGAGTGCTCCGTTTTACTTCGGAGGGTCACTCATCACTTTTAGGCCTCGTTTGGGTAAGGTTAACTCTCCCGAATGAATGATACTGAATGAATATTCAAAGGAATCTGAATACCCTTTCCAGTAGTCCGTCTCTTGCACAAATCTACCTTATGGTTTGGACGAGCGATTTATTTTTCTCCAGGAATCCCCTATCCAAAAGATTGTCGGGCCCTTCAGAGTCCCATTTGAACAAATTCAACTTCTGCACCCAGGAGTGGCCAATGGATTCTTAAATGGATATGGATACCCTTTCCAGCAGTATGCCTCATGTGTAATTTCGAACTTACGGATTCCGTATTACGACCTTTTTTTGAGAAATCTGCATCAGGTTGTCAAATGACAGACCTATTTCCTTGTCTATCGGTAGTGTGTCTGGGGACACCCGACGGTAGGAAGGACAAGGACAATGCCTATCGGCATCCCCCTTAACCCTATATAAGGAGATCATGAGCTCACTTTAAAAGGTAACTCAGAAACATTAACTTCAGTGATCTCATCATCATTTTTCTAAAGTCAACGAAGCTTCCTTATTTGAAACCTCTCCCCACCTTTCATTTCCATCACTCTCACACACAATTTAGAGAAATACACTTCCTCTCATCCTACATTCCTCATACACTTGCAAGGAAGCCATTTTAACAATCAAGATCAATCTTCAAGCCTCCAAAGAAAGTCCAAACATATCCTCTCTCATTTAAATTTCCTTATTTTCACATCAGTTATCCAATCTTTACATTAGCATTTCATCCTTGTTAGTCAGTAATATTAATAATATCACTTTTTATTAATAGTATTGCACATAACATATTTTCTATTACAGTCTAAATACAAGAAAATTAGGGTTTTACTCATAAATTCCAAATGAGATTTTTCATCACATTTTCTCAAACCAAAAATTCTTTTTTAGATACACACACATATAAATAAAATCCCCTGTTGAATTTAGGCTACGTAGTCATCTCGGTTCAAAACTCGAGACTCGATTCCTCATTGCATTTTTTATTCATATATGATTTATATATATATTGTATTTGTGATTCTTATTCGAGCTTTATCCAACGCATATATCATCGTTTCATCATAACGTTTGATATCTCGATAAGCGTACACATTATGTTTTTTAATTATTATTTTGGAAACACTCCTACGGATGATCTCACTTCTCCCTTTTCCATGATGTGAGTTGAGAAATTCCATTCTCCATTTATATATATACACGAACACACTTCACAGATTTTTTCAAGGATAATAATAACACATGCCAATGAGAGACCGAAAGGGCGGGATGGGTTCCTATCACCTTCCCATTCCGTAACTTAGTCCTCAAACCTTTGATCTATTGGTTTCGCAAGTATCAGTATGTCTTTGATGTCATTCTCTCGAGGCGCTAGCATTTCTTTTACCTGTTTTGTGTTATATAGGCCGACGACTCTTTTTATTTACATCACCCCACATTGATGATGGTCGAAGCGCTCCTCCTAGAAAAGGGCGCTAAATCCTTCTTCTATTATCCCTCCAACCACGTGGGCCTGAATGCTGAGACCTACTCCCCTAGGGGAAGGGAAAGAAAAAACGAAAAATCCGAGGATGGACACATTGGCGACCCCACTAAGGAAAGCTTATCATAAGATGGCTAGAGTCTGTTAGCATGGATGTTATCATTTTATGTATGTGTGCATATGAACCTACCTGTTTGTTCCCTATTCTTCTTTATTGATTTCTTGTATATATCTATACCATGCTCACTTTTCACCTTTAACTCACTTAGACATATCTTCCATGCGCACCTCACACTACTTACACTCATGCGTAGGATCACTTATATCCACATGTCTCACACACCACTTAGAACATCCATGCTTAGGTTTCACTCGCACACACCTCCACTTATCACACTTACATATATCCATGCTCACTTGCACGTATCACACACCACTTGTAGTTGATCCATGCTTAGGTTCACTAATACACATTCACTTATGGATATTTGCACGTCATTCACTCATACGTATCCATTCTTATTGTATTCATCATGATCCATGCTATATTTATTTTTCATGATACTTATTCATTCTTCCCTATAAGTATAGTGATCATCATGCTAAATAAAATACTCTCTCTATAATTTACTAATCAAGAATCATGTATTTTGAAGACTGCATCACCCAGAGCATGGCTATTGACAAAAAATTTATCCCGTATTGGGGGGTCACTTTGTGATGGGCGCTGGTCCGATAGGTCGTTAGCCTAAGAAAATTACTCTCACCTTCCATTGTCCTAGTACCTTCGACTCATATCAAACATTTCCCCCCGCATTATACCATTTGACCAACCTCATGATGAGAGGTATATAATATAGCACTCATTCACGTACATAGAGTATATCAAATTGTCTTTCACACTAACTGTCCCCACGACGTATATAGTAAGGCAATTTGCGTACACTCAGGTACATCAAATGGCTTTTTCACTTGTATCGATTTCCCTTAAAAGTAAGAAGTATACCGTGGAAGTCATGCCAAAGGGGGGAACATTTCCACTAACCCAACAACTGCATAAACTTAATATAGGCGTCAGACCTAGGAAACTCATATTTAGTTTGTCGGATACCACAGAAAACTCTGCCAAAATTTTGGGTTGGTAATTCGCCCAAATTTTTATGCGGCTTCGTCATTTTTCAAAACAGGACCCTATCCATGAGCCTAGAAACAACTCTAACCCTATCTTACCTATTTTTCAAACCCATTTTTCCGAGGCTCGGGTCCTATCCGACATTTCTTTTAAATTTATGTAAACTTAATACAAGTGAAAACATAAACATAATAATAATCATGCTGAGACACTTCTCTCATTTTCCTTATTTTTTTTACCAAAAATACAAAAAAAAAAACATTTTCCCCTTATGTTATCGAAATACCAAAAACATTTTTTCTCATTTTTACCAAAAGTATCAAAAATAACTTTTCTGATTTTCAAAGATGTCAAAAACATTTTTCCTCCTTTTCAATAAAAAAATTCTTCTTCATGCTTTTCCTTCTGAGGTCGATTTCATGCCCAATTATTGGCTTGGATCCCTATTCTCTTCGATCTTTCATCAAATCACCCCAAAGCTCCGTTAATTTCCCTGCTACTCAATTCGCGTTCGGAATCCACCTTCACCAATCATCCATGGAGAATACTGGTCAAGCACTGAATGTGTAGCCTGATCTGATGGAAGTCCTGGTTCAGCTCCATGCCAAGTTTGATAACCTTCAAACTGAGGTTCATGAGATGCAGTGATATCGAGTCCCAATTCCTAAAAAACCCGACGTTCTCATTCCTTGTGCCATGGGTCCACCCTCTCCCAATCCTGTTGGGTTCCCGAAGAATATTAGAATGCTCTGCATGTCCCGCTTGCCAATGGGACACCACTAGCTCAACTCCCTTTGCCAAACCTTTACCAACTAGGGGTTAACTTCCCAGTACCCATTGATCCAAAAGAGGAAGAGCTAAGCATGATTAAGGAAGATTTCATGCAGTTATTGAAGAAGTTAACAAAGTTATGATATTATGGAACTACATGGACTACACATACATGTCCCCCTACACTAAAGAAAGATTTCTAGATAAATTCAAGATGTCATCCATCGAGAAGTTTGGGGGAAGCGGGCCACCGATTTTTCACCTTCATAGCTATCACTGTTGATACAAAATTTAATCTGCTGACGTGGACCAATAATAAGAAGACACGTGTCAATCTACATGGCACAATAACAATGAGGAAGTTTATTTCCCCCGACCAAGTCATGTTCGCTCCGAGCAACAAGGATACCCCGAGGAACTACAACACTCCGAGGAACTCCAGCGCTCCGATGAACTCCTGAACGACGAGCAACTAAGGCGGTTCGAGCTGCATCTCAACCACAGCATTGATTGCCAGATAACCAACAGTTCAAAACTGTTCATTGACTGCTTATCATCTTGACGCACACGCTTGAAGAACATTAAATGAGTTACCCTTTCATATGTATATCATTTAATGTATCACCCTTTCAGAAGATAGCCTCAAGGACCTTTCATATGTATATCATTTAATGCACCACCCTTTCATATGTAAGCCTCAGGGCTATAAATACATTGTATCTCCCTCATTCAAAGGGACCGAAATTTCTTGAGAGAACTTGTAATCAAGAATTCCACAAACACTCAGCAATAACATAACAGTGGACGTAGGCTTTATTCCTAGCCGAACCACTTTAAAAATCTTTGTCTTATTTATTTATCTGTGATTGAATAATTAGAGCGATCTAGTTTTTTACATCAACAGATTGGCGCCGTCTGTGGGAACGTGTTACAAGCGTTGTTCTCCACCAAAAGCTAAGTTTTTATTTTCTCTACGTATAATCAATTATACATAAATCTTTTGATTCAATCATGATTTTTATGTTTATATACATAAATTAATTATCCAATTTTTATCTGCAAAATATTGCATATCATGATTTTTAAATCATAACTGTTAGATTCATTCTTATTTAGAAATCTGAAAAATAGTGGATTTCATAAATCATAACTTTTTGCTTGATTCTCAAGTTTCTATTTTATATCATGGAATAAATATTTTAAATGATTACATATACCAATATATACGACGATGATAAGATTTGATAATTTTCATTATAAATTTTGTAAGATCTTTGATGTCTATTCAAATTCCCATTATATTTTTAATCAGAGAATGGGAAAAGGTTAAAGACAATGAAAACTTTCCTCATGGAAATCATGACCCAGATCTACTTTCTCTCTCTTCAAGTTTGAGTCTCTTTGCATTCATTTTTATGAACTATATTTGGCTCATCTTCCATCTATGTCAATAAAGACAAATTGATTGATTTTTTATATAAATTTGGTAATAACTTTAATCATTCACCATATTTTTATCTCTCCAAATTGGGAATAGGAAGGGATCAATATAAAAAATAATTTTCTCTCACCTGAAAAATCATTACCCACCTCTTGTAAAAGAGGATCAGTAAATAATCATGACCATATCAAGACTCTGGGCACAAATTTGATATGTTGGTCCCTCGTTCATCACATCACAAGGTTTCTTTGTCGAAATCACACGATCTAGTGGATTATATATTTATTCGTTTAATTAACATTCTTAAGGCTTAAATTTTACATTGAATGTTATTTTTTGATCTAAAGATTCGAGATATTCTGGTCATCCAACCATATATTCTATAACTTGAGATATCCTTAAATGTTGGTCGGCAACATCCATGTCGTTTGTCGGCAGCAGTAGAATCTTGGGGTATTAAAAAATGCTAAGCACCCCTGATATTTCTTTAAACACGAGTTCGGCTTGAGGACAAGTAGGGGGCTTAAGTCTTTTTAACTTATGATCACCCCAAAAATATTTTTAAACAACAACTAATACCTGATTGGTTGTTGGAGATTAAATAAATTTACAAAAAACTTTACGTCTTATTTATGATGCATATTTGATAATAATTTGTCCATCTCACACACATTTGGCATAAAACATATTATTTCATATTTTGAAATTTTTATGCTGATACATATCATATATTGATTGGATGAGTAAATTATTCTCATGACTAATCAATTCAGCCTACACATATGGTAGAGCAAATTATTAATTTTTACAGGCACAAGAGTCAATGCCGACGAATGCTGAAGCACAAATTATTCTATATCCGTTCGGATTCATATTTTATATTTATCTCAGCATGGAGCTTGAAAAATTTCTTCTCTCTATATATATTCGGCTCCGAGGAAAAGCTACAACAGTTATTATATTTCACCCCCAACGGATAGTTGGTCGTGGTAATTCTTATTTATATTCAGGCCCAGATATCTGCTCCAGCACAAATGATTCTATATATCCATTGGGATTCATATTCTATATTCATCTCAACATGGAGCTCGGCGAGATACTTATTATCATATTCAGCTTTGAGGAGAACTATAACATTTATTATATTTCATCCCCAACGGATAGTTGGTCGGGGTAATTCTTATTTATATGCAGGCCCAACAAAGTTCTCGGCCATATTCTTATGTTCTGGAAAATATTATTCTTATTCGGCATTCTGCAATTATGCCTCGACAAGATACTTATTCAGCTTTAAGTAGAATTACAACATTCGTTCGGATAATTCTTATATTCAGGACTGACAACGTTCTCGGCCATATTCTTATGTTCTGAAAGATCTTATTTTTGTTCTGCATTATATGATTCTACCTCGACGGATCGACGAGGCACTTTATTATTTTTAATTATTCTTTATATCTATTTGGATGCATATTCTATTCTCATTTCAGCATGGAGCTCGACAAATATTATATATTATTCAGCTCCAAGGATGTCTCCAGCATTTATTATATCTTATTCAGCTCCAAGGATGTCTCCAGCATTTATTATATCTTATTCAGCTCCAAGGATGTCTCCAGCATTTATTATATCTTATTCCCAATAATCTGTTGGTCATCGCCGAGGAGGTATCCTGCATTTATATTATATCTTATTCCCAACAATCTGTTGGTCATCGCCGAGGAGGTATCCTGCATTTATTATATCTTATCTGTTGGTCAGCGCCGAGGAGGTCTGTAGCATTTATATTATCTTATTCCCAACAAATCTGTTGGTCAGCGCCGAGGAGGTCTCCAGCATTTATATTATCTTATTCCCAACAATCTGTTGGTCAGCTCCGAGGAAGTCTTCATCATTCATTATCAATTACCACCAACTCCGATTGGTAGATAAAATCCAACTCTGGTTGGTAGACAAAATCCAACTCCGATTGGTAGATAAAATCCAACTCCGGTCGGTATTGGTCGATAAATCTCATTCAAAGTTCACATTCCACAGTTGGGGGCTTCTATTACAGATATATTTGTTCATTTGGTGGCACATTCTTATATCATCATGCAGTCGAGCATCAAATTCAACCCCGACTAATCACTTTCTCAGGAATTACTTTTGATATTGAAGTTCAGGAGGAATATTGAAGTTCAGGAGGTATATTGAAGTTCAGGAGGAATATTGAAGTTCAGGAGGTATATTGAAATTCAAGAGGTGTATTCAGAAGTATGAGGACATGATGAAAGAAAGCGAAAAGTATTCCACCGAGGAACTCTGTCAGACCAGAAATTAGAAGACAAGTTGCCTATATGGAGGCTAGATGTAGATGGATCATCTTTCACTACAGGTAGTGGGGCAGGGATCGTTTTGAACAGCCCAGATGAGGTCGACAGGGAATACGCCCTACGTTTCTAATTCAAAGCTTCTAATAATGAGGTTGAGTATGAGGCCATGATTGCAGGTCTTAATTTGTCAAATACTATGGAGGCACAGCATGTTATTGTCTTCAGTGATTCTCAATTGATCGTAAATCAAATGTTGGGAATATATGCAACCAAAGGAGAATTGATGATCAAGTATCAAGCAAAGGTGATGGAGTTGGTATCAGAGTTTGTTGCTGTTCAACTGGTAAGAATATCAAGAATGGAGAATGTGAGAGCATACGCCTTGGCCCGATTAGCATCAGCTACTCGTACCGAGCTCGCTGAACGATACCAATTGAAGTATTAGAAAGTCGGAGCATGGATGAAGACCCGACGATGAATATTATTACCCTTGATTTAGGACCATCTTGGATGTATCCCATCAGAGCATATATTGAGGAGGAACAATTACCGGAGGATAAGCTCGCTGCCAAGAAATGGAAGTTTAAATCTGCTCGGTATAATGGTATTCGGAAGATAAGCTCGCTGCCAAGAAATGGAAGTTTAAAGCTGCTCGGTATGTACTAATTAATGGTATTTTGTATAGACGAGGAATTATGGCAGGTTTGCAAAGATCTGTACATCCCTCCGAGATGAAAGAATTGATTAAAGAGATACATGAAGGGTCCTGTGGAGCCCATGTAGCAGGTCGAACACTTTTGCAAAAGGTAATGACGCAGGGATACTACTGGTCGACGATGAAAGCTAACTATATAAGCCTATGCCAAGAAATATGACAAGTGCCAACGCTTTTCCTCCATCCGAAGAACTCTATAAGCATTGTTGACACCCATAAATTTGCTATGGGGGATTGATTTGGTTGGACCATTGCCGACGACTCGAGGAAGATTCAAATACCTCGTCATCGCAGTAGATTATTTCACTAAATGGATAGAAGCTGAGCCACTTATTGACATGACATACGAGAAGGAAGGTGTACCAGTTTGTTTGGAAGAACATCATCTGCCGATATGGTCTCCCTCATGCCTTCATCACAGACCATGGAACACAATTTGATAACGAGGAGTTTGCTGCCTATTATCATCAGTCAAACATTTTGAAGATTCATTCAGCGCCAGGATATCCTCAGAGCTAATGGACCAGATAGTTCGAAAGAACCAAAAAAATACTCCTTTGGTTAGGAGGCGACACTAGTGTGACCAACTACGGTTGGTAAGATATCTAGTGGATAGCTCGAAAGAGCCAAAAAGCTTATATGAGCCAAAAAATACTCCTTTGGTTAGGAGACGACACTAGTGTGATCAACTACGGTTGGTAAGATATCTAGTGGACAGCTCGAAAGAGCCAAAAAGTTCGAAAGAACCACTACTACTCCTTTGGTTAGGAGGTGTACACCAGCATGATCAAATACGGTTGGTAAGATAAAAATATACTCTCACATTACAACTTATGTTGGTCGGGAGGTAAGATTATTACAAAAAATTCTTTGAAGAATAAAATATTCCAAAATATACCAAGTATAGTTGGTCGGGGATAAAGACCCACTAACTATAGTTGGTCGACGAGGACAAATTATTGACCTTAGTTGGTCGGACACATTTTATGAAAAAGACAAAAGTCTACCAAGTATGGCTAGTCGAGGATAAAAGCCCACTAACTATAGTTGGTCGACAATCATAATTTAACAACCTTGGTTGGTTGGAAAATTTTTAAACATTTTTATACTCATTACTTTATTATTAAGTGATCGAGCAACATTATTGATACTTGTAACTTTTTATTACTAAGTTGGTTGATGAACAACACAATATTGTTATCTTTTTAACTTATACATAAGCGCAGATGTAAAGTATTTTACAAGACAATAGCAATTAAGATTGCGAATAAAAATGAAAGTCTTTCATCCAAAAAACAAAATACATTGAGAATGAAAATGTATACTAACTATTACATTGAGATTCCTATTCTATTGGTTTCTTTTCCTTCTACTTTTGAAACAGGTTCCTCGCCAGCAGGAGGATCATCTAAAATATAAGGGGAGTTTATGAAGTTAAGATCTTTCAACATTCTGATATTCATCACAGATGATCTATCCGAGAAGCATTAGCTCATTCCCGAGAAGCACTTGCTCGTCCCTGAGAATCACTTGTTCGTCCCCGAGAAACTCTTGCTCGTCCCCGAGCAGAGGTAGAAGTCAAAATCAGCATCTATAGCACTGAGATCTTTGCTAATACTGTCTCGACCAGTAATGAAGAAGAATTTATGTGAAAATGTTTCGAAGTGCACCACTAGCTTGGTACTAATAAGATTGAAGAGTTGGGTTCAAAAGCTATATGTTACTCGACAAAGTAGTCAGATAAGCCTAAATCAGAAAAATCAAGCACGTGAAGTTAGCACTCAGTTGCTCGACACAGGAAGCAGTTGGTCGGATGGCAAACCAATCAACATACTTGAAGATTATGACAAGCTACAAGTTTCATACTATGGCATGGCTGCATCCAAATTCCCAGGGGTGATACATAGAACACGGAGTTCCTCTAAAGAAAGATTACCAACCATCGATCAGCCTGCATCATACTTCGTCCAGGAGATAATGAACTTTATGTTGAACAAATCAAGAAGGTAGATCAAGAATTTCACGAGCACCGAGCAACATTGCAGAATAAATACTCCATCCTTTCAAGTAACCCATCAAGCATGAAGCATTTGGGGCTTCTGTTGATACAAAATTTAATCTGCTGACGTGGACCAATAATAAGAAGACACGTGTCAATCTACATGGCACAATAACAGCGAGGAAGTTTATTTCCCCCAACCAAGTCATGTTCGCTCCGAGCAACAAGGATACCCCGAGGAACTACAACACTCCGAGGAACTCCAGCGTTCCAATGAACTCCTGAACGACGAGCAACTAAGGCAGTTCGAGCTGCATCTCGACCACAACATTGATTGCCAGATAACCAACAGTTCAAAACTGTTCATTGACTGCTTATCATCTTGACGCACACGCTTGAAGAACATTAAATGAGTTACCCTTTCATATGTATATCATTTAATGTATCACCCTTTCAGAAGATAGCCTCAAGGATCTTTCATATGTATATCATTTAATGCACCACCCTTTCATATGTAAGCCTCAGGGCTATAAATACATTGTATCTCCCTCATTCAAAGGGACCGGAATTTCTTGAGAGAACTTGTAATCAAGAATTCCACAAACACTCAACAATAACATAACAGTGGACGTAGGCTTTATTCCTAGCCGAACCACTTTAAAAATCTTTGTCTTATTTATTTATCTGTGATTGAATAATTAGAGCGATCTAGTTTTTTACATCAACAATCACAGATCCATGACTCTACTTGGTTCCTCTGAAGAGATAATGGACCAGATGTTCTAACAGACTTTAAAGGATAACACTCTTCGTTGGTTTCTATCCCTCAAGGAATACATAATTTGAAATTGGTAAGATGTTTCTCGAGAATTCATATCACAGTATAAGTAAAATGAAGAATTAGTAATTATACGTTGTGATCTAAAAATTCTAAACCATAACCTTGGAAAATATTTCAGCAGATTCATAGCAAGGTGGCGGTAGAAAGCAGCCACAATGACCAACCAGCCCTCCGAAGAACAACAAGTCAGCATAGTGAAGAAGAATTTCCTACCCCGTATCATAGAAACTATGGGAGTTCAGTATTACCCACACTTTCGAGCTCTCATAGAAGAGGATGTAGAGATTGAAGAAGGTGTTACCAAGACATAAACTAAGATAAAGAAAGTGACCATATAGTTCACTCCTAGATAGTATGAGAAGCCTGCCAATACCATAGTCTCAACCTTAAATAATATCTCCCAGCCTTCTACCTTTTGGGTGCCAAAAAGTCGCCCTAATCCCACCAAAAAGTAATACACCAAGCTATATGATCCCCTCTCTAAAGTCTATCGAGCCTTGTCAACATAAATCTTATCAAACCTCTGGACCCTTATCCATTCCCAAACCCACTTCCTAAAACATTAAAATGGATGCCCACTGTGATTTTCACTAATCTGTCGACCATACTATTGATCAGTGTTTCCATCTACAAAATATAATCCAGGGTCTAATCGACTGGGGTATCATTGAGCCACTAGCCAATATTAAACCCAACACCACTCATAACCACCTTCCAACGCATACCAATACCATATTCCTAGATAATAACCCATAATTCGACTCATCCACCCAAATTATGCCTAGTAAAGCACCCACCATACGCATATTTTCACCCAAACTGCTCAAAGTTTGTCCATATTTTCTCCTACACCCAACTTACTTCAACAATCGAGCTCTGTTCCTCCTCACAAGGGCTTGTAATGCCATTCCTACTCAGTACGAAGGAAGAAATATGGAGTTTTCGACTGCTCTAAATTAGCTCCTGGATTTAGGGCTAAAATTGCCCTATGAAATGACCATCGATTGTCATAAGTTCAACATCTTGTTCATAGAAGCCCGAAAGTGGGCTCGAGAATCAGATGATTGGGTGGTACCGATTGATGAAATCATTTTGGACGATGTAGTAAAGATTATGGAAGACATGTTTCGACAGACCAACAAAATCTGCAACATTTCTAATTTACTCACTATTTTAAAACTTCAAAGTTGGTTAATTACATCACTCTCACACCTCCCCGTTAAGTGGGAGGATATATATGAAGAAGTCATTGAAGTTGTGGAATGCATCGACTTCTCTTGGCAAGAAGACTTCATCTCCATCAGATGGGGGGACGAATTTGAAATCTCTGACGATGAATCGAGTCAGGAAAAGGCCAGTCCATTAATCATCATGTGCAAGATGATCTCTTTCGAGGACCTGTTAAGGGAAATCAATAAAGTAGCCATACAACCAGAAATTATTGAAGAAACAAGGTTCTTATTCTTCCCTTCCTTCGTAAACCATATGACCAGATCAGGGAGACACTATCAAAATTTGAATCCCCAACCATAAAGAACAGACAAGGGAAAGGGATTTGCTGAAGATGACCATTAAAGAAAATAAGATCCTAGACCAACTCAGGAAGACTCAAGCTAATATTACCTTATGGGGAGTCTTCATGTCTTCCCAATTACACCGAAATGCTCTGATAAAGTTTCTCACTAAGCCTACTGTCCTGCCTTCCACCACTCCATAAGAAGCCGTGAACTTGGTTAGATACTTGGCCACCACTAGACTCCTATTGTTATCTAAAGATGAAATTTTAATGATCGGCCCAAATCATAACTATGCCCTCAACATCTCTATTGAAGTGATGGGAAAAATAGTTCCTCTCTCACGTGTCGATAATATAGTCGCCCTTAATGTGTGCCTATTAAGAACCTTCAATTTCTTAGGGTTAAAAGCAAGTGATCTGACTCCTAGTTCCGTTGCAGTTCATGCCTATGATAATACTCCTCGAGAGGTGATGGGATCCATAACACTAACAATAGGGAATGGCCATATCAATCCGGTTACTAAATTTTAAAACATACATGTATGCTTCAACCTACTACTTGGTCGACCGTAGATTCATAGCATTCGAGAGATATCATCATCCCTTTATAGAAGTTGAAATTCTTCGCTAAAGGGGAAGTCATTACCATTTTGGGATACGATGACAATGCGAGCACCAAATATTCGATAATATAAATACATCATGGGACAAATGACATGATTCTCTCTATCTTTAGGGTTGATCCACTTCCCATTTCGACGGGGTATGATTTCAAAGATTAAGTCTGTACAAAAAATAACCCTCAGGGTAATGTTAACGTGATACAAATGTTCAAAAATATGCATTTCATGCCTAGATTGGGGATGGGGTAATGTCAACAAAGAATACTAGAGCCCATAGTCTTAAAAAAAGCCTTTTCCCTATGTACCCTAGGTTATCTTCCTTCACTAGAAGAACTCAGAATGCTCTGTCAACCACGGTTGAAGAGAAGTTTAAAAGATGCCAAGACTGTTTTGAGTGATTCCTTGAATGGGAGATTCGTCAAAAAGGGTGAAAATATCCCCTTTTGTGGCATTCCTGAACCATGGTATGATTATATGGACAAGAAGATGCAGCCAGGAATGGAAATATTCTTTCAAGACAACTACCCCTAGCCCGAAGACTTCCAGTATCAAGGATAACCTCTCACTCAAAAAGCCATAGTCATTACTGAGATATCCATGGAAAGTGACTCTAAAAACTCGTTTAATCTCCAAACACTGGGGCTAACACTTTGCATGATCCATTTAGGCACTACATCATCGGACCTGTTGATTAGGCATAAAATTTTCTTATTTATCCCCTTAATTTAGATGTTTTTATCGCTCCGCGTAATGTAATTCAACTGGATTTATATCATATCTTCAATATTGGTAAGTTTCTAATGAGTGCATCGAGTTTCGTGTGTTCATCATCTATTTCACAGGTATCCAGTGTTCTAATCCGAGTTTTGTACCAAAAGCTTCAAAGAAATACAAGAAGAAGAGGATTATGTAAAAATTGGCAAAGACAGAACCGAACCCAAGGAGCTAAAAATGAATCGAATCCCTCATAGGCAAAGTTTCTGTAAAGGATGGAAAAAGGGAATCGAACCGAAGTAATGCAAAAATGAATCGAATCCACCATGGGAAAACTCCTTGCGAAGAGATGAAAAGATGGAACCGAACCAAAGCTGACAAATAACGAACCGATCCCATGCTTGAAGAATTTCTGTAAAATCTACACAAGATGGAACCGAACAAAACCCTTTACCCAGATCGGTTCTGTTATCGATTTTCCGGAATTATCCACTTGTAAAAATTAGAGTTTTACTTGGTTCAAACTCTTGTATTTTCATAGTTAATAAATTGTAACTCCTCCCAAATGAAAAAAAGGGAGCTTCCAGGTTATTAAGGAGGTGTAGTAATCCATTTTAGAGAAGAATAACAACAAAACCTAGTTACTTTCAAGTTGCAATTCAAGTACAATTATTCTGTTTTCTGTTTCAATACTTATTCTAGTTACTTGTTCATTACTAATTTCACCTTTCTTCATCTTCATTCATTAGTAAAAATGGTTTCTTTCATTCTAAACGTGTTGTTTTCAAGTTTTCACATGTCCGACTAAATTTAAAAGGTCGGGATGCATGAACTCAACCTGATGTGGTAGTTCCATGTGTATAAAATTAATCCTCTAAATTTAATGATTTGATTATGACCGTGTTGCATAAAAACATGAAAATTGTAGATCTTTGGATCTCATTTGTTTCAGGGTAATTGTGATGCTTCAGAATGCAATTCGAGTGTAACTATCGCAATACCGATTTACTCGTCCTCTGATTAAGTATGGTGCGGGCTTGAACCTCATATATGTAATGCTTGGGAGTACTAAATTTCGGGTGTAATTAATCACCTAAATTTACGATTAGTTTTATGCCTGCACTACACTAGGGTTGAGATATTGTATTCCCGTCCTGCTTTCCTCATCATATAGTTCAAGTTTTAATTCAATCATCATCAGTAATTAGGTAATTTAGCATAGTGCATTAAATTAATATTTTAATTATTTCATTTAGTTGTAGTCAATTCCCAAAACCAATCATCTTTTCCTTTTTCTTTAGAGTTAAAGTTAGGTTTCCTTCATCTGTCCAACGTCGTCACAACCCTGTTGTCCTATTTCCCTGAGGATCGATACCCGACTTATCGGATTATTACTTGAGTGGCAGGCATGCACTTGATCCTAGAGACTACGCATTTCTGAAACACATTCTTAGTCGCGTCATGTTTTTGGTGCCGTTGCTGGGGATCTAGGTAGACTTAGGATTAAATCAAGTCATTCTCAAACTTTCAACAAAAATTTCCAAAAATTCAAAAACATATAAAAATTTGAAAAAGCAAAAAAATATTCATCAATCATCTCTCATAAGCCCGTTAATGCAAAATTTTGAACTCACTCCAACTCCCCATAATACTCCAATCCACATTCACGAAAATCTAATAGTTGAGTACGATCCTTATAGTCCTCACACTCCTAACGCTCCACAATTCTGGGTTCCACATCCCACACCGACACACTCAATCTCAAATAACACGCCGTTTGTCCCCTTAGGACACACTTCAGAGCATGCTCTGAGTATACCAAGTGAGGACACATAGTCGTTAAGAGAGAGAGACATGTCACAACACGGTAGTGAAGTCGCCAACGAGGGAGAGGCCCCATATCTCCCTTTGAGAGACACCTTATATCCCGAGCGCACTGTCACTCTGGGATGCATTTTACTCCCGTATAATGTAGGGAAATTTTTCTTTAGGAATGGGATGATCCAGATACTTCCCACTTAACATGGAATGTATTCAGAAAATCCATATGCCCACATCATAGAATTTGAGGAGGCGTGCGAGACTTTTAGCGATAAAACTTGCACAAAAGATGTGCTCTGCCTTAAACTCTTCCCATTCTCGCTAAAGGATAAGGCTAAGACCTGTCTATGGTCTTTACCTCCAAATTCAATTTCATCATGGCTCAAATTCAAACGTTCCGATAATTAGATAACGAGTCGTTCGATCGATGCTTCGAGTGTTTCAATAAATTAATAACTTCGTGTCCCCATCATGGTTTTGATAAAATGCGAATCATTTCCTTTATCCGTAATGGGCCGAACATTAATTCCAAGCAACTCGTTGAAACCATGGGTAGTGGTCCGTTTATCGACTTAGATGCCCACGATGCTCAGCTTCACCTGAGGTATGTCACTGAGACTACCCAATCCTGGGATACATCCGACCCTAATGCTCAAAATTGAAATCGTCAAGTGACCACCACTCCATCGACGTCTGGCCTATTTCATGTAAAAAATAATTCTATGACGGACAGTCGACTCGATGTACTTGAGAAGGGACTTCGAGACCTACGTGAGGTGTATGAAAGAGGCCCAACTGGATTCGTACCAAACCCCGTTGAGAAGGTTTGTGCGATTTGTGAGGGGGGTCATTCAACTGAGTAATGCCCGACTATACCCACCTACAAAGTGATGCTTCAAGAGCAAGTCAGCGGTATAGGAGGATTTAAGGGTAATTTCGATGCACCACACGAGAATTCTTATAACCCTTCATGGAAAAACCATCCTGGTTTTAATTATGGGCAACAACAAGCTGCGATGAATCCTAATTCACACGCTTCCCCTCCTCCACCATAACACTTTCAACAAGCTCCACACATGCAAGGACATGTGCAAGCACCACCACCTCAAGGAGCATATATCCCTCCACTGCGGAGAAGTCTTGAGGATACGATAAACCAATGTATCAATACCCAAAGTGCAGCCAATGCTAGTTATGATCGTCTGATCAATGACATAAATGCAAATATTTCAAAAATATAATCATCATGGAGTATCCAAGAGAAGGGCAAATTTCCTGCCCAGTGCCAAAGACCTCCCCAAGGTCAAACTAGTGTTAGCTCCACTTCTACGAAACATCAGGAGAAATGTCAAGCTGTGACCACTCTTCGTAGTGGGAAAGTCGTTGATTTATCACCTTCCTCACACGACGCAACTAAAGACAAGTAGATCTCTCCCGGTACAAAAGAGTTCGAAGATGTCCGCTTGAATGAGAGTGATAAAGAAGAGACTAGTGAGCCCGAGGTAGTAGTGAAACCACCCACCGCAGCCCCGTTTCCTCAAAGGTTGATTCCTTCCCATAAAGGAAACCCCCGTGATGAAGTGTTAGATGTACTAAAGCAAGTAGCGCTAAATTTACCTTTTCTCGATGCTATTAAGAAAATTCCAGCTTATGCAAAAGTCATCAAAGACTTGTTGATGGTAAAAAGGAGGATGAAGGTAAAGAAAAATGTCTTTCTAGAATAGAACGTGAGCTCCATTCTACTTAACAATCTTCCGCCAAAATTCAAAGATCCCGGTGCACCCACCATTTCCTGCATCATTGGAGAAAATAAAATTGAAAAAGCCTTACTTGACTTGGGAGAGAGTGTCAATATCCTCCGTTACGCCATCTATAGGCAACTTGATCTGGGCGACCTCAAGCCCAAAAAGGTCACTCTCCAGTTAACGGATCGAACCGTGAAGATTCCAAGAGGTACAGTTGAGGACGTGATAGTCCAAGTTAACACTTTCTACTTCCCGATAGACGTTGTCATTTGGGACACGGATCCATCCTTCACCTCGAGCAATCATGTTTCCATCATTCTTGGGCGCCCATTCTCAGCTACAGCTAATGAAATCATCAATACTCGAAATTGGAAAATGCAAATCACCTTTGGGAACATGACTTTAGAGATTATATCTTCCATATAGCCCAACAAACGGGGGAAGAAGATGATCTTCATGCGGTGAGCTTAATAGATGAGATCGTAGAGGAGTATTTTGAGGAAAACTATTGTGGAGATGCCCTAGGATCCTGTTTAGTATCGAGCCACAAGAGTGAGGGAATGTACGTCGGATTTGAGAGGGAAGTTGAGGAGTTAGGAGAGTTACTTGGTGAGAGAGCATCGGATGAGGACGCGAGAGACTTAATATGGATTTATTGATTCGAGGAGCTACCGCCGAGGGAGACATGCATGGTTCCCTCCAGCGACAAATTTCTGACCCTTGAATTAAAGAAACTTCCCTCTTGTATTAAATATACATACCTAGGAGAGGACGAGATATTCCCTATTGTTGTCTCCTCTAGACTAGACGAAGAGTAGGAGGGTAAATTGCTAAAGATTCTGAGGAAGCACCAAGGTGCTTTTGGTTGGTGCATTGCTGATTTGAAAGGGATAAGTCCTTTGATTTGCACCCACAAGATCCATCTCGAAGAGGATGTCAAGCCCTCGAGAGAAATGCAAAGAAAGCTAAACCCTAATATGAAAGAAGTGTCGAGAACCGAAATCATTAAGCTTTTGGATGCCAGGATTTTCTACCCAATCTCGAATAGGAAGTGGGTGAGCCCTATTCAAGTTATCCTGAAGAAGTCAGGTATGCCCGTGATTGAGAATGCTAAGGGAGAGCTAGTCCCCCAACGTACCACCATTGGGTGGCGCGTTTGCATTGATTATCGAAAACTCAATGCGGGAACTAGGAAAGACCATTTCCCCTTGCCATTTATTGATCAAATGCTTGAGAGAGTAGCGGTCCACCCTTACTATTGCTTCCTTGATGGTTATTTCGGATATAACCAAATAGAGGTATATGTACTTGACTAGGAGAAAATGGCTTTTACTTACCCTTTTCGTACGTTTGCCTACAAACGTATGCCATTCGACTTGTGTAATGCACCCGCGACCTTTCAAAGGTGCATGTTGAGCCTATTTAGCGACATGGTCGAGAGAGGACTTGAAGTGTTCATGGACGATTTTAGTGTTTTTGGCACCTCTTTCGATCTCTGTCTAGAAAAACTAGAAAAGGTACTTACCCGGTGTGTGGAAAAGAACTTGGTGCTAAATTGGGAGAAATGCCATTTTATGGTCACTGAGGGAATAGTTCTTGGCCACATAGTTTCATCCAAGGGAATAGAAGTTGATAGAGCTAAGGTAGATGTCATAGCCGATCTACCCCCTCCAAAATCGCTCAAAGACGTGCGCTCCTTCTTGGACCACGTGGAGTTTTATCGAAGGTTCATTAAGGACTTTAGTGCCATCGCTAGGCCCTTAAACAACCTACTCATGAAGGACACCCCATTTGAGTGGATGGAAGAATGCCATAACACTTTTGAAAACCTGAAAACCATGCTTGTGTCCGCTTCCATCATGCAAGTTCCGAATTGGTCCTTACCATTCGAACTTATGTGTGATTCTAGCGACTATGCGATAAGGGCTATTTTGGGTAAAATAAAAGACAAACAGGCTCATGTCATCTACTATGATAGTCGGACTCTTATCGGAGCAAACCTCAACTACTCCACTACAAAGAAAGAGTTTCTAGCGATAGTTTTCGCTCTTGACAAATTTTGGTCATACCTTATCGGTTCTCCCATCACTTGCTTCACCGACCACGCGGCATTGAAATACATACTTGCGAAGAAAGACGCAAAGACGCACCTCATAAGGTGGATCCTACTCCTAAAAGAGTTTAATCTCTCCGTTAAAGATAAGAAAGGAGTAGAAAACGTCATTGTCGACCACTTATCACGACTTTCGTCTGACGTGCCTAATTATCCAATACCTATAGATGAATACTTTCCGAATGAGAAACTCTTTGCTACCTCTTCTTTGCCTTGGTTTGCAGATATCGTGAACTATCTTGTCATGGGAGCCTTCCCTCCCGATTGGACACCACAAGATAAGAAGAGGTTTATTACTTGATCGTGCATGTTTTTCTATGATGATCCTTTCCTGTTTAAATATCGCGCTTACCAAATCATTCGACATTGTGTACCGAATGACGAGATCCCAAAAGTCATCTAATTTTGTCATTTGGAAGCTTGTGGAGGCCATTTTTCGATGAAAAAGACAGTCGCTAAAATTCTGCAATGCGGTCTCTATTGGCCCATAATATTTCGGGATGTGAACAATGCTTGTAAATATTGCAATATGTGCCAAAGGATGGGAGATATTACCTAACGAGACATGATGCAATTAACCCCGATACTCATTATTGAGATCTTTGATTGCTGGGGTATTGACTTCATGGGACCTTTCCCCCTGTCCTTTGGTTTCTTATACATCCTTGTTGCGGTCGACTACATTTCCAAATGGGTGGAAGCTATAGCTACCAAGACAAATGATAAAAAGTGCTGATTAAGTTCATACATGACCACATACTTTCCCGCTTCGGTGCTCCGAAAGCGATAATCAGTGATAATGGCACACACTTTTCCAATAGGCCATTCGAGAAGCTCATGAGAAAGTATGGCGTCGTTCACAAAGTTGGAACGACCTATCACCCACAAACGAACGGGAAGGCCGAACTAGCGAATCGAGAGATCAAAAACATTCTCGAGGAGACCGTTAATCCTACCCGAAAGGATTGGTCACTTAGATTGAACGATTCACTATGGGCCTATCGTACCGCATAAAAAATCCGATCGGCATGTCCCCATTCCTCTTTGTGTATGGAAAACCTTGCCATCTTCCCGTAAAATTAGAGCACAAGGAATATTGGGCGATTAAGAAGTTGAATTATGACATGGATAAAGTCGGTGAAGCTCACAAGCTTCAATTAAATGAGTTAGAAGAGATACGCAATGATGGGTATGAGAATCCAAAAATTTCCAAACAAAGGATGAAACTCGCTCACGATAATATCATTCGACGCAAAGAGTTTCTTCCTGGATAGAAAGTGCTTCTCTATAACTCTCGACTTCATCTCTTTCCGAGCAAGTTGAGATCACAATGGATTGGCCCATTCATTGTAAGGAACGTTTTCCCACACGCAGCTGTTGAGTTAGACGATTTGAAAGGGGGAAATACGTTCAAAGTAAATGGACAACACCTAAATCCATATCTAGAGGCGTGTGTGGAAGAAGTCGACAGTGTTTGGTTATTGGACCCCGTTTACGGGGTCGAATGAGCTGAAAAAGAGAGTTCGTCGCACCCCCGACGCATATGGGGTAAATTATTGTGTATAGTAGTTCTGATTTGATAGAGTACATTGAGTCCGTAGGTAGGCTACGTTAGGTTAGGGTTAAGATCACACATTCCAACACAACATTCGTGAGGGCATCGAGGAATTCTAGTGGGAGAATACGTGCAAGCATTTAGAAATTTGAGAGAATAGGATTCCAGTGCAGAGAAAAAGGGTTCTGTTACAAAAGGAACTGAACCGAATCCCCAAGCCAGATCTGTTCGGTTTGGAAAAATCGTAAGAAAAAAAAATAGAACCGAAACGAATCGCCCTTACATCGTATCGGTTCGGTTCCTGAGATATTGCTTTTGCCCGAGGAACCCATTCAACCCCCTATCCTCTATCTTCCCCCCAATTCTTCCCATTTTCCCTCCAACACAACCACCCCTTTTCCCTCCAAAAATCCTCACCCAAACCCCTCCCCACCACCTATAAAAACCTCTCCTTCCCTACTCTTCCACTCACACCTTCATCTCTTTCCCTCTCTAGAAGCCCTAATTTTCCGCTCCTAATTCGAAGCTTTCCGAATTACCAATCGAGCTCTCCCCGCCAAATATCTGTCCATCGAAATTCTGCCTAACGAAAATGGGCAATATCGCTCTCACATGGAGCGCGTATGGTGTGAACGCTTTTTCACTTTTTCCCGCCAATTCCACATCGAACGGGTTGTCAACTGGGATGAGCTATCGTGCCCCGTCACCACCCTTTTTCGCCAGTGGGGGTGGGCACAATACCTGCAAGAGCCTCATCCAGTCGTCTGGTCGGATGAAGTTCGGGACTTCTATGCCACGCTTGTCTGCACGGGCGACTTTGCGTGCCAATCATTTGTTAACGGCCGCCCTATTCCATTCACCTTAGCCATCCTTGCCCGTAAGCTTACTGAAAAGGGCGTTCCCCACCCAGAAGTATACTACTACCCAACCAACGCCCCAACAGTTCCCAAACAACAATGCATTGATCGACTCGCACCCGACGACTTTTGGGACCGGGGTACTTTTCCCATGGGCCTTCTCAATGACAAGGTGCGCATCACGTTCCACATTATGTGCGCCAACTTGCTTCAAACTTCCAATGACTTGGTGATGCGCCCTCTCCAAGCGACGCTTGTGTACCACCTGTTCGACCCAGATTTCACACTAAACCTGGCCAGGATGCTTTACGCAGATATCATTTTCTCCTCCTGGGTGCATAAAGGTGCGGTACCCCTCCCATATGCCCGCCTCATCACGTCCCTCCTCGCCGACGCTGGTATCCAACCACCTCAAGCTTTTCCACACCTCTCGGAGCCTATTGGGAAGGTATCCAGCACGTGGAGTGCCCAGTAAAGGGCTGCCATTCGATCAGCCCGGGAGGCGATCAATTTAGAGGCCGAAGATGAAATTCCTGTTGAAAATCTACTGGCGGAAGACATTGAGATGGAAGGGGCTGAAGAGGAATTATACAATGAAGACGATGACTCGAATTTTGAGCCCCCGGGTGCCGATTTCAATAGACAGCTGGCAGCGGTGGAATCCCGTTTTGACGGGTTCATCGCCCAATACAACCAAGATCAAAAAGCCTATCCAAGGGACCAAGAGTCTTATCGAAGAGACACAAGGATGATGTACCAACTCCAAGACCACCTCTATGAGCTCAACTTTGGCGGTCCCCCACCATCTTTCTTTAATGGTCCATATGATCCGCGTGCACTCGGGTATTAGCCCCCTCAATAAAGCCCATGACTGTTTTTGCGGTGTTTATTGGTTGTGTATGTGTGAAATGGTTGATTACTCAGTGTTTCTTGTGCGTTTTTCCCCTTAGCCTATGTAACACAGTTTGTTCTTTCTATTTATAAAAGCTGCATTTCTGTTTCATTTGCTTGTTTTATTCTTTCGCACTTTTAATTCACTTTGAGTTAGATTTTAGTCATTTTTGCTTGAGTACAATGCAAAAGTCTAAGTTAGGGGGGGTCACAAGTGCGTAGTTTTAAAACTTCACAAATTTTCAAAAATGCCCAGAAATTTCAAAAAAAAAAAATCATAAAATCTTGAAAACCCCAAAAATATTTTTCTTCAAAATAAATAGAAAGTGTAATTCAAATTTTTCAAAAATATCATTAAAAGTTGGTTTAAAGTCTGAATTTGTAACATTCAAAACGCACAAAGCCGAAATTGACCAAAGATGGAAATTGTGCGAAAATTAACAACTTAACGAATAAATGTGAAGATTAACAAACCCGGTGAGATTTCGAGCCTATCGGTATTTTTGAGTTTTTAAAATCAATCCGAGTTAATTGTTAACTTAAAGTTCTTTTCAATGCCAATTCGCGCGCACTATGATTTGAAACTCTTGAAGATGACTTGATGATGGTTATTTTCTGGAAAAGTTTGAATTACACACTTTTTGCATATTTTAAGTTTTCTTTGAGTCGAATTTTATGGGTATATTCACTGCAAATCCTCACGAGACACAACTCGTTCTACTAGTGTAACCTAGGGGTTTAAAGGCTTGTTGCATACGCTAAATGCAATCGCTTGACCACGAAAAAGATATCCTATCCCATTTATGAGTTGGACCATGTTTTGATTCTTTTACATTGCTCGGGACGATCAACATTCTAAGTTAGGGGGTTTTATTTGACATAAATTCTTCCCATTTATCCCCTTAATTTAGATGTTTTTATCGCTCCGCGTAATGTAATTCAAGTAGATTTATATCATATCTTCGATATTGGCAAGTTTCTAATGAGTGCATCGAGTTTCGTGTGTTCATCATCTATTTTGTAGGCATCCAGTGTTCTAATCCGAGTTCCGTACCAAAATCTTCAAAGAAATACAAGAAGAAGAGGATTCTATAAAAACTGGAAAAGACAGAACCGAACCCAAGGAGCTAAAAACTAACCGAATCCCTCATAGGCAAAGTTTCTATAAAGGATGGCAAAAGGGAACCGAACCGAAGTAATGCAAAAACCAATTGAATCCACCTTGGGAAAACTCCCTACGAAAAGATGAAAAGTTGGAACCAAATCGAAGATGACAAATAACGAACCAATCCTATGCTGGAAGAATTTTTGTAAAAGATACACAAGATGGAACCGAACCGAACCCTTTACCCAGATCGGTTCTGTTATCGATTTTCCGGACTTATCCACTTGTAAAATCAGAGTTTTACTTGGTTCAAACTCTTGTATTTTCATAGTTAATAAATTATAACTCCTCCCAAACGAAAAAAGGGAGCTTCCAGGTCATTAAGGAAGCGTATTATTCCATTTTAGAGAGAAAGAACAACAAACCCTAGTTACTTTAAAGTTGCAATTCAAGTACAATCATTCTGATTTATGTTTTAATACTTATTCTAGTTGCTTGTTCATTACTAATTTCACCTTTCTTCATCTTCATTCATTAGTAAAAATGGTTTCTTTCATTCTAAACGTGTTGTTTTCAAGTTTTCACATGTCCGACTATATTTAAAAGGTCGGGATGTATGAACTCAACCTAATGTGGTAGTTGCATGTGTATAAAATTAATCCTCTAAATTTAATAATTTGATTATGACTGTATTGTGTAGAAACACGACAATTGTAGATCTTTGGATCTCGTTTGCTTCAGGGTAATCGGGATGCTTCCGAATGCAATTCGAGTGTAACTATCGTAATACCGATTTACTCATCCTCTAATTAAGTATGGTGCGGGCTTCAACATCATATACATAATGCGTGGGAGTACTAAATTTCGGGTCTAATTAATTAATTAAATTTACGATTAGTTTTATACCAGCACTACACTAGGGTTGGGGGATTGTATTCCCGTCTTGCTTTCCTCATCATATAGTTCAAGTCTTAATTCAATCATCATTAGTAATTAGGTAATTTAGCGTAGTTGAATTCCATTCATACTTTAGTGCATTAAATAAATATTTTCAGAATTGCATTTAGTTGTAGTCAGTTCCCAAAACCAATCATCTTTTCCTTTTTCTTTAGACTCAAAGTTAGGTTTCCTTTATTTGTCCAACGTCGTCACAACCCTGCTGTCCTATTTCCCTGAGGATCGATACCCGAATTATTGCATTATTACTTGAGCGACAGGCTTGTACTTGAGCTTAGAGAGTACGCACTTCTGAAACACATTCTTAATCGCGTCACTTGCCCACTCTAATTAAGGCCACTGATGTGCCTCTCCTCAGCTGGAATGCTGTACCAGTTCGCCTGTTGAAATACAACCCAACCCAGTTGTTTACCCTTTCTCTTCCTCCATTGTTGTTCCTCTATTTTCTAATGACAATGTAATCGAGACCTCTTTTGATGAGGTTCTCAATGTTGGTTTTCCCAAGAATGAAAGAAACGAAGATTTTCAATATCTTGTTGTTCATTAACGTAATTGTCTTGATTCTATAAAACTCTTAATGATGATGATTTTGCAAATGAAAAATTCTTAACACATATTAATAAGGTTAATAACAAACAACATAACTACATTCAAATTAATGAGGATGAAACTATTGCTATTAATCGCAGTACTAGTAGACAACAACGCGAGATTAGGATAGGGTCCACCCTTGATGAGCATGAGCATGCGCAATTTGAAGAGTGGATGAAGTAATTTATAAACATCTTCGAATGGTCCTATAAATACATGACTGGTATTGATCCCGAAATAGCTCGTCAGGAGATTTCAGCTCTCCTAGAACGTAACCTGATCAAACAGAAGCTGCGAAAGCTCCACACCAAATGGTCACTTAAGGTCAAGGAAGAAGTAACCAAATAGTTGAACGTAGGCTTCATACGGCTGTTTACATATCACACATGTCTAGACAACATTGTACCCATACTGAAATCCGAAGGAAAAGTCCTCATGTGCGTCGACTACCGGGGTTTAAACGAAGCATCTCTGAAGGATGATTACCCACTACCCAAGATCGATATGACTGTGGACATCACGACCAGTCATGATCTCAAGTTATTTGTCTATGGATTCGTCGAATACAATCAAATCAAGATGCACCCTTATCAGAAAGAAAAAGTTGCCTTCATTACCCTTGGGGAACCTTTTGTTATATGGTTATGCCATTCGGGCTCAAGAATGCAGGGCCGCCTAGGAAAGGGCTGCCATAATCATCTTGCATGATCTTGATACGCATGGAGTTCAAAGTTTACGTAGATAACATGATTATTAAGTCTAAGAGCTATGAAGGACACATTCTCACTCTTCGAAAATTCTTCAAATGACTACGGTAATACCAAAGGTTAAGTGCATAAAAAATGTGTCTTTGGCATCACCAAAGGAAAGTTTTAGGATTCATAGTTAGCGAGAAGGGAATTGAAGTATGTAAGGGAATATTTTTTATAAGTCCATTATCAATGTATTATGTCATATACCACTACACCGTTGAAGTGCATTCAAGAGCCACCTACATAAAGACGGATCCGAATTAATCAAGTTCTTCATAAAAAAGACTTCGCAAAGTTTACTTTGGTAAGGTTTTGTTTTAAATACCTTAACTTTACACTTAGAGATTTTGGTATATTTTTATAAATATTTTCTAAGTGTTGGAGCAGACCTTTTCGTCAAAATTTGAGAATGAGTAATTTTTTCTAAGTGTTGGAGCCTACCTCGATTTTGATGCCCAGGTCGTTCAAGCGAGATAGCCATCTCGTTCGAGCGACATAGGGATGTTGTGAGATGTCGTTTGAACGACATTTGTAAGTCGTTCTCACGAGACCCATATCTCGTTCGAACGAGATCGGTTTTTGAGGCGGCGTGTTTTTCTATAAAAACTCATTATGTGATTTTGTTTCCTTTAAGAAGTCTCAGCGTTTTATAGAACAGAAAAACTGCGAAAGAAGAATTCATTTGGCTTCTTTCTTTTAGGGTTTAATCCCTTTTTTGTTTTCAATTAACAAAACTCCCATATGCTTTAGTGAATTATTTTGGTGTTTGAAGAACACACTTTGTTATGGTTTACTCTTGTGGGGAGGATAACATACACCGAGAAGACTGCGTGTTTAGGATTGCGGTCCTTGTGGTATTGCTTCATGTGAACCATTGTTGTTTTGTTTCTAGGCATTGCTTTGGAGGTTTGACAAAGACACCGTGCGTTACTCTTGTGGACGAAAACAAGAATGTATGTAAGTCATTGGTCTTGTAAACTTGTCAAAATTCTAGAAATAAAAAGGTTTTGCCCTTCGGGAATTTTTCTTTAAACTTGTGTCGCTTGGTTTATTTATTTATGGATTAACACACGCACACACGTAGTTGAATGGTTTGGGGCTGATTTAAGTTTGTTTAAAAATAGACTCTAATTAAATAAGGTTTAGTTGGAAACTTGCAAATTACTTTAAATCGGTATCACACACTGCGTTCTTTATGGTTTTTCAAATTGGTATCAGAGTGGGTTACACTAATTTATCGCGTGATCCTGATTTTTCGAGGATTTTTTTTATATACAATTTGACTTCTCACGTCGTCAAATTGGTATCAGAGAAGGTTACACTATTTTATTGTGTATTCCTATTTTCACAAAATTTGTTTGATATTGATTTTTTAAAATCAGTTTCGTGAAAAATTGCAATTTTCAATGGAGCACTTGTCTAGTTTTATGCACCCTCTTATTGACACAAGTCAAAGTTTTAATTATTTAAATAGTTTGAATTTGACGTTTGTGAAAAGAATTAAAGTTCTGGAAAAAGAAATTCTCGTTTTAAATCCGTGATGGATCTTTTATAAACGGTTCAAAATCGAAGAGATTTTTATCTTGAGAAACTTATTTCTTTGGACCGAGACTTTAATGATTTAAAATTGTCCAAAAAGGAGAGTGACGATAGAGTCCTATTTTTAGAAAAAGAATTAGAGGACTTTAAAAATTCTAGGGGTTGAGTTTGGCCATCGAGGATGAAAAATTAATCGATGATTTTACGGCACGTGAAAAGACTCTTAGGGATAAGTTTGATTTAATTGAGGGGGAGCGCGATAAACTGTGAAGTTTAATTGAAAATTTGAAAAAGAAATCCCTGCCTTTGGAAGAGTCTAATTCTTTGCTTGAGTAAAAAATTTTGAAGCAAAAAAATGATTTAAACGATTCAAGTAGGTTTGATAGTGATGGTAATGGCTCATTTTTTTCTCATGCTTCTAGTGCTAAAGCCAAAACCATTATTTATTTTAGAGGGTCAATTAATCCGAAGGACGTTAGAAAAGATCACACTCTAGGTAACATTCCACCCGTTTATACATGTGCATATTGTGGTAGGAAAGGTCACCTTAGGCATTTTTATTTTGATCTTGGAAAAAGTACTAGGAAGTTTATGTCTAGTGTTCCCTTGGTTCCTAAATCTCCCATACGACGTTTCACATCTATTTGGGTTAGGAAATCACTTTTAAAGGCACTAGATTTTAGACAAGTTGATTCATGTTTACTTGCACATGATTCTTCTCTTACCATATCATATAGATGATTGTGTTTGCATGTTTGTCATACACTAGTTGTGGTTTCATCATATATATTTTCTAGTGTAATGACATGTACTTTTTGTATTAGATTTTTTTTTGAAAAAATTTGAGAAATACAAAAAGATTTTATTTTGATAAAATTTGTGAGAAAATCCAAAAAGATTTTTGTATTTTGTTTACACCGTTTATGGATAGACACTTAGGATGAACAAGTCACAATTTCATTTCATTTATTCATGTGACTATTTGATAGTGTTTTGAGATAATATATCATGTCATCTTTGTGCTTTCTAATGTTTGGAGTCATTGAGATGTAATTAAGTGTTACTTACTACATGTTTGACTCATGATTTCCTTTATTACACACATGCAAGGATATGTTTGATTATTGTTCTTGTCTTATCACATATTGGTTGGGTATTTTCACTTCAATCTTGTCCATAAAACGAACTAAGCGCGATAAAACTTGTGCATGTAAGAGTCGTTGTGTGTGTTTTGTTTGAAAATGGGGAAGGGCTGCGAAAGGTTCATTTGGCCTTTGTGAATACTAAGCCATCGTTTAAATTGGACCTAGAAAATTGTGGAATTTTAATTATCCGGGTTCCAAAAAGATTTAAAAGAGCCCGAAAAAAATTTAAAGGCAATAAAACGAAATTCATGCCAATTATGGGCCATTTAGGTTTTTCACCAATTCTCCAAAGTTTGAGAATTTAGTTTAATGCCTCTAAAAGAAAATATATATGAGGGAGTTTGGTTGGAGATTTTGTAACGGGTTTGCATGTCCTTGAAAGTCTTGAAAAAGCGCTAAATAGTTTTGGACGTTATTGGGGGTGAAAATCACTTTGACTTTGATTTGTTGATTTGCATAAGACGATGCCATCTAAATTCAACAATTTTTACACCTAAGGATACTTTTGATGTTCATTCGTTAGGAGTAAATTCTTGCATCATGCGCATATGGTTGATTGAGTTTATTTACCTATCGAATGTGTTCACACCCATTCATTCCATTTCCATGACTTGGTTGTTTTAGTTTAAATCCATGGTGTAATTTTTAGTATCTTATTTTTGTATGAAAAATTGAAAAATCCAAAAATAGTTTGTGATTTTTTTAGATACTCCTTTGCATGCGCGTAGCTTGATCCATGTTTGCTATGCATTTTATTGTGACACTCGATATTTTGATGATTTCTTCTTATCTGTCTATTTGGGGACATCATAAAAATGGGGAGAAAGAATCATCATGTTATGGGGGAGATTTGATTATATTGATTGATTTACATTTACTCTTATATCATTTCAAACTCGATGGTCACGAAGGTTTTTTCTTTATCTCATGTGTGTAGGTACGAAGATTAAAGATCATTATGTTGCACACCCTGATGAGAAAATCTTTAAGATTTGAGACGAAGATTTTTGAAGAACAGTTTGAGATCTTACAAATTTATTCATGGGAAGGTAGATTTAGATAGGCATTTTAGTTTTTGATAATTTGGATTTTTTATGTATGTATCGGCACAGACATAGGGGGAGATTTGTAAGGACTTATTTTTTATAAGTCCGTTATTAATGTATTATGTCATATACCGCTACACCATCGAAGAGCATTTAAGAGCCACCTACATCAAGACGGATCTGAATTAATCAAGTTCTTCATCAAAAAGACTCCGCAAAGTTTACTTTGGTAAGGTTTTTCTTTAAATACCTTAACTTTACACTTAGAGCTTTTGGGATATTTTTATAAAATATTTTCGAAGTGTTGGAGCGAACTTTTTCATCAAAATTTGAGAATGAGTATTTTTTTCTAACTGTTGGAGCGTACCTCGATTTTGACGCCCAGGTCGTTCAAGCGAGATAGTCATCTCGTTCGAGTGACATAAGGATGTCGCGAGATGTCGTTTGAATTACATCTGTAAGTCGTTCTCACGAGACCCATATCTCATTCGCACGAGCGCGGTTTTCGAGATGATGCTTTTTTCTATAAAAACTCATTCTATGGTTTTGCTTTCTTTAAGAAGTCTGAGCGTTTTACATAACAGAAAAACTGCGAAAGCATAATTCTTTTGGATTTTTCCTTTTAGGGTTTAATCCCTTTTTTTTTTCAATCCACAAAACTCCCATATGCTTTAGTGAATTGTTTTGGTGTTTATAGAACACTTTTTGCTGTTGTTTACTCTTGTGGGGAGGATAAACTACACTGAGAAGACTGCGTGTCTAGGATTTTGGTCCTTGTGGTATAGCTGTGTGTGAATCATTTTTGTTTTGTTTCTAGCCGTTGCTTTGGAGGTTTGATGAAGACACCGTGAGTTACTCTTGTGTGAGACAATAAGATTGTATGTAAGTTAATGGTCTTGTAAACTTGTCAGAGTTATAGAAATAAAAATATTTTGCACTTCGGGGATTTTTCTTCAAACTTATGTTGCTTGCTTTATTTATTTATGGATTGACACATGCACACACGTAGTTGAATGGTTTGGGGCTGATTTAAGTTTGTTTAAAAATAGACTCTAATTAAATAAGGTTTAGTTGGAAACTTGCGAATTACTTTAAATCGGTATCACACACCGCGTTCTTTACTGTTTTTCAAAGTAGACCCTTCCGAACTGAAATCCATAATCAAAATGAAACCACCGCAAATAGATAAGGAAGTTCAAGAATTCTTGAGAAAATTACATTATATCAGTTGGTTCATCATTTAGTTGAATTCTATTTGTGAACCCATCATTAAACTCCTCTGAAAGGATTCTACCAAAATCTGGAATCAGGCATATCAGAAAGCCTTTAACTGAATTAAGATGTACATTACCCAACCTCTGATACCCATGCCACCACAGCCTAGTCTCCCGTTACTCCTATACTTGACCATAACGGATACCACGGTAGGGGCTTTGCTAGCCCAATACATTGAGGAAACCTGTAAAGAAAGAGCCGTCTAATATATAATCGAAAGTTTTTTTGGTATAAAGTTAGCTACATTGCGTTAGAGAAAGTATGTGTTGCCCTAGTCTGGGTACCCAAAAGCTAGGACACTACATGCTCACATTTCCCATCACACGTGTGTCGCAAATGGACCCCACCAAATACTTACTTGAGAAACTCGCTCTGCCTAGCCGAGTGGACCGACGGTTGATATTACTATTTGAGTTTGATATTATGTATATTACATCAAAATCCACGAAATGGATAATCATATCCAACTCCCTTCCTGATTACCTTATGAAAGAGGTTGATGTTTGGGTCTCTGAATTCTCGGATGAAATATTCTCTGCACCGCTGAAGAGGACCTCCGATGGCAAATGTTTTTTGATGGCGCTACCAAAAAGAAGGGATAGGGCATTGGGATACTCTTGGTTTCCCCTAACTCTCATGCTCACATTTCCATCAAAGTAGATATTCTCTGCAGTTAAAATATAATTAAATACGAGGTGTGCATTATAGATGAGAAGACCTTACCCTTCCATGCCTAGCTAGAAGAGCTAGCCTTTCAGTTTCAAGATATGACCTTTTATCACTTGTCCCGCACAAAGAACAATTAAACGGATGCCCTTTCTACCCTTGCTCCATAGTCGACATGCATGAGGGAATAACGATGGACCCTTTCTATAAAAAAGCTATGCCGACCCATTGCTACCACATTGAGCTTGTCACAGAGAAAGATTCCAATATGGTCGAGTGTTGGTACTATGACACTTGGCACCTCCTTGATCATGATAAGTTTCCCAAAGATGACAACAAGAAAGACCAAGTGACCTTCAACAAAATTGATGACCAATACATCATTTATGACAAAGGGCTATTCAAGAGAAACTTCGATGGAACCCATTTGCACTAGATCACAGGGGCTGGCATTAAAGAGATAATGCAGAAAATACACACTGGGGAATGAAGGCCCCACATTAATGGTCTATTCTTGAAAAAAACATTATCCATCAAGGGTATTATTGAACCACCGTGGTTCAGGATTCCACCCCCTATATTCAGAGATGCCTCAAATTCAAGAAGTTTGCTAATCTTTAACGCTTCCCTCCTCGAGAATTGTACAACATGACTTCTCCCTGGCAGTTCTCCACCTGGGGCATTGACATCATAAGGAAACTCATACCCAAAGATTCCAATGGACATGAGTTCATCCTGGTTTCCATTAATTACTTCACCAAGTGGGTCGAAGTTGATTCATACACAATATTGAATGCCAAAAAGGTAGCCAAGTTTATCTAGAAGAACATCATTTCTCGATACCGAGTCCCTCACAAGCTAGTATCAAACAATGGGTTATATTTTGAAGACGAGGTCACGAAACTAGTCAATGAATACCTTATCCAAAGACACAAGTCTTCCCCCAACCGATCTCAAACAAATGGAGCAGTTAAAGCCGCCAATAACTTAAGCCCATGATTAGAAAAATGACCAAGAGTTGCTTAGATTGGGATGATCAGATCCTTTACGCCCTCTGGGGCTACCACACTTCACTTAAGACATCTATTTGGTCTACCACTCACTATTTAGTAAACGTCATATAAGTAGTCCTACCCGTTGAGTTGGAAATACCTTCATTACGCGTTATGCTTAAAAGCAAAGTTAGCAAGGAAAATTGGTATCAGAGCCGTCTGGACAACCTATCACACCTGGATGAAAAGAGATTAAAGGCTATATACCACATATAAGGGTATCATTGCTAAATAGAGCTATCATTCAATAGAAGAGTCAAGTACCATGGTGTTCGAAAAGGAGACTTGACACTCAAAGAAATCACAGAACTCGTTCAGAACCCTAGAGGGAAATTCAAGCCAAAGAGGAATGGCCCTTACACCGTGAAAAAGATATTATGAGGCACACCGCTATGCTCACTAACCTTGACAAAGAAGATATGACACATCCAGTCAACCTAGACCGCCTAAAAAAATTCTACCCTTAGTCCGAAATCTCAATGCACTACGACACTTCTCATCTCCCATTTATTCTAAAAAAATCTTATTTCCCTCTACTCAGAACTACGTGGGGCCTGATCCTCTACAAATATTTTTCTTTTAAAATGAAACTCAGAAAATTTTCAAAACCCCCTGAGGTACGTAGGTAGCTCATATGCTTTTCATGGGCGTGGTCCCTTTTTTTTTCACAAAATTATATTCGTTTCCTACCTTCAAAAATGACAGTTCATTTTATCATTAACATGAACAAAAGGATTATATATACCTTAGTTATTGGTATAGATCATTCAAATGTAAAACTCATCAAGAGGCATAACAATATGATCAAAATTCTTTTTATTCCATAAATGGGAGAATTCAGTACAATTACATGAAATTTTAGCATAGGGAGTCGAAATAACCACCCTCCGCTAACCAAATTATCCTTAAAACTACCCCTAAAACAAACTTAACCAAACGTTTCCAAAATTATTTCTAAGAACTAAAAACATACAAACACATCCCAGTCATAAAAGATTCATAAGAAATGAACACCAAATTTGCAAAGACCCTATCTGTGGCTTTCGAAAGACCCAGACCCATCATCATCATTTGATCCTTGAGGCCCCTAGACATCCCCTTCCTGATTGGTATTTTAAAGGTTCTCTAAAGATTGATATGCCCTGAACAGCCTGGATAAAACCACTACTCCCCCTCCATAGTATCAAAAAAGGAAAACCATCTTTGTCTGGTATCCTCTGCCAATTTCTTTTCTACCACCCACTTCCATAACCATTTCAGATAATCTTTGGACACATTCCAGACCAGACCCTGCCTATACATTGAGAAGGATGGGTTGATGGTAGACTATTCTCCCATTAAGAACCTAACCTCATGCACATGGATTCGATTAAGTTTTCCACAAAAACTGTTAAGGGAAATAGAATGAGGTATGTCGAAGGCCAACCAATCGAACGTACCGGTATTCTCCTAGTTCAAGAATGGGTTGTATCTCTCCTCAGTAGTGCACCGACCAACGAAGGCATCGAGCTCCATGCTCCATGGACCGAATTACCCAATTCTCTATGGGTGGGACAAAATCAAAGGAATGTTGAGTAAAGAAATTCGACATGAATCCTAAGGGATATTCAGGGGGAACTGCCAAATAGAATCTCTCAACTAGCCACATGAACAACATAACTGGGCTCCCTCTCAAAAAATTACAATGGCCTTCCCTCCAAGCATATAAATCGTTCAGGGTCACTTCCAATAACACCATCACAGGATTGTTACAATATGACATCCATGTTCTAATTGTAGCCAACTGAGGGTCCACCATTAGGTCCCCTGTTACTAGAAAGAGACTCAAAGTTAGGCCTAAAGCAACATCTCCAACAGAATCAACATTAGTACAGCCTTTTCAACACAACAGATTCAACACAATCCAACGAAGGAGAAAATATTCTTTTTTCAACCAAGATTTCTATCTCCTCATCCATATACCAACCAATCCTCCAAGGTCTTCCTCAACTCATAAATTACAAAAAAATAATTTTCCTATCTTTTCCCAAAATAAATACCTTCGAAGGGAAACTCTTTGTCACTATACCTCCATGGCCTCTCTTTATTCTAAAAAACACATTCTCCTACTTTTATAAAAATAAAAATCAACATCAAGTTAAAGCGTATATAGAGTACGCCACTAAATCAAGATAATCAAACAAATTATGCATTTATTTTTTCTTTTTTTTTTCTCTTTTGAGGTGCAATGAAGCTACATCAAGCATGTAATATGGTCAACGCCAAGCTCCCACAGTTAACAATTAACTTGGAAGAAAATACCAAAGTGAATGAACTAGAATTGGATGTCACCTCATCTTCCCTACGACCCTCTCTACTAAATACCAGACGTAGCCTAACTCACGTGTCATCAACTACTATATTTGCGCATGCTGACCCATCACCCACATATCTTAAGGAGCCATCCCTCAAGGGTAAAATTTCACCTACATCCCTAATAGAGATTCAATAATCCCATCCAACGTTCCATGCCCTACCTCCGACATCAGTTTCAGCATATGACCCACCTCTATCTGAAAACTCTCACAACGAATTCATAACAGCTACTAAACCCCGTACCTATGGGAACCTACCTTTTCCTCTTCCCAAGAAAGCCCAAGAGTTTGTACCATTGCAAAAACATAACCCCTATCACATGCCGATTGGCATACCCCCTGAATTTTTCTACGAAATGCCAAAAAAGGCTAGAAAATAAAAAAATTCTTTAGAAAATTCTAAATGTTATACAATTACTAACACATTTCTTCACTTAGAAAAACATTTTAAGCTCCTACAAACCCCGGATGGATTAATATCAAATGCTTACCCCTAAGACAATCCCAAGAACAGTGCATCCCAAAAGTCAATTACAATTCCCTAGTGGAACCCAAAAGCAAATGCTTATTCAAAATCCCCAGACTAACTTTCTCCCAAAACATCCACCATAAGAATTTCAACTTCCCCATAAGGGTTATATTCCATTTCCTGGTGAAATTTCTAAACTAAAGCTATTTTCTCCCCAAAAGACATGTTCCCCACTCAGATGTCTTTCCCTAGTAAAATTGTAAAAGCAACATGAAGTCACAAGTACAAAAGACCCCCCAAAAGAGCAACCCCAACCTTAGGTCCTCAGAATTGATCTCGATCCTCAAAATCGGTCACCATCACTATAGGTCCTCAAAATCGACCTCGACTCATAAAATTGGTCCACCTTCACCTTAGGTCCTCAGAATCGACTTTGGCATCCAGAATCGATCATCACCACTTTAGGTCCTCATAATTGACCCCGGCCCGCTAAATCGGTCATCATCACCTTAGGTCCTTGGAATTGACCTTGGCCCGCAGAATCGATCGTCATCACTTTAGGTTATTAGAATTGACCTCAACCCTCATAATCTATCGTAATCACTTTAGGTCCTCAGAATTGAACTAGGCTCACTGAATCGGTTTTCATCACCTTAGGTCCTCAGAATCAACCTCGACCTACAAAATCGGTCGTCATCGCTTTAGGTCTTCAAAATTGACCTTAGACAACATAATCGATCACCACAACCTTAGGTACTCACAATTAACCTCAGTCCGCAAAATCGATCGCCTTCACTTTAGGTCCTCAAAATTGACCTCGACCCTCTAAATCAATCATCATCACCTTAGGTCCTCATAATTAACCTCGTCCCGCAGAATCGTTCGTCACCACCTTAGGTCCTCAGAATTGACCTCGGACTATAGAATCGATTATCACCACCTTAGGTCCTAAGAATTTACCTCAACTCGAAGAATCGGCCACCAGAACCTGAGGCCCTTATAATTAACCACGACCCACAGAATCGGTCACCACAAGTTTAGGTCCTCAAATTAACCTCAGCCCTAAGAATCGATCGTCATCACTTTATGTCCATAGAATTAACTTCGTCCCTTAGAATTAGTCATCATAACATTTGGTCCTCAGAATTGACCTTGACCCACAAAATCGATCGTCCTCATCCGTTTGGTCCACAGAGTCAACCTCTTTCCAGAAAATCCATGTCGTATTTTTTCAAAGATCACTCGTCGAACGTCTCTATAGACACCACATTCTAGGGCCCACCTAATAATCTCCATAAGTCCCTTGCACATCCCCATTCACCATAGAACCCTAGGTCATATTTTGAGTACTGATTTAGAGGCAACTGGGAACCCTCGAGCCCCATTTATCTCCAATCAACTTTATCGTCAAAGCAAAATATCAATGAATGTTCAAAGGGCACTTAATACCCTTTGCAACAGTCCACCCCATGCGTGTATTGGCCTTACAGTTCAGATGAACAATTCATTTCATTAATGAAAATTCATTTAGATGCCACCAGGCGCTCCCCGAGCCCCATTTTTACCCCGATCAACTTCCTCACCCTAGTGAAACTCAATGAATCTTCTAAGGGTTTTGTGTCCCCTTGCCAATAGTTTGTTATGTGTGTGATTCGAACGAACGATCTGTTTTCCCAAAAAATTAATCTGAAGTCCACCGAATTCTCCCAAACTCCTTTTGACTCCCATAAACTATGAAGCTCGAATGAGATTGAATTAATCCTTAACGGGCACCGAATACCCTTTCCAATGGTGCACCCCGTGTGTGAATCAGACATACGGTTCAAAAGAATGATCTGAACCTAGGAGAGGGGCAATGGATTAATAAAGGGATTTGAATACCCTTTCCAACTATATTTCCGTACGTGATTCAAACTTTCGAATTACATTTTATGACCATTTTTTCAAGAAATCTACATGAGGTTGCCAACTGGCAGACCCATTTCCTTGCCTATCGGTAGTGTGTCTGGAGATGCATGCCGATAGGCAGGACAAGGACAATGCCGATAGGAACTCCCTTGACCCTATATAAGGATAGCATAAGATCGCTTTGAAAGGAACCTCATAAATCTTAACATCATTCTTCTAAATTCAGTGAAGTTTCCTTCTATGAAACCTCTCCCCAGCTTTAATTTCCATCATTTTCACACCCAATTTCGCAAATTCCTCTTCCCTCTCATCCTACACTCCTCATCCACTTTCAAGGATGAATTTTCAACAATCAAGATCAATCTTCAAGCCACCAAATAAGGTCCAACCATATCCTCTATCTTTTAAATTTCCTTAGTTTCACATTAGTTATCTAATATTTACCTTAGAATTTCATCCTTATTAGTCCATTGTAGGCCTCTTTTATCTTTTGAATGTGTTTTAAGAATGCTAAAACCAACTTTCTTTTCGAAAACCCTTTTTCAATTTTCTAATTACACCAAGTATGTGAACTAATTTTAGTTAAGCCCAATTTTGTCTTGCGTAATCCTAAACATACATCTGGTTATTAAAGTAAGTAAATAAATAAGTTCACAAAAGCGACTCAAGATGTACGAGGAAACCATAAAGGAAAAAATCTCTGACAGTCCAATCCAGACAATCACTATGATATGGTATTACCAAGTATAAACAATAGACTTAATCAATGATACGATACCCCATAAGTCTTGAAGCTTCTCTTAATCTTCAATCATTCCTCCACAGTGCCCCCGCCCGCAGGTGTGCTTCCATAATACCTATCCATAGCACAAAAGTCCATGAATGCATCGGTGTCCATCAATGTAACTTGGCAACGTCTACAGTTCCCGAGCACGAACTTCTTCATTTTTTTATTGTAAAACCTAATGATGTTCAAAGCATAGAACCAAACCCTATGGTGCAAACAAAGATCACTATCACATATATGAATGAAAGCTCGAATATTTAAACTCTAAGGATGTTTTTAGTCCTCGAAAACCTTAGAAATTTTTTTAAAAAATGTATTGTATGAAAAATGTTTTCCTGGTTCTGTAACTTCAAAATTCTGAGAGAAACATGCCTTGAATAACAATCTTGAGTCGGCTCATTATTCAAACGAGATCAGCAAGTCGCTCTAATGAAATGACCATGTCTTTTGAGCGACATGTTCATCTCGCTTGAATGACCTGCAATGTCATTTGAACCACAAACATAAGAGTTTGATATATAAACAACTCTAAACGATACTTATCTCAGAATAAACAAATCTTAAATATTTTAAAACACTTTGTAATATATTAAAAATACTTATAAAATAATTTCCTAAAATAAATTTTTGAGTCCCATAAACATTACGCATTCATACTTGAGCGACCTCGGAATGCAATGAAGACATGAAACATGAACCAAATTAAACTCGACATGATTTATGTTAGAATCTTAGACGCAACATCTTCAATAAACTTTATGTCATAGACTGTGTGCGATCGTTACAATAAAAAATCTATTTATGGCTCAAAAACCAATGTTTTGTTTCTACAATAAGTCAAATACTACAATGGAATCAATTGTAAATATTGTCCTTACATCCATACATATTAATAATCTCACTTTTTATTAGTATTATTGCACATAACATATTTTCTATCAAAATCCCAATATAAGAAAAAGAGGGGTTTACTCATAAATTCCAAATGGGATTCTGTATCACATCTTCTCAAATTAAAACATTCTTTTTTTACACACCTAAATAAATTCCCCGGTTGGATTTATGGGATAAACTTCACCTTCATATATCATGCGAACTACGTGTACTTTGATGCCTTTTTAGTCTACGTAGGTGCCTTGGGTCAAAATTCGATACTCGAGTCCTCCTTGCATTTTTTATTCATATATTTTCTATATATTGTATTTGTGATTCTTATTCGCGCTTTATCAAATGCATATATCGTTATTTCACCATAAATATCAATATCCCGATAAGCGCACACAATATGTTTTTATTTACTATTTTGGATACACTCCAACAGATGACCTCACTCTACTTTTCTATATGATGCGAGTTGAGTAATTCCATTCTCCATTTATACATACATGCACGCACACTTCACAGAGTTATTAAGGAGAAGAATAACAAATGCTCATGAGAGACCGAAAGGGCAGGATGGGTGCCTAACACCTTCCCATTCCATAACTTATCCTCCAAACCTTTGAACTATTAGTTTCGTAAGCATCAGTATATCTTTTATGCCATTCTCTCCAGGAGGCATCATTTATTTTTCCTTTTTTTGTGCAAAATAGGTTGGCCACTCGATATCTTTACATCACCCCACATTGATAACGGCCAAAGCACTCCTCCTAGAAAAGGGAACGAGACCTTTATTCTCATCTCCCTCCAATCATATGCGCACGAGCGCTAACCCGAGAGGAAAGGGAAGTAAGAACAAAAAACTCTGGGATGGACACACCTAGCAATGGTAAAAGAATGGTGTTTCGAATTACAATAATGTAGCTTACAAATTCAGTAATTGCATGAAGAATAAACACCTTGAAATCGTGTTAAAACTCTTTTCAAATCTAAACATAACATGCTTGTTTATATCCTATTTGTGATTACATAACAGTCTTGTATAACACAAGATAACATTTATATCTCTTTCAGCTTCGACCTTTAACAAGTGTATAAGTTATAAAACTTCTTCCATGTGTAATTTAGGTGGATGGATGGGAATATTTCTGATTTTCTTGGGGAACTCTAGCTTTTGTTTTCTTTAGGTTGTATATGTGGATTGTAGGTTAGTTTCAATGAAAGTTTTCATTTCATTCAAAATAAAAAAAGGAATTTATAATTTTCTTCTATATCCACACTTTTTCTGTCTATCAAATCTAGTCTCCAAAGAATTGTTATCTAGTTTAACAACTCATTTATAATTTGTTTCCTTTTATTTATTTAACTAAGCATATAAGTTTTTCATTTTATAATTTATTATAAGTGTAAGTGATTTAGTTTTTGAAATTCATTATGTGTCCATCCCATCTCCTAGTCAATGCGCGAGCATGGGGAGTTCACGCCCTTCCTCGGGGCACTTCAGTCATCATCAAGGTGGGGTGATGTATAGAGATAGATCCACCAACCTATTTTTCACAAAAAGGGAAAAAGAAATGATGCCTCCTCGAGATAAAAACATCAAAGACATACTGATGATTGTCAAACCAATTAGTTTAAGGATTCATGGGCTAAGTTATTGAATGTAAAGGTGTTAGGCACCCATCTCGCTCTTTCGATCTCTAATGGGAATGTGTTATTCTTTTCCTTAATAACTTCGTGAAGTATTTATTCATGTATATATAAATGAATAATGGAATTACTCAACTCGCGTCATGGAGAAAAGTGGAGTGAGATCATCCATTGGAGTGTTCCTAAAATAGTAATTAAAAATATAATGTGTGCGTTTGTCAGGTCACCGATTGTTTATAAAATGACGATGGTATAGATTGGACAAAACACAAGCATGAATCACAAATATAATATATGAAAATAATAAATGAACAAAAATGGGAGAGGAGGACTCGAATCTCGAATTTTCCCATAGATGCCAACATAGCCTAAAAAGGCATCAAAGTCCACGTAACTTAAGGATGGGGTTTATCCCATAAATCTAATCAGGAACTTTATTATATGTGTGTGTGTGTAGAAAAATGATGTTTTAGCTTGACAAAATGTTGTGGGAAATCCCCCTTTTGAATTTAAAAGCAAACCCGTTTTTTCTTGTTTTTTTTATAAAAACTATAGTATGTGCAATACTACTAATAAAAAGTTAGATATTAATATGTGTGATCTAATACATGTTGCGTCCATCCCGACCATGATACGTATACCCTTTCCTCTCTTTCCTTCTTCCCAAAAGCGGGATAGGGAAAGAAAATAGGATGAAAGGTCTCGCGCCCTTTGTGATTTAGGAGCGCTTCGTTCGTCGTCGGTGTGGGGTGAATGTAAAGAGATGGATTTCACCAAACTATTTTGCACAAAACAGGTAAACGAAAATTTCGTCGCCTCGAGAGAGCGACATTAAAGACAAATTGATGCTTACGAAACCAATAGTTCAAAGGTTCGGGGGCTAAGTTACAGATGGGAAAGTGTTAGGCACCCATCCCGCCCTTTCGATCTCTCATGGCCTTGTGTTTTTCCTATATTTCTCCATGAAGTGTGTGTGTGTGTGTCTAAATGGAGATCAGAATCTCCAAACTCGTACAATGAAAGATATATAGTGAGGTCATCTATAGGAATGTTTCCTATATATATATATATATATATATATATAAAATAACGCTCTTGTGCGGACTAGTCCGCATTTTAAGAATCCTGACCGGACATGTGTCACCTAACGGTGCACTTAGAAATTATCGCCTAAATTATAGGCACACTCTCTCTCTTTTTTGGGCTCACCGCCAGGTGACACATGTTCGGTCCGCATTCTTAAAATGAGGACTAGTCCGCTCAAGAGCGGGATTATATATATATATATATATATATATATATATATATATATATATGTATATATATATATATGTATATATATATATATGTATATATATATATATGTATATATATATATATGTATATATATATGTATGTATATATAAGATAGGATTTATGTGTTTATCATTATTTTGATCGTTATGATGAAACGATTATATATGTTAGATGAAACACTACTAAGAATCACAAATATAATATGTATGATAATGCATGAATATGATAAATGCGAAAATGGGGGATATGGGAAAAGTGGAAAATTGGGAATTTAGAAAATTGGATTCATGTCTTGGGTTTTAATTCAAAACGCCTACGTATCCTATAAAGGCATAAAGATCCATGTAGTTTGCATACGGTGTAGGGGTGGGGTTTATCCCATAGATTTAGACGGGATTTTATGTGCGTATGTAGAAAATGTGTTTTTACTTTTGAAAAATTGTGATGGATAATCCCGTTTTGGAATTTATGGGCGTAAACCTCGTTTTGTTCATTTTTTTTATAGAAAGTAAAGTATGTGCAATATAACTATTAAAATATGAGAGTTTAATGTTTATGAACTAAAGTAAAATTACATTATGAATCTAATGTATTTAATGCAAAAACAAGAAATTTAAAGAGTTAGGGAAGGATTTGGACCTTCGATCTTGGATGACCGCTCTTGAATGTGAGATAAATGTTGGATGAGAGAGAATGAGATTTTTCCAAACTGAGTATGAAAAGGATGAGAATGCATGATTCAATGGAATTTCACATGAATAGACTTCACTGATTATAATGGAATTTTGATGAGATCACTGATGCTGATGGATCTGAGGTCTACTTTGGGAATGAGATCATGCCCTCTATTTATAGGGTCAGGTTTGGTGTCAATAAAAATGATACCAGACCTACCAATCGGTAGGTAACCCTAGACACACTGTCAATTGGCAGGGTAATGGACCTACCAATCGACAGTCTCGTGCAGATTTTTCTAGAAAAATGTCCATAGAATGCAATTTATTGATCCAAATCATCCACGTGTCGTATCATTAGGAAGGTAATTCATATACCTTTAAGACTCCTTTGTAGAGTTAGCTTTAAGTCAAATGTGGTTCGAAATCGCATGTCGGTCTTTTGGATGGGAGATCGTTGGATGAAAACGAATCATTCATCCGAATGGTAAGTTAGGATCGCACACGAGGCAGATTATTTGAAAGGTTAGGTGATGTACCTTGACACTCCAAAGTGGTTCTCTAAGTTTGGAAAGTTGACCTTATTTAATCGGGGCCCAGGAGTGTCCAGTGACATCTCAGAGTAAAATGGATCGTTCGTCCGTGCCGTAAGTCAGAATTGCGCACGGGGTGGACCATTGGAAAGGTTATTTAGTGACTTTTGGATATTCATTCAGTCTCATTCGAGATGACTAGTTGACCGTGGTCAAACGGAGCGCGAGAGTTCCTGGTGGCCTCCAAATCAGTTTTTAGTGGCAACTAATCGTTCGTCCGAATAATTATGCCATTTAATGCACGAGGAACGTCATTGGAAAGAGGGTTCAGTGCCCTGGGAGGATTTAAAGATCTTTCACACAAACAATGAAGTTGATTGAGGTTAAATCGAGGCTCGAGAGCGCCCGAGGGCCTCCCAATCGATTTTTAATAGTAAAATAATTTGTTTGCACGAACCATTATGCCGATTAATGTATGGGGTGGAACATTGAAAAGGGATTCAGAGACCTCAGGTAATTTAAAGAGAATGTTCTCTAATAATAGTGTTGATCGGAGTCAAACGGGGATCGATAGAGCCTGATGGCCTCTAGATCAATACTTGGAGTATGACCTACGGTTTGTCGTGAAATGGGGGAGGTGATAGGGACCTAAGGAGAGACTTAAGGGGTACTAGAATCTGGTGTCTACAGAGCTCGTTAATGGGTGATCTTGGAATAAGTGAAAGTCATCGAAACATGATGTTTTGGAAAAAGGTTGATTATGCCGACCTAAGGGATGAGGATGATCAATTTCGAGGATCGATGCCGATTCTGAGAACCTAAGGAAATGCTTAGGATGGATGATTCTATAAGCTGTGGTCAATTCTAAGGACCTAAGGTAGAGATCAACTAATTCTATTGGCCGATGTCAATTCTGAGGACCTAAGGTGGGGGTGACTAATTCTACGGGTCGAAGTCAATTTTGAGGGCTTGGATGGGAATGACCAATTCTGTGAGTTAAAGCCAATTTTGGAGGGCTTAAGTGAGGGTTACCAATTCTACGGGCTTAAGCAGAAATGACCAATTTTGCGGGTGAAACCAAGTTTGTTGGCTTAAGTTGAAGTGACCAATTCAACGGGGCGAAGACAATTTTAAGGGCTTAAGGTTAAGTGACCAATTTTACAGGTCGAAGCCAATTCCGAGGACTAAGTTGAAGTGACCAATTCTATGGTTAAAGGTAAATTTTGAGGACATGAGTAGGGATGACCAATTCTGAGGGTTGAAGCCAATTCTGAGAGCTTAAGTGAGGGTGACCAATTTTGCAGGTCGAAACCAATTCTGAGGGATTAAGTTGAAAGGAAAAATTTCGTGGGTCAAACCCAATTATGAGGGCTTAAGTTAAAGTGACCAATTCTGAGGGTCGAACCCAATTCTGAGGGCTTAAGATGTAGAGACCAATTCTGCGGGTTGGGGTCGATTATGAGGACCTAAGTTATAGTTTCCTATGGCGAAATTTAGAGAATCCACTAGGGAAATTATCTTGTGGTTCCACTGGGTATTTTGGGGGAGCATTTGATTTTGAGTTTTTGGTATTGCTGGGGGAGAGGACTTAACCTAAGGATTGGATGTTTCCTTGTTAGGGATTTGTTTCTATTTTTACAGTGTCCTTTAGAGACGTTGTTAGGGAGATATCCAATTGATTTTGGGAATTCTATTGGGGGTAAGTGTTCCATTGGGGAAAAATCTATTTTTTTGTGAAAAAGTTATAAAATTCATTCGGCAATTTTTAGGAATTTTCTAGTGATTTTTGGAGATTTTTTGGCATTTTTTTGGAATTTTTGTACAAAATTTCAGGGCAGTGCCGATTGGCAGGGTGTAGGAGGTGTTAAACGGCCGTGACACAATCTTTTGGGCTTCCTCAAGCAGGTGAAGGGATAGTGTCGATCATTATGTTACTAGTAGCTACCGATCGACATGCCCTTAGCCTCCTATAAAAAGGGGGCGGGTTCTCCTCATTTTTCATAGCTTCCAGACTTGCTCTTTTCTATAATTACTAGCTGAAAACTACATTAACATTCTAAAACCCAAAAATGGCTTATTTTTTACATTGTGAGATACACATGGCGTGGCTAAATGTAGATGATTGGGCGAACATGGAATGGAGAGCTAGGGTGCGCCTTATGATGGGTAGTGAAAAAGCTTTTGACTTATTCGAGACAATTGCAGATGAGCAGATTCTTTTGCGCGAGCCAGAGCATCATCGTTCCCCTAGGGTGGTGAACCCTGGCGGCTATGTAAGTGTTCGCGACCTTTGGTATTCTTTTCTTTTTTCTTGGTAATATTTTCTAAGTCCCTAAATTTTAACAAGGGGTTTTACCTTCTTGTTTTGACAGACTAATATTTCTATGTCAAACCTGTGTGCTCGAGGGACAATGGGGATTAAAGACTTCTGGGAGAGCCTTTTGCTAGTGGTGCATATGGTGGTGTCATCAGTCAATTTTGGGAAACTAGAGTCTTCACTAGATGAGACGCCTCGTTCTATGACCGTTCTTTTTTCTTTGGGGGAGAGGTGGTGGGATAACCACCCACACCATGCATTTTGGCTTCAGGGAGATGAAGGTGACTCCTATAGATGTGCAACATCTACTGGGGATGGATTGCGAGGCCGTACAGATAGAGGTGGATAGGACCTTCCAGGTGATGCCAGCATTGGTAACGGTGGCCTTGGGTAATCTGGAGAGGATAGTCTCTGGGGACTCTATCCGTTTGTCCCTTTTAAGAGAGTTATTGTTGAGTCAGAGGATCGATGAGGAGGATGGGTGGTAGGTTCTGCAGATGAACCATCTCTTTATTCTTCTTTTATTGGGAGGTTTCTTAGTTACGACGTCGTCCACTTGTGATTTTTACCATTTTTAGGGTGTTTTCGAACGCCCCTCTTTTTGACTGGAGGAGCTTGACCTTGGAAATTCTTTATTTGTCTTTGGATTCATTCATCCGTGGTACCGATAAACCTTTACAGGCGCCACGTATCTTCTTGAGGTATTCTTTATTTTTCGCATTTTCCTTTATGTGTCTTATTCTTGATTTCTTGATTGATGATCTTTATCCTTTGTAGACGTGGTTCTATGATGTGATTGGGTTTAACACTCAATTGATAGTTTTGAAGGATGAGTCTATTGGGGACTTTTGTGGGATGTACCGGTGGCGGAAGTCCAACCGACGACGGTGCATTAGGTCTTGAACAACCTGACGAGCGATCGGGTAAATCTTCTTTATTTCTTGAGACATTTTTTCCTTTATGATCTTTTTCGATATTCATTTTTCTGATGGGAATTTTACAGGTGACATTCTATCCTTGGGGGATGACCATCGAGCATACGGGGGGTGACTGGGGTTATTGCGCAGCTGCGGCGCTTACTGGCGCATGAGTTTGGCTACTCTTTGTATCTCGAGAAAAGATTATTCTGACAGATCATGGAGGAAGAGCTGATGGTGCCACCTATGAGGCCCTCGATGCATATTAGGCGAGAGCCAGAGATTTTGTATGATGCGCGGGTGGAGGCGATGACGGGTAAGACTTACTCGTCGTATACCGACACAATGGCGACATATGATTATCTAATTTCGTGTCGAGTTGGTTGATGCACTGGTTCTTTCTTTCTTGGTGCTATCTTCCTCGTTTAAGGAGGGTTATGGATCGGGGATTGGAGGTACGTCGTCTTGTTGTAGAGGGAAGCGAGTGCGCCATAGGGAACGAGGCTCTTATGGGGAGAAAGAGAGAGAGAGAGAAAAAACTGAGAGAGAGATAGAGAGAATGTAGGTGGGTTCGGGCTGAGTCCCGTTGTATTTTTTTATTTTCCTGCAAAACCAGTGTAACACATCAACATCTATGCAATAAAATGAAGTTTTCGTTAATTTTGTTTTTGTGACTTAATGTGCATGCTCTTTTTACTTTGCTGCTGAGACTGTAAAAAAAATTAAAATGAATTGAGAGAAAATTTATTTTAAAACAGGATAAGTAAATGAAAAATTCCTTCCAGGATAAGGAAAGACATTTCTAGAGATGCGCCCACGAAACAATCTCCATACGCACACGTAAACATACTCCGATTTCATGCAAGTTTTTCTAATAACATATGTCTAATCAAATCAAGAAAAACTTTATTATCTAACTAATAAGATTTTAATACATGCAGAAATTAAAATCAATTAAATCTGATTTATTCAAAATTCAAATTAATAACAATCTGATTTATTACATTACAATCCAATATATCTCATATGAAGAATTATTCCAATTCAAGAAATTAAATCATGTAACAATTTTAATTCTAAATCATACAAAGAATAAGATGCGGATAAGAAGAATAGCAAGTATGATTTTTTAACGTAATAAATCAGTTACAATCTATATAACAAACTAAACACACAAACAGACATGTACAAGTTTAGAATATGTACCCACTGGTGTCCTTTTAACTTCTCTGTAGTTCTAATTGTTGTAGTTGTTCTCTCAACTTCGTAACTCCTTTCTTCTTGTTTAGCGAATTCCAACTCAGTCAAAAACTGATCTCTCAACAACATACTAGTTGTGCAAAACGTGCAAGTGAATATGTTCTAAATGCAAAAATGCAAGAACTTAATTCTTAACACAAGCATATAAGTTTTCTTCAAAAACTTAACAAAAATACATTTGTAATCAAGAATTTTTTTTTCAATAAAAACTTAAGAAAAATTTATTTTCAATTAACAATCAATTAAGTTTTCTACAAAAACTTACAAAATAAATTTTCAATCACAAATCTTATAAACACTCTTGATAAGAAACACATACAACACTTATCATGAACACACAACAATATTATTCAATCATTTAAGAAATATGTGTTCTCAATCTCTCAAAAAATAACATTCAATTTTATGAGGAAAGTGTTTTTCAAATTATTTCACAAATATGAGAAAACAGATCTTTAAAAATATTTTCAATAAACATGCAAGATCAGGAGAAATTCTGATTTAAACAACATATAGAATCTAACACAAAATTAGAATACTTAGATCATAAAAATATTCAATAAAATTCGGATCTAAAAATCTAAGGAATTCTAATTTTTGTAAAAAAAAATATTTCATCATGAAAGCACATAAATTCTCTCTACAATAACACAATATTTCAATCTCTAAAGTTATGAGATGATGTGCAAGATCATTGAGAATCAAAAACAAAAAAAGAATAAAGCTTAAGTAGAATGAACACAATGTGTGTAAAATAATACTTTCTTCTCTCTTAGACATCCCCTCTAATTCTCTATATTTTTCTCTCTACAAAATCTAACCCTCTGTTTCTCACTCTAGAAAATATAATCTGAAGAACTAGCTCAAATAAGCTCCCCAATGAGGTTTATATAGGCGAGAAAACAATATTCTAGAAACTCTAAAATCAAGGCTTCAGATTAAAAGATATAATCCTAAGGTTGTGATTAAATCGAGTTAAAAAAGATTTTAACAACTTAACAAATTAAGTCTATTATAAAAACAACTCAAGATCTAAAGACACTAAAGATACAAACAAGGTGGTATAGGGTTTTAGTTGTAACAAACTCTCAACGTTCACATTATGACAGATAGAAACTCTCCAAACAAACTCTCCTAATACAAGAATTAGATCCAAAGTTTTAACTGGCGGATATAACAGAAATGTGACAGTTATGAAATATAATACCCAACGGTCAAAACAAAGTCATATACGTCACAGTTTGCAAACAGCTATGAGCCCTAAGGGTATTGCTCCTAAGGTTTAATTTAAACCTAAGATATAATGCAGAAAGTTATAGCGGGTATCCTTTTTGTTAAGGACGATTTCTAATAGCTATGGTTTCTCAAATATCTACTGCCGAATGGCCAAATCGATAACAGTTCTCTAAGTCATACATGCGAAAAATCTAAGTCGGGTCAAATCAAGGACAACAAGTCTAGACTTCCAACTCGTAATAAACTAATGTCGAAACTAAAGGATATGGACTTAGACTAAAGGTACTGGACGAAACCTAAGGCTAAAAGGTTTAAAAAAAACTAAAGCTAATAACAGGTTATAGCCGAACCAAGCGCTTTGTTTAAACCTATGGTCGATTCGTAAACTGACGAAAGCAAGTCTAGTCAACAACTAAAGTTTTAAAGAGTGAAACTCCCAATGACGAAAGTTATAGAAGTAATGGCTGGCTTTTCTGACAAGTCAAATCGGTATGGTATAATAGAGAGTGGTCAAATCAGTCATGTACAAGGTATCGCCTACTTAGTTGGCAAGGGCCGAAATGTATTAAGTCTTAACAGGTCTGACCGAAACAGGTCTAGGATAGCTTCTATTCGGACACTTGCTTCTCTCAACAGGACGGAAAATAGTCCCATGGTATAAAATCTAAGGCATAAAACCAATGGTTATAACCATGATCTCCTTAAATCTCGGTACAACTAGTAGCATCCTAAGGCTACAGGTACAAGGTGTACAGCTTGAATAATTGGGAGAATAGCTAGAAGCTAAGGCAAACAGGTATTCAGTCAAATCAATTCACACTAAATGACGAAACCAACAAAGACATCTAAAAGTCCTAAAGCTATTAATGAGCAAAATGATTCTATAATAAATCTAAAGCCACAGGTATAATAGGACGAAATAGTGTACTAAGGCAATGGCATTAGGAAGGCTATGAATATACTAATAGGTATTGCTCCTCAATATCTCTAATGTGAAGAACTTGACCAAATATATAACATGTACGCAATGTTAAATAAAATATTAAACAAAAAATTGGTTAACATGTATTTTAGAACTAATAACATTTTAATAAACAAAACATTGTTTTAAAAATTCATTTTAATTTTGAAAAATAATTCCGAAATTCATTTTAGAATAAGAAATTCACTTTAAACAAAGTTGCACCAATTTTACTAAAATATTATTTTCAGAAAAAAATAATATAATTTCATTTTAGAAAAATGTTTAGGCTCACAATTAATTAGTCACACAATTAAAAATCATAGATCAAGAAATATGCATGTGTGCCTAATGTGTCAAGTGCAAATGTGCAAGACACATGAATACCTTTACTCGAATATGTCGTTGAGTAGAGTCGAGGCATGTTGAGTCTTCGAGTAACGTTGTAAGATGTACCAAGGAGAAGGCATTCCCTAAAAATATGTTTCGACACAATATCCCAATTAGTTGAAACGCCTAAATAATATAGACTCAAGTAAGTCAAAGATTTAGGGTGTTCCAATCTCCCCCTTTGGATATTTGTGACAAAACCTTTCGAGTACATCATGGTACTCTTAGGAAAAAATAAAATAACCTAATTCCTATACAATAATTACTATTCTACCCAATCCACAAAAAATCCTAGAAATTAAAAATTACAGTACTCAATTTACCCTAACACTTTCTTATGATTTTCTGCATTAAAACATTAAAACCAAACTCACAAGAACAAGTGTAAGATATCATAGAAATTGATAAATCATTTTAAAAACAAGATATCATGAATATAATTCAAGAATCAAGACTAAAAAAATGATGTACTCTTCTCCCCCTTTTTGTCTCAAATAGACAAAGGTAATAACAAAGATAACATGAGGAAGATTAAAAAATATAATTACCACAATAAACATATTAACGGTTCTAATCAAGTGCCACTCCGACATTGACATGATTTTAAGAGGTGTCTTTTGTATTAACAAACATCCATGCCCTAAAATCTCAGAGGACATATAATTACCATGATTATGACTGGAAAATATGTAAATATGGTACAAAATGAATAAATAACATTCATCTAGTCTTCAGGGACTTATAAAAAAATCAAGGGTAAACGACATACTAAACATAATTTAAACATATTCAGCATCTTCTAGAGTAATCAACAAATAAGGTCTCTCCCCCACAACCAATACTATGGTTACAAAAAATGTTATGCTAAGCATACAAACCATAATAGGGGTTCTAAATTCAAGAAATAGAATGAGAACAATTAGAGGATATAAAATAACATGTTTCCAACCAAGAGGTCAAACATATAATAATCATCATCATATATGGATATAGAAAGTAATCAGATTTGTAACATGAAATCATATGATCAAGAAATAAATATCAACACTCCAGACGGTTAAATCTTATTCGGAGCAAGCCGCTCTGATACCAATTGAAAAATTCCCTCCCGGATGAGAAAAGACATTTCTATAGATGCGCCCATGAAACAATCTCCACACGAACACATAAACATACTATGATTTCATGCAAGTTTTTCTAATAACATATGTCTAATCAAATCAAGAAAACTTTATTATCTAACTAATCAGATTTTAATACATGCGGAAATTAAAATCAATTAAATCTGATTTATTCAAAAGTCAAATTAATAACAACCAGATTTATTACGTTACAATCCAATATATCTCATATAAAGAATTATTCCAATTTAAGAAATTAAATCATGTAACAATTTTAATTCTAAATCATACAAATAATAAGATGAGGATAAGAAGAATAACAAGTATGATTTTTTAACGTGGTAAAAACCCAAACTAAGGAAAACATTCACAACTCCCTCTACGGAGTAAAACAAAAATTTCACTAAAAAGGAATTATCGGTTACAAGCTATATAACAAACTAAACACACAAACAGACCTATACAAGTTTAGAATATGTACCCACTGGTGTCCTTCTAACTTATCTGCAGTTCTGATTGTTGTAGTTGTTCTCTCAACTTCGTAACTCCTTTCTTCTTATTTAGCGAATTCCAACTCAGTCAAAAACCGATCTCTCAATAACATACTAGTTGTTGCAAAACGTGCAAGTGAATATGTTCTAAATGCAAAAATGCAAGAACTTAATTCTTAATAAAAGCATATAAGTTTTCTTCAAAAACTTAACAAAAATACATTTGTAATCAAGAATTTTTTTTTCAATAAAAACTTAAGAAAAATTTATTTTCAATTAACAATCAATTAAGTTTTCTACAAAAACTTACAAAATAAATTTTCAATCACAAATCTTATAAACACTCTTGATAAGAAACACATACAACACTTATCATAAACACACAACAAGATTATTCAATCATTTAAGAAATATGTGTTCTCAATCTCTCAAAAATATAACATTCAATTTTATGAGGAAGGTATTTTTCAAATTATTTCACAAATATGAGAAAATAGATCTTTAAAAATATTTTCAATAAACATGCAAGATCCAGAGAAATTCTGATTTAAACAACATATAGTATCTAACACAAAATCAGAATATTTAGATCATAAAAATCGTCAATAAAATTCGGATCTAAAAATCTAAGGAATTCTAGTTTTTGTAAAAAAAATATTTCATCATGAAAGCACATAAATTCTCTCTACAATAACACAATATTTCAATCTCTAAAGTTATGAGATGATGTGCAAGATCATTGAGAATCAAAAACAAAAACAGAATAAAGATTAAGTAGAATGAACACAATGTGTGTAAAATAATACTTTCTTCTCTCTTAGACATCCCCTCTAATTCTCTATATTTTTCTCTCTACAAAATCTAACCCTCTTGTGTTTCTCACTCTAGAAAATATAATCTGAATAACTAGCTCAAATAAACTCTCCAATGAGGTTTATATAGGTGAGAAAACAATATTCTAGAAACTCTAAAATCAAGGCTTCTCATTAAAAGATATAATCCTAAGGTTGTGATTGAATCGAGCTAAAAAGGATTTTAACAACTTAACAAATTAAGTCTATTATAAAAACAACTCAAGATCTAAAGACACTAAAGATACAAACAAGGTGGTATAGGGTTTTAGTTGTAACAAACTCTCAACGTTCACATTATGACAGATAGAAACTCTCCAAACAAACTCTCCTAATACAAGAATTAGATCCAAAGTTTTAACTGGCGGATATAACAGAAATGTGACAGTTATGAAATATAATACCCAACGGTCAAAACAAAGTCATATACGTCACAGTTTGCAAACAACAATGAGCCCTAAGGGTATTGCTCCTAAGGTTTAATTTAAACCTAAGATATAATGCAGAAAGTTATAGCGGGTATCCTTTTTGTTAAGGACGATTTCTCAAAATATCTACTGCCGAATGGCTAAATCGATAATAGTTCTCTAAGTCATAAAGGCGGAAAATCTAAGTCGAGTCAAATCAAGGACAACAAGTCTAGACTTCCAACTCGTAATAAACTAATGTCAAAACTAAAGTATATGAATTTAGACTAAAGGTACTGGATGAAACCTAAGGCTAAAAGGTTTAAAAAAAAAGCTAATGCTAATAACAGGTTATAGCCGAACCAAGCGCTTTGTTTAAACCTATGGTCGATTCCTAAACTGACGAAAGCATGTCTAGTCAACAACTAAAGTTTTAAAGACTGAAACTCACCAATGCCGAAAGTTATAGAAGTAATGGCTGGCTTTTCTAACAAGTCAAATCGGTATGGTATAACCGAGAGTGGTCAAATCAGTCAAGTACAAGGTATCACCTACTTAGTTGGCAAGGGATGAAATATATTAAGTCTTAACAGGTCTGACCGAAATAGGTCTAGGATAGCTTCTATTCGGACACTTGCTTCTCTCAAAAGGATGAAAAACGGTCCCATGGTATGAAATCTAAGGCATAAAACCAATGGTTATAACCATGATCTCCTTAAATCTCGGTACAACTAGTAGCATCCTATGGCTACAGGTACAAGGTGTACAGCTAGAACAATTGGGAGAATAGCTAGAAGCTAAGGCAAACAAGTATTCGGTCAAATCAATTCACACTAAATGACGAAACCAACAAAGACATCTAAAAGTCCTAAAGCTATTAATGAGTAAAATGATTATGTAGTAAACCTAAAGCCACAGGTATAATAGGACAAAATAGTGTACTAAGGCAATGGCACTAGGGAGGCTATGAATATACTAATAGGTATTACTCCTCAAGATCTCTAATGTGAAGAACTTGACCAAATATATAACATGTACGAAATGTTAAAAAAAATATTAAACAAAAAATTGTTTAACATGTATTTTAGAACTAATAACATTTTAATAAACAAACCATTGTTTTAAAAATTCATTTTAATTTTGAAAAATAATTCCGAAATTCATTTTAGAATAAGAAATTCATTTTAAACAAAGTTGCACCAATTTTACTAAAATATTATTTTCAGAAAAGAAATAATATAATTTCATTTTAGAAAAAATGTTTACGCTCACAATTAATTAGTCACACAATTAAAAATCATAGATCAAGAAATATGCATGTTTGCCTAATGTGTCAAGTGCAAATGTGCAAGACACGTGAATACCTTTACTCGAATACGTCGTTGAGTCGAGTCGAGGGATGTTGAGTCATCGAGTAACGTTGTAAGATTTACCAAGGAGAAGGCTTGCACTAAAAATATGTTTTGACACAACATCCAAATTAGTTGAAACTGCTAAATAATATAGACTCAATTAAGTCAAAGATTTAGGGTGTTTCAGTAAAAATATAGGGGGAAGAAAATAATGAATTGATTAAGAAAAAGAATTGTTTTTATTGAGTTTTGTTTTATTTTGACAAAAAAGGAAAAAGGAAAATATCCAAAAATAGGGGTTTTCAATCGACATGCGCATTGTCATGCCTATATGTATGTCAGTCTAGTCCAATCAACCCAAGGCTTTGATTGAATTTTCTTCAATTTCTTGGTACTTGGTGGGGTAAGTTTTTATCCGATTATCTTTGGTTGGTGTTTTCCAAGTATAAATAGGGCGTAGGGGTGGAGCATTTTCTTCACACCTCCACATTCCTTATCTTTTGCATTCTTCTTGCTTCCCGTCTTGTCATTTTACCATATGGGTCTCCCAGGGAGTTTCTACCTACCTCGAAACCTTGGAGTGCTCATATAATGTTGATTAGGATGCTTTCAACATGCTTTGAGTTTCACGATGGTGCAACCGGACCATAGTGTGGAAGATGTTGATGCTAGTGGTGGATTTCTAGTACCCAAAAGACCAGGTTTTTCTCTTTGGATTAGATGAAGTCTATCCGACATATGAAGAGTTCTCTACCATGTTGGGGATAAATTCCAGTGTTGAGGAAGCTATGCCTGAATTTTCTCGATCTCCTTGGGGTTTGTTAGCGGGGCTGCTCCATATCTCACCTTCAGTGGCTAGGTCACTAGTTAAGGGATGAGTGATTTCTTTTCCTGCTGTGATGCATTCTGTGCATTTACATGATGTTGGTGATGTTGGCTATGAGGGAGCCATCATTTTGGGCTTAATTTCAAAATTATTATTGGTGACTGGGGAACTATTGGTGGACCCCTAACTTGCAGCGATTACTTCATGGATGTCGTACCGTCGTAATCCTGCGATTGTGATTTTGGCGAAGACTCTGAATGGTCTGGATGCCTGACGAGAAGGTCGTTCTGACTTTTTGAGGGGTAAACCCGTGATATTTTTTATGTGGATGTCATAGAGATTCCTTATGGCGGGCCTTCCTGAATATCCTTTGTTGGTTGTGCCAAAATTCTTTTCTTTCTAATTTATTAGCATAGGTCTGGACATCTAGAGTTGGGATAATTGGGTTGTGGAGCACGAGGCACGAGGCTTGCATTGGTCAGTGCCTTAGTAGGGGGAGCTGCTGCCCATTCTGGAGCTGGGGGAATACAAGTATGTTCAGTTGGTTGGCCTTAGACAAACATCTTTTTATTTTCCCTCGCAGATCTTGTGCCAATTTGACTGGGAACATATTATTCCACCCCGGACACTGAGTTTCCTTTTGTTGGAGGACTTGGCAGAGCGTATGCGCATACAACTGGGCTCTTTGTGGGAGAATTATCGATCGTTAACCCTTCATTCCCAATTTATTGGCAGAGTTTAGCATACACACATAAGTAGAAAACAAAAACACCCATGCAAATAGAGACTATCCCTTTTGAGAAAATTCCCTAACGGAGTCTCCATTATGGCTATCTCGATCTCAATGCGTGACCCATTTACTCTTTCCCTTTATTCCCAAAATAAGGCGGGTAAAGAAAGGGGGATGAAAGGTCCCGCACCCTTTGAGATTCAGGAGCGCTTTGGCCATTATCGGTGTGTGGTGAATGTAAAAAGATGGAGTCGCCAGCCTATTTTGAACAAATAGGCAAAAGAAATTATCGCCGCCTCGAGAGAGCGATATTAAAGACAAACTTATGCTTACAAAAGCAACAGTTCAAAGGTTCGGGGGAAAAGTTACAGAATGGGATGGCGTTAGGCACCCATCCTTCCCCTTTGATCTCTCACATGCTTGGGTTTTTCCTTTATCTCTTCGTGAAGTGTCTGTGCATGTATATATGTAGATGGAGATCGAAATCACCCAACTCATACCATGGAAGAGATATAGTGAGGTCATCCATAATAATGTTCCCAAAATAATATATATAAGATATGGTTTATACGTTTATCATGATATTGATAAATATGATGAAACAATAATATATTTTAGATGAAACACTATTAAGGATTACAAATATAATATGTATGATAACACATGAATACGATAAATGCTAAAATAGGGGATTTGGAAAAATTAAAAAATTAGAAAATTGAACTCGAGTCTTGGGTTTTAATTCGAAATACCTACGTAGCCTATAAAGGCATCAAAGTCCACATATTCGCATGCGGCATAGGAGTGGGCTTTATCTCATTCATTTGGACGGGATTTTATGTTCGTGTGTAAAAAATGTATTTTTAGCTTTGAAAAAGTGTAATGGATAATCCCATTTGGAATTTATGGGCGTAACCCTCTTTTTGTTTGTTTTGGATTTTTTTATAGAAAGTAAAGTATGTGAAATAAAACAACTAAAATGTGAGAGTTTAATGTGTTTGAACTAAAGTAATACTAGATTATGAATCTAATATATTAAATGCAAAAATAAGAAATTTAAAGAGATAGGGAAGGATATGGACCTTCTTTAAAGCTTGATCTTGATCTTGGATGAACTCCCTTGAATGTGAGATGAATGTTGGATAAGAGAGAATGTGATTTTTCCAAATTGAGTATGAAAAATATGGGAATGTAAGATTGAATGGAATTTTACACGAAGAAACTTCGCTGATTGTAAGAGAATGTTGCTGATACCACTGATGCTGATGGTTATGATGTATGATTTAGGAATGAGGTCATGCCCTCTATTTATAGGGTTAGAGTTGCTGCCGATTGGCATGGTCCCAAACTTTCCAATCGACAGGTAACCCTAGACACATTGTCGATTGGAAGGGTAATGAACCTGCCAATCGGCAGTCTTGTGCAAATTTTTTGGAAAAAATGATCATTGAATGTAATTCGTTGATCTAAATAATTCACAGGGCATGCTATTTGAATGGTAATTCAGAGAACTTTAAGAGTCCTTTGGATCTCTCCCGGGTCTGGAAGTTGACTTTGGGTCAAATGTGGCTCGAAAGTGCACGTCGATCCTTTGGACAATCGTTCGTCGGACAAAAACAGATCGTTCGTCCGAAAAATAAGTCATAATTGTGCATGGGGAGGACTATTGGAAATGTTAGGCGATGTACTTCAACATTGTAATACCCTGTATTTCTACGTATTCGTGATTTAATTAATTGGGAAAATACATTTTAGTTAAATTATATGTGTGATGTAATTTAATGTGATTAAATAATAAATGTGATGATTAAATATTAATCAAGAGATAGAGACTGATTAATATTATATTATGAGATTTACTATGTGTGTGAATAGTAAATATTGATAGTAAATTTGAGATACGCCATAGCGAGTGATATGGGCGTATTTGTTATTATCTCACCAGGAGTAGCGTGTAGACTATTTTGAGGTGAGAAATGAGAAATATATTTTAGTGGCTCAAATGATAATTTAGAGGTCACGGATGAGTCTGTAAGGGTTAAAATAGTCAAAATGGTATACCAGGGGGTACTAGTCGGGTACTGTGGCATTTTTGGGCTAATCCGGGATCGTACGAGGGCATTTTAGTCTTTTGGCATATGCGGGTGAGGAGACCTACGAATTTACAAACCATAAATCAGATTATAATAGTTGGAGGCTAGGTCTGGAGGAGAGAAAAACACACAAAATCCATTAGATAGAAGAGAGAAACAATTCTCAAAGCCTAAGGAAGGATTGGTGAAGGATTCAAAGGGTGCTTGCACCACAAACTAATTGGGAAGGAAGGTTGGAGGAGAAAGACAATCAATTACCAACAACAATCACGAAATTAGATCATCTCTGAATAAAGCAAGTGGTTATTTGAAAATTAAATATAGTTATAATATCCATGTGTAGGATTTATGAATAATATGATTTGATGAATATTCTTGTAGAAAAAGAATTAAATAAAATGCATCATGGTTAGGGATTTGCATGTCGAATGATTTAGACCTGTAGAGGATTTGAAATCATAGAAGACTTGATGATTAAAATGAATTTAATCTGGATTTGTGATTTAAAATATGGGAAGAACATATTTTTAGGGTTCTTGAATAATTAGAAGATTTGAATTATTCTGGACTAAATTGTGAAGATTTATGAGGTTTAAATCGGTTTAAATCATTCTAGAGTATGTAGAAATTGTTTGGTATCATTGGTTGCAAGTTTTATGGATTATCACGTAAGTTAGATAATTGAATATGGTAAAAAATGCATGAAGAAGAAGAAGAACTGCGTATGTCACTTCTCGATCGATCGATCGACCTATGAATGTCGATCGGTCGACCGAGGCTGATTTTGGGTTCTATTTGATTTCCAATGCTTGAATATAACCTTAGTGATGATATTATACCTATGTAGGGACTTAGAGAGTACCACTAAGTGTATAGTGGGTGTCCGTTATAATCATTGAGTGCAAGATTTGAAGAGATGGACTGACGAGGATAAACCGATTGAGTAGTGCATCGAGAATTTAGGATTTGAGATATGGAGAGAGTAAACGTAATTCCAAGGAGTATACCGGTAGGTTAGAGATAGCTTAACTACTTAAATGAATGGAGGGGTAACTAGATCCTTTAGAGTTTTGTGAATACTCAATTAAAATGCGATAGTGAGATAAATCGTAAATTAACAAGTATGGTGAATATTCGAGAGAAATATTACGTACGAGCATAATTATTAGGTTGTGTGCATACCTATTGAATGATATAGATACTTAGATGGACTGAATACCTAAAGTACATTTGATTATACTAGGGTCGAGGTAGGATTCCGAACTAGTACGATCTGTATGAGTATGATTATTAGGTTGTGTGTATACCTACTCAATTATATAGATACTTAGGTGGAGAGAATACCTAAATTATATTTAATATATATTAGGGTTGAGGTAGGATTCCGAACTAATATATGGAAATAATGATTTGGGGTCGTGATGAAAGGGTTTCGAACGAATCTATAAAATTTCACTAGTGGGGTCGAGGTGATTTTTTCGAACTACTACTTGAAATGAACTTGTGGTCGAGGTGACATTCCAAACCAAACACTTACTTGGTGTCGATGAACCATTCTGATCCAAGAGTCCTTGATGTGTGTTAAGAGGACATATTAGTAATGAATGAATTTATAAGTATATATTATGTGTGAAATGTATAATGTATTAATAATCTACTAATGCGAGTTAGTAGATAATGAGATGTCATGATTACATCTAAAAGAAAATTAAGTAGGGAAACTTAATTATAAATCGGTTAAAGATAACAAAGTGTGAACAGTTATATAAGTATATAAATCATGAGATATGGTTACTATTACATACTAAGTGGGCGGTATGGAAACTTAGTCGCGTAGATGAGTTCAGTTGAATACCATAGTTCAATTAGCTTGGGTAGTACAACTAGGTTGGCTAAGTATGGGATGTTAGGCGTGCACTATAGAGGAGGGGTGGGCAACTCAAAAGAGTGTACGTAAAATATTAACATGTGTAATCAATAACTCATCTTACGGTGATAAACACTTGCTAATTATTTTCAAAATGTTTTGAGTAATACTCTTGCTATAAAAATATTTTCAAAACCCTTTTAGGTGTCCAGCCACAGGGACGCCAGACTTAAGGATTCAGTCCAAGGACTCGTAGCTGCAGCTTTGTGGTGGCTATCAGTACTTTGCATAAACGATTCATTTATTCATATCTAGTGCAGGATCACAGTTTAGTTCTCTCTATTGGGACATGATGTCCATTGGAATTATTTCAGATATTCAGTTTTCGATTGTGTTGGTTTTATTTAGCAGTTTTGGATTTTATCAAATTATTAACTCGACAAGACTTTATTCTTTATATATTGTTTGATGGTTTGAATTATAGCATATTGTGAATTTTTAATTATTATTTCCCCATGAGAAATTTTCTTAGGTTAATGAAAGATAAAATTTGGCACTGGTCTAATTTCACTTAGGTGATTAGTAATTAAAAAGTTTTCGACAGTGATGATAAGAATGAACCAACTGAGAAACCTAGTTTAATTTAAATTTAGGACTGATCACTCGGGATTTAATTAGGAAGGATGTCACAGACATTCCAAAGACCTTTGCTCAGTTTAGAAACCTGACCTTGGTTAGCCGAGGCCCAAAAGTGTCTTGTGACCTCTTAGAGTAAAACGAACCATTCGTTCATGTTGTAGGCTAGAATTACACATGGGGTGGACCATTGTAAAGGGTATTCAATGCCCTTTGGAGATTCTTTTAGTATAGTTTGAGATGAAGAGTTTACCTTGGTCAAACGGAACCTGGGAGCCGATGGTGGCCTCCAGATCAATTCTTTGGAGAAAATGGATTGTTCATCCGATCAATTATACCCTTTTTGATAGGGAGTGGACCATTAGAAAGGCAGTTCAGTTCCCTTCGAGGATTTAAAGAAATTTCACACTGATGATAAAGTAATTGGGGTCAAATCGGGGCCTAGGAGGGCCCGATGGCCTCTAAATCTTTTTTTAGTAGTAAAATAGTCTGTTCTCCCGAACTGTTATGTCGATTCATGCACGGGGTGGACCATTGGAAGGGGTATTCATACCTGTTCAAAGATTTAAAGATCTTTCACTTTGACGATAGAGTTTATTCGAGTCAAATAGGGCTTGTGAGAGCTAGGTGGCCTCCAGATCAGTACTCAGAATATGACCTTGGGCTTGTAGTGAAATGGGGAGGTACTAGGGACCTAAGGAGAGACTTAGGGGGTCCTATAATGTGGTGTCTACACATATGAAATGCTAAAGTACGAATTAATTAAGTAATGCAAAAATAAGAGAATTTAATGAGAGAGAGTGAAAGGTTTGGACCTTCTTTGGAAGCTTATGGATCGATCTTGATTGTTGTAGGGTTGATCTTGCAAATGTATGAAGGTGGTAGGACAAGAGGGAATGAAATTTGCTAAATTAGGTAAGGAAAGGATGGGAATGGAATATAAGGGAGAGGTTTCGATATGGAAACTAGGCAGACTTTGAGAGAATGTTGTTGAGATCACTGAGAGTGATGTTTTTAAGGTCCCTTTCGAAGTGAGCCCATGCTCCATTTATATAGGTTCAAGGGCATGCCTATCGACATTTTCCTTGACATGCCTATTAGTAGGCAACCCCAAACACATTGTCAATTAACGAGGAAATGGGATTTTCCATTCGGTAGTCTCATACAAATTTTTCAAAAAAAGGGTTATAAATTGCAATCCATAAGTCTGAATTAGACATCGGATGCACCGTTGGAAAGGGTATTTAGAGACCTTTTAGAATCCATCGAGTCGCTCCCGAGTTTAGGAATTGACTATGGTCAAGCAGGGCTCAAAAGTGTTCGGTGGTCTTTTAGACAAGAGGAAAATAGATTGTTCATTCAAAATGTAAGGTTAATTCAAATATGGGGTGAACCATTAGAAAGGATATGCAAGGGTCTTCGATGTTCTAAAGAGCTTCATGCGGTTCTGAGAGTTAACCTTAGTCAAATAAGGCTCGAAAGTGCCCGATGACCTTTAAGAGGAAAATAGGTTATTCGTCTATTTTGTAAATCTTAGTTTCACACAAGATAGACCATTATAAAGGGAATTCAGAGCCCTTCGAAGATTCATCCAGTCTCATTACTCAAATGGAACTCGGGAGAGCCCGGTGGCCTCGGTATCATTTTTAGGGGGAAAATGGTCCGTTAATCTGAATCGTAAGGCTAATTCGCCCATGGAAAACATTATCAGAAAGGGTATTCAAGTTCCTTAGAAGATTTATTGAGATTTCGCTAAAGCGAGGAAGTTGATTGGGGTCAAAATGGGCCTGGGAGCACCTAGTGGCCTCCAGATTGCATTTTGATAGTAAAACGAACCATTCGTCCGAATCATAATGCCGATTCATGAACGAGGTGGACCGTTAAAAGGGGGTTCAAATCCCTTTGAAGAATCATTAATATTTTTATTGGGGGAAAGAGTTTATCAGTTGTCGAATGGGGCCCGAGAGTGCTCGGTCGCCTCTAGATCAGTACTCAGAGTATGACTTGGGGTTTTTGGTGAAGGAGGAAGTGCTAAGGACCTAAGGAGATTCTTAGGAGGGTTTTATAATGTGTTTTCTATAGACCTCACCATCAAATAGACACCACATGGATGTTTTGGAAAAAAAGGTCAATTTTACGAACGTAAGGGATGAGAATGACCAGTTTAGAGGGTCGAGGATGACCGGTGCAAATGGTTGAGGTGGTTTCTAAGGACTTAAAGTTGTGATGACCGTGTTTGAGGGTCGAGGTGCATTATGATGACCTAAGGTTGTAGGGACCAATTCTGTGGGTCGAGATCAATTTTGAGGACCTAAAGGTGTAGAGACCAATTCTACATGTCGAGGTCAATTCTGAGGACCTAAATTAGTAGAGACCGATTCTGCGGGTTGAGGTCAATTCTGAGGACCTAAATTTTTAACGATTGATTCTGAGGATCGATGCCAATTCTAAGGACCTAAAGTTGTGATGACTAATTTTGTAGGTTGAGGTTAATTTGGAGGGCCTAAAGTTGTGACAATCGATTGTGATGAGATGAAGTCAATTTTGAGGACCTAAAGTTCTAGAGATCGATACCGAGGGTCGAGGTCAATTCTGAGGACCTAAAGTTGTAGAGACCAATTTTACGATTCAAAGTCAATCCCGAGGACCTAAAGTTGTGATGACCTATTATGAGGGCCGATGTTAATTTTGAGGACCTAAAGTTGTGATAACGACCAATTATGTCGATCAAGATCAATTCTGAGGCTCTAAAGATGTAGGGACCAATTTTGCAAGTTGAGGTCAATTTTAAGGACCTAAAGTTGAGATGACCAATTCTGAGGGCCGAGGTCAATTCTAAGGACTTAAAGTTAAGACGACCGATTCTGAGGGCCGAGGTAAATTTTAAGGACCTAAAGTTATGTTGAATGATTTTGAGGGTTGAGGTCAATTCTGAGGACCTAAAGTTGTGATGATGATCGATTCTAAGGGTCAAGGTCAAATAGGAGGACCTGAAGTTATGATTACGACCAATTCTATGAGTCGAGGTCAATTCTGCGAAGCTAAATTCATAGGGACCAGTTCTGTGGGTCGAGGTAAATTTTGAGGACCTAAAGTTATAGAGGGCGAGTCTGCGAGTCAAGGTCGATTCTAAGGACCTAAAGTAAGATGTAGGGAGTTATTCTATTAGGGAATTTATGTCTTATCTTAGGGATGCAGATGCACGTATTTTTTTTATGAGGATCGCGTTGTTTTGGGACTATATTTAGGAAGGTTTCACCCTTGAGACATCTCGTTACGGATTACACTATTTTGAGAGGGGATAACTTCATTGTGGAAACTGTGAGGAATTCTGATTATAGGCGCATCCTGAAATTCTGCTAGTAGATTAAGAAGGTTCATCTTGGAAATTCTATTGGGGGAATTGGGAAGGTATTATTTTGCAATCTTGCTGGGGAGGCATTTGGGTTCCGCTAGGGAAGACTTGAGATTTGAGATTTCGCTGAGAACTTATAGTTGGACTTGGGATCCAGGCATATTATTGGCTCTATTTTTGGTATGTTATTTAGGGTTTATGCTAGGGAAAAGAGTTTCATATTGATCCTGTTGGGGATTTCGGGAGTATGTAAGGGGTTTAGTGTTCTAAAAAATGGTTTTCTTGATGTAAAAATGTTCCAATATTTGTTTGGAATTTTCAAAAAATTTTTAGGTAACTTTGGATTTTTCTAGCATGTTTTGGGATTTTTTGTACAGAATATTTTGGGGATGCTGACCGACATGTTGTAGGGGATTTTATTTGGCAATGGAATGGACTCCTGGGCTTCCTCAGGAAGAGGACGAAGAAGGTGCCGATGGGTATGTGTAGGGGGTCTTCTGATCGACATGCCGTCTAGTTACCTATAAAATAAGATGATCCCTCCTCCTTTTTCATATCTTCAAACCTTTGAATCTTCTTCTTCCTCTCTCTAGAAACCGTTCCTAAGTCCTTTATTTTTCAAGACTTGAAATGGAGGGCTCTTCTAGCGAGGAATACAACCTGGAGTGGTTGAGTGTTGATGACTAGGTTGGCTTGGAGTGGTAGTCTAGGGTGCCCCTTGCCTTTAGTATGAAAATGCTTTTGATCTGTTTGAGTCCGTTATTGATGAGCGCACTCTTCTACATGAGCCTGCACACCATCATTCATCCAGGGTGAGGAGCCCTAGTGGATATGTAAGTATGATGTTCTTTGTAATTCTTTCTTATTTTTTTTTCTTTGCTTTCTTGTGATGATAAAAGTTTTTTCTTCCCTTTGGCTTTGGCAGACTGACATAGCTCCTTCGAGCATGCGTTCTATTAGGACAACTGGGTTGAGGGATATATGGGATCATCTTTCGGCAGTGGTGCACTATATGGTTCCTTCTTCTTATTTTGGTCGTCTATCGTAGGCCTTGGATGAGACATCGTATTTTACTGCGGTACTGTGCGCTTTGGGAGAGAGGTGGTGGAACACTACCCACACCATCCATTTGGATTTCGTAGATATGACTGTTATTCCCATTGATGTTCAGTAGTTGCTACGGATATATTATGACGGTGTACAGATAAAAGTGGACCGTACTGTGAGGGTCACACTAAAGGTGGTTCAAGTGGTCTTGGAGGATGTGGGTAGGATCATTTTTGGGGTTCTATCTGCATCTGTTCTCTTTAGGTGGTACTTTTGAGTAGGAGGATAGATGAAATTGATGGGCAACGCGTGAGACATATGTCCCAGTTATTTATTCCACTTCTATTGGGTGGTTTTCCGGTGTGATGAGTGGCAATATCTTTAATCTCTAGTTTTTGTCAATTTGTAGGATGTTTTCTGATGTCCCACTTTATGATTGGAGGAGCCTAACTTTGGTGAACCTGTACTCTTATTTGGATGCATTAAATCGGTGATTCTATCATACTTTTACAGGGGCTACATACCTTTTGGAGGTAACTTTTGCATTTCTTTTTCTTCTTATGCATTTCCTGGTAATTTTCTTTAGTTTCTTCTTCACTGATTCCTATCTTTTTACAGACGTGGTTCTATGAGGTGATTGGGATCAATGTGAGGTTGATATCTCTAAAGGATGAGGATTTAGAGGACTTCTATCGAATGTACCGATGGAGGAAGTCCAACAGGTGATCAACTCAGTCGTTGTCCCTGGCAGCGGTGGGACATGCCCGGAACACGTTGACGAGTAATCAGGTTATTTCTCTTTTCTTTTGAATCCTCTTTTGTTATTTTCTTTCTTTGAATGAATATTAATATTTTGTCGGGTATTTCAGGTGACCTTTTACCCTTGGGGGATGGCTCCTTAGCATATGGTGGTGATAACTATGCATGCACAGATGAGGAGGTTGATGGCTCATGGGTTTGGGTACACCTGGTACTTGAGATAGAGAGTGGTGCAGCAGATCATGGAGTATGAGGTTATGGTCCCACTATCGATGCCCCAGATGTATATTAGGCAGGTGAGGGATATGTCTAATCTAGCTAGGATGACGACGATAGTTAGGGAGGCTTATATGCTCTACACGGACACGACAACGGGCTATGACTACCTAGAATTTGTGATGAGTTAGTTGATACCATCTTACATTTTTGACATGGTGAACATGCCTCCATCTCCTGCGACATCAGGTAGGGGTACCAACAGGACATTGGGATTTTCCCATAGCACGGATAGTAATTCATCGACGATAAAAGCAGCAGAGGAGGCTCCTCTATTTTATGTCACTCCCCCCTTCTTATAATTTTTGATTTCCTTGTTGGGGGACACTGAGCATGCTGCACTGCCCTAATGCAGTGGAACGGGGATTAATGGGGCTTAGGAATGATGTGCTTCAACTTGAGGTATACATTCCTCTTTTCTTGTCTTATCTCCTTTGGTTCTTTCTTTGCTTTTTTTACTTGACTTATTGGTCTTTTGTTTCTTTGCTTGCAGCATATTCAGGTGCCGACCACCTGGTTGAAGGATTTCAACGACTGGGTGGCCTCCGCGAATACTTATATTAAGGAGTCCGTTCCTTTTTGTTTTGTTCCTTCTGCCACCTCAAGTGAGGGATCGGGTTCTGGAAGTGGATATTCCACTTCTCTTCGTCAAAGGAAGCATGTTTGTCATGAGGGATGAGAATTTGAGAGATAGAGAGATTGTGGGTTCGAGCTGATTCTTGTTGTTTTGTTTTTTCAAGTTTTTCTTCTTTTCTGCAAATATGTAATCAATGAAGGAGATTTTTTATATTTAATTCTTGTTTTAATGACTTATACTACATGCAGTTTTACTTTGCTGATGACACTGTAAAAATAATAGGATATTTATTTAGAATAAGAGGGCTTAATTAAAGGTTTATTTTAGGAAATAATAAATAAAATTGGATAAGTAAGAAGCAATAACCTGAGGATTTGAAATACGTATTTCTTTTCTTGAGAATTTAATTTTGACAAAAATGGAAAGATAAAATATTGCATAATAGGGAGGTTATCGATCGACATACCCCTTGTCCTTATTATCGGAATATGGGTCAATTCAAATCACTCTAAGGTTTTAATATAACTTTCTTGCAGAAGAGACCACTTTTTTGCCAATCCATTTGTGTATAAAAGGGGAGGTAAGGAATGTAGTTTTTCCATCTATGCCCACTTTATTTTTATTAATTCTTTCTCGTTGTGCTCCATTATTTCCTAAATGAACCTTCTATGCATGAAATTTTTTCTTCCTTCCTCAAAAGTTTTGAAGCCATGTGTTTATATGGAGTACGAAGCTTTCAACTCGCATCGAGTCTCCTTATGGCGTAATAGATCCATTGACTGTAATATGCTAGAGACAGTTTTGGTATCTCGTAGACCATGCTTTCCATTTTTGTCTAGATGAGATTTGCCCAACCTGCGAAGATTTCTCAGCCATGTTGGGAATCAATCCCAACTTACTAGTCGCTAGGCCTAAATTTTCTCGATCTCCTTGGATGCTATTAGTGGAGTTTCTCTACATTTCCTCTTCTATGGCTCGACCGTTGGTTACTGGGGTTTTGATTTACCATCGGGCAGTCATGCACTCCGTGAGCTTGATGGATTTTAATGATGTGGGATACACCAGAGTTGTTACCTTGGGCCTAACTTTGAGGCTCTTACTGGTGATGGGGGACTTAATGGTGGATCCCTACTTGTCTACAATAATAGTATAAATGTCCCACTATCGCAGTCGTACGACAATGATACTAGCGGAGACTCTGAATGATCTTGATGCTTGGAGGGAAGGTCGCTCTGATATTTTTAGAGGAAGCCTGATGATGTTATTTATGTGGTTAGCTGAGAGGTTACGAGTTCCTCTTGAGTATCCCTTGGTAGGTGTGACAAATTTCTTTGCTCAGTACTTTATCAGTTTTGGCCCATATGTAGAGAACTTAGCCAATTAGTTCATAAATAACGAAGCCTGAGGCCTTCATTGGTCAGTGCCATGGTGGGGGAAACAGTAGCCTATTCTAGAACTGGGAGAATACCAGTATGCTTAATTGGTTGGTATGCATAATACTTCGTTCTATTTCCCTTGGCGAATTCTACGTCAAGTTAGATGGGAGAAAATAGTGCCTCATCGGACACTAGACTTCTTTCCCATGGAAGACTTGACTGAATCTATGCGTTTGAGGTTAGGTTCTCTGTGGAAGAATCATCGATCATCAACCTGTCCATCTCAATTTGTAGGCAAGGGACTTGCATGTGTTCGGGAACTATCTGAAATAATTATGGAAACGATTAGTGGAAAAGATCTTGGTGGAAGGGATTGTACAGAGCTGGTTTGTTCTTTTGACATCATGGAAGGAGGGGTTGTAGTTTTTTCCAGGATGGTCGGGGCATACCTCTCTATGGAGAATAATCAAAATATCAACCAAGTAGGGGAAGTTTGGGGACCTCTAGGGGATGATGATTATGGGTTGGGTGTTTTGGTAGCCATGGATAGGATTTTGTGAAGATGGGATTATTTTTATATGACCTTTGTGAAGCTTTTGGGATGCTTTTGTATTTGTGATTTTGGGAATAATTTTATAAAGTTTGGTTCGGCTTATTTAGAAACTTCTTGGTTAGCGAAGAGGGGTGTTTGGTCTGACTCCCTTCACTAATTCTTTGTCTAATGGTACCAAACTTCCTTATTTGAAATAAAAATGATTTTGATCATATTTTTGTGCCTCTTGATGAGTTTTACATTTAAATTATTTATAATGATCACTAAGGCATACATAATCCTTTTGTTCAACTAAATGATAAAATGAATTGTCATTCTCGGAAGTTAGAAAAGAATAACATTTTGTGAAAACACGGGGACCGTGGCCATGTAAGGTGTATAAGATGCCTACACACCTCTGGGAGTTTTGAAATTTTTTGAATTCCATTTTTAAAGAAAAAAGTTTTTTAGAGGATCAGGCTCCACGTAGTTCTGGGTAGAGAAAAATGGAGAGAATTTTTTCATGGAATATAAGGGAGATGAGAAGAGTCGTAGCGCATTGAGATCTTGAATTAAGGGTAGAACTTCTTGAAATGATACCGCTTGACTTGACATGACATTTCTTCTTCGTTGAGGTTTGCGAGCATAGAGGCGCCTCCTGATAGAGTCTTCTTTAATCGTAGGGGCCACTATAGTTTGGCTTGAATTTCCCTCTAGGGTCCCAGATGGGTTCTATGATGTCTTTGAGGGCCAAGTCTCATTCTTGGAGACCATAGTCCTTAACTTTTAAGTTGAATGATCTTGTTATCCACAAATGGTACTCTTGTATGTGGTATGGAACCTTCAGCCTCTTTTTATCGAAGAGTGACAATTTGTCAAAGCGGCTTTGATAATAGTCTTCTTTGCTTACCATGCTCTTGAGTATAACTTTTAAGGAAGGTATTTCTAGCTCAATGGGTAGGACTTCTTTCATGACGTATGCCAGAGAGTAAGGGGTAGCCCTAGTATAGGTACTAACTTAAGTGTGGTATCCCCATAGGGTGTAAAGGATCCGATCGGCCTAATATCGATAACTCTTAGTTATTTTTTTGATGATGGATTAGAGGTTCTTGTTATGAACTTCGACTGCACTATTGGTTTGGGGTCATTAGGGAGAATATTTATGCCTCTGAATCCTATACTCATCGACCAGTTCTATGACCTTGACCTTGAAATATAAACCTATTATCTTATACTAGCTCGTGGGGTACCACATAAAGGCATAAGATGTTCTTTCGAATAAACTTGGCCACCTTCTTATCATTCATTACTGCATATGACTCGAATTTGACCTATTTGGTTAAGTAATCAATGGAGACTAGGATGAACTCATGCCCATTTGTAGCTTTGGGTGTGACTTTCCCTATTATGTCAATGTCTCGGGTGGAAAACGACCAGGGAGAAGTCATAGTGTACAATTTTTGAGGAGGTAAGTGGTGGAGGTTGGAAACCTATTGGAATTTAAGGAATCTTAGGACATATTTGGTAAAATCCTAAATAATGGTGGTCTAATAGTACCCTTGACGGATAATTTTCTTAGCAAGCATATTACCATTCCTGTGGGGTCAACATCCCCATTATGGATCTTCTCTATCATTTCTTCAATGTTAGCCTATTCACTTAAGTGGAAATGAGTTCCATCGGCGTTTCTCTTAAATAGTGCTTTATCGAATATAATATACTGGGAAACCAGTTTATAAAGGGCTGCACCATCTTTTATTTTGGCTTCTTGGGGATACCTACTGTGCTTGAGGAGGCACCAAATGTCGTAGTACCAGAACTCAGCCATATCGTAATCTTCCTCTGTGACGAGATCAATGTGGTAGCAGTGAGTTGACATATAGGTATGTTAATAACTTGAAATTTAGTAGTGGTATTGATAGGTTCAGCCCCTATTATGAGTATTGTAGATTCCATCACCTCTTGGCAAGTATTGTCATAGGCACGCACTGCAGCAGAAGTAGGAGTAAGGTCACTTATTTTCAACCCAAAGCAATTAAAAGTTCTTAGTGGGTAAACATTGAGGGCGGATCCATTATCGACAAGTGAGAGGGGGACTGTCTTTCCCATCACTTCAACGGAGATGTTGAGTGCATAACTATCATCAGGGCAGAGCTTCAAAATTTTTTCTTTCGAGAAGGAAATAAGTCTAGTGGTGGTGAAAGATCCAATAAGGTTTACAACTTCTTTTGGAGTGGTGGATGGAGGGACTGTGGGCCCAGTGAGAAGCTTTATCAAAGCATTTTGGTGTAATTAGGAAGACATAAAGAGTCCCCACAAGATGATGTTGGCTTGAGTCTTCTTGAGTTAGTCAAGTATCTTACTCTCTTCAATGGTCATTTTCGGCATGGAAAGTTCTTCGACAACTCCCTTTCCCTTATATGTGGTTGATGATTGAGGATTCGGATCTTAGTAGTGTCTTCCTGATCTGGTCATATGGTTTATGGAGGCGGGGAAGAACAAGAATCCCATGTCTTCATCTATTTCCTGGATGAATGGATACTTTATTAATTTCTCCCAATAGGTCTTCAAAAGATATTATCCTGCAAATGTTGATTACTGAATTGACTTTTCCTTTACCCGATTCATTATTTGACCTATCAAATTCGTCCCCACATTCGATGGAAATGATGTCTTCTTGCCAAGAGAAATAGATATATTCCACGACCTCAACGCCTTCCTCATATAAATCTTTCCACTCAACGAGGAGGTGTAAGAGTTAAGGGACTAACCTCCCTTGAAGCTATAAAGAGGTGAGTAGTAAAAAAATGATACAAATATCACTAGTTTATCGAAACTTGTCTGCCACGATCTTTACCATGTCGTCTAAACTGACTTTATCAGCGGGTACCACTTAATTAATTAATTCTTGAACCCATTTCCTGGCTTCCTTGAACAAGCCACTAAATTTCTCACATCCGATGGTCATCTTAGAGGGCGATTCCCGCCCAAACTCCAAGAGATATCTAGTACGAACTATAATACAAGCCCTTGTGAGGAGTGACAAATCTTGGTTAGTAGAGCAGGTAGGGTGTAGGAGAAAGTATAGTTAGACTTTAAGCAGTTTGGGTGAGATGACGAGTATGATGGGTGCTTTACTGGGAAAAAATTGGGTAGATGGATCAAATTATTGGTCATTCTTTAGAAATATGACATTTGTGTGGGTTGTATGTGGGTTATGAGTGGTGTTGGATTTAGGATTTACTGGTGGGGAGATGATACCCCGATCAATTAAATATTGGTCCACATGCCGAAGATGAAAGCACTTGTCGATAGTATGGATGGAAGACTAGTGGAAATCACAATGGGCATCGAGCTTGAAGTTCTTGGGAAGTGGTTTTGGTAATGAACGAAGGTCAAATGGTTTGACGAGGTTTTGTCTTAACAAGACTTGGCAGAGTTTAGATAAGGAAGTATGGAGTTCGAGTATTCCTTTCTAAAGGGATTAGGGCGAGTTTTTGGTGCCCACTATTAACAGGCTTCTTGTACTTTTGCAAAATAAATGTATTTGGTCATCTTCTTCGGCTTGACTTTTACCTTGGTAACACTTTATTCAATTTCTACACTCTCTTCTCGAACAACTCAAAAGTGTGGATAATACTAACCTTCCATAGTCGCTCTAATTTGGGGCAGGAAATTTCTATTAATTATGTTGACTTGTTCTTCTTCGGAGCATCGGTTGGTCATGGTGGAAACTTTCTCCCTTAACCTTGATATGAAGTTGTTGATAGTTTCTCCAGTGCTATGCTTGAGAAGCTCTAGATTACGATATGTAACCTCTAATTCTTAGTTATACTTGTACCGCGACATGAATTCTCGGGAGATATTTTCCTAACTAAGGATTGTAGATTCTTAGAGGGAAAAGAACCACCTGAGGGCATTATCCTTTAAAATCTGTTGAAACATTTAGGCCATTATCTCTTCAGAGGCGCCAAGAAGGGTCATGTCTCATTGATAATTGCAAAGGTGAACAATTGAGGGCCTGCTGTCACTGAACTTCTTGATGGTTGACATCTTAAACTTCTTTGGCAATCTTACTTTAGGTTAGGGAGACATATAGGTGTAGTCCATGAAGTTACCAAATATCATAACTTGGTCAAAATTCTTAGAAAGTAATTTTAGGTCTTCCTTGAACTTGTTCAGTTCTTCCTCCTTGGGATCAATGGGTACTGGAAAGTGAGCCCCTAATTAGGCAGTGATTGGCATAGGGAGTTGAGCTGGTGGTGACCCATTGGCAGGAGGGGCACACGGAGCCTACTAATATTCTTTCGATACCCAAATAGGCTCGGGAGATAGTGGACCCATGGATCAAGGAAAGAGGACCATGGGTTCTTCTTAAACCCAATTTTATTGCATCTCATGAACCTCGATTTGAAGGTTGTCAATCTTAACACTGAGTTAGACTAAGACTATCATCAGATTAGGATGCACATTTGGTGATTGATCGACGTTTTCCATGAAGGATTGGTGAAGGTATATCCTAGACTCAGATGAAGTAGTAAAGGAACTAGTAGAGCTTTGTGGCATTTCACATAAGATCGAAGCCAATAGGGATCCAAGCCAAGAATTGGGTATGCGAGCGACCCAAGAAGGAAAATGATTCGAATTTATTTTTGAAAAAGTGAATAAAGGATCGTTTTTTGATATTTTTGAAAAAGAGGAAAAATATTTTGACACTTTTGGTAAAAAAGGAGCGAAACGTGTCTTGTATTTTGGATGAAAAAGGAAGAAAAAATGTTTTTTGGTATTTTGGGTTTTTTGAGAAATGGGAGGAGAATCGAGAGAAGAGTCTCAACATGATTATTATAATGTTTTCACTTGTATTAGGTTTACATAGATACAAAAGAAATGTCCGACAGGACCTGAGCTTAACAAAATTGGGTTAGAAAAAAGATAGGTAAGATATGGTTTAAATTGTTTCCAAGCTCATGGATCAGGTCTTGTTTGGAAAAGTGATGAAATAGTGAAAAAATTTAGGAGACATGCAAACCCAACATTTCGACATAGTTTCGTGTAGCTACCGATGAACTAAGTATGAGTGCCCTAGGTCCGACGCCTATATACGGTTTATGCAGTTATTGGGTTAGTTGCAGGGTTCCCCCTTTGGCATGACTTCCACGATATACTTCTTGCTTTTTGAGAGAAATCGGTATGTGTGGACAAGCCATTTGATATACCTAAGCGTACGTGAATTGCCTTACTATATACCTCATGGGAACAATGCATGTTAGAGTGAATTCCATATACTCAACATACCTGAACGAGTTCCCTACTATATAATTCTCGTTGTGCGTTCGATCAAATAGTAAAATACGAGGGGCATCGTTCAATATACGTCGAAGGTATTAGACCAATGAAAGATTAGAGTCATATTTCTTAGGCTAACTGCGACCTGTCGGACCATCGCCCATCACAAAGTGACCCCCAGTACGAGAGAAAATTTTGCTCAATAGCCATGCTCTTGGTGATGTAGTATAAAAAATGCATGATTCTTTAATTAGTATATTATGGAGAGAGAGTCTTTTATTTGGCATGATGAGTAGAAGAAGCACTATACTAATAGGGAAGAATGTACAAGTATTATGAAAAGTAAATCTAGCACAAAGTATAAAAACTATAGTAAGCATAGATACATACGAGTGAGTGACATATGAATATCTACAATTGAGTGTGTGTAGTGAGCCTAATCATGGATCAACTTAAAGTGGCGTGCGATATATGAAAGTGAGAATTGATATATACAAGTTTAATGAGTGGAGGTGTGTGATAGTGAAGTCTAAGCATGGATATTCTAAGTGGTGTGTGAAGCATATGGGTATAAGTGATCCTACGTATAAGTGTAAGTAGTGTGAGGTGTACACGGAGGGTATTTACAAGTATGTAAAGTGAAAAGTGAGTGAGAAGTGATATATACATGAGGTATATATGTATAAGAAGTAATAGAGGAAAAGGAAACATATAGGTAGGTGCATACATACACATGCGGAAAATGATAACACCCATCTAAGAATAGAGTCTAGCCCTTTTATGACAAACACGTAATCCCCAATGGAGTCACCACTTTGACCATCCCATCTCTCGATCTACACGGGTGCACGGGGATGGGGGATTCTCGCCTTTCCTCGGGGCACTTAGGTCTTCGTCAATGTGGGGTGATGTATAGAGATATAATCGACAACTTATTTTGCACAAAACATGAAAAAAAACGTCGATGCCTCTAGAGAACGACATCAAAGACATACTGATGCTTGTGAAACCAATTAGTTCAACGATTCAGGGGATAAGTTACATTATGGGAAGGTGTTAGGCACCCATCTGTCCCTTTCGATCTCTCATAGGCACGTGTTATTCTTCTCCTTAATAACTCCATGAAGTGTGTATGCGTGTATATATAAATGGAGAATGGAATTACTCAACTCGCATCATGAAGAAAGGAAGAGTGAGATCATCCATAGGAGTGTTCCCAAAAGAGTAATTCGAAATATAATGTGTGCATTTATCGAGTCATCGGTCGTTTATAGAAAGACGATGGTATAAGTTGGACAAAACACAAGCATGAATCACAAATATAATATATGGAAATGATATATGAATAAAAATGGGAAAGGAGGGCTAGAATCTCGAATTTTACCTAAGACGCCTACGTAGCCTAAAATGGCATCAATGTCCACATAGTTCGCATTCAACTCGGGGGAGGGGTTTATCCTATAAATCCAACAGTAGACTTTATTATATGTGTGTGTGTCTGTGTGAAAGAAAAAGGATGTTTTAGTGTGAGAACATGTAGTGGAAAATCCCCATTTGCAATTTACAAGCAAACCCTTTTTTTTTTCTTATTTTTAAGTTTATAGAAATATAGTATGTGCAATATTACTAATAAAAATTTGGATATTAATATGTGTGATCTAATACAAATGAAATGCTAAAGTAACAATTAAAAAAACTAATGCAAAAATAAGAGAATTTAAAGAGGGAGTGAATCGTTTCGACCTTCTTCGGAAGCTTTAAGATCAATCTTGATTATTCAAGGGTTGATCTCGCAAGTCGATGAAAGTGGTAGGAGGAGAGGGAATGGAATTTGCTAAATTGGGTAAGGAAAGGATGAAAATGGAATATGGGGGAGATGTTTCAATATGGAAACCACGATGACTTCCAGAGAACATTGCTGAGATCATTGAGAGGGATATTTTTCAGGTCCATTTTGAAGTGCGTTTATAAAGGGTCATGGGGGTGTCGATCGAAATTTTCCTTGACATGCCTATCGGCAGGCAATCCTAGACACAATGCCGATAGGCAGGAAAATGGATTTTCCATTCAGCAGTCTCATGGAGATTTTTCAGAAAATCGATCGTAAAACGCAATCCGTGAGTCAGAATCGTGCACGGGATGAATTGATGGAAAGAGTATTCAGATACCTTTAACAATGGAAACTCCTAGGTTCGGGAATTTAATGTGGTCAAACGGGGCTCAGAAGTGCCCATCGATCTTTTGGATAAGAGGAAAATTGATTTTTTGTCCGAACTATAAGGCCGATTCGTGCAAGGGGTAGAAGGCTAGAAAGGTTATGCATGTATCTTCGATGTTCCAAAGACCTTCGCTCGGTTAAGAGAGTTGGCTTGGTCAAACAGGGACCTGAAGCGCCCAGTGACCCTTCTAAGTAAAACGGGTGGTTCATCCGTATCGTAACGCTGATTCGTGCACGGGGCAGACTGTTGGAAAGGGTATTTAGAGTCCTTAGAAGATTCATTCAGTCTCATTAGATCTGAAGATTTGACGAGAGTCAAATGGAGCTCGGGAGCACTCGGTTGCCTTCGAATCAATTTTCAGGGAAAAATAGTTCATTCGTCTCAACCGTAAGGCTGATTTGCACACGGGGCTGACCGTTCGAACGAGAATTCAGAGCCCTTAGTATATTCATTGAGCTTGGTCTCAAGTGAGAAAGTTGGTTAGGATGAAAACATGGCATGAGAGAACTCGATGACCTCCAGATCAGTTTTTGACACTAAAACAGACCGTTCGTCTGAACCGTAAGGCCGATTTGGGCACGAGATAAATCGTTGGAAAGGGGATTCAGATCCCTTCGAAGATTCATTGAGCTTTCGCATGAGTGAGAGAGTTAATCGGTAGTCAAATGGGTCCCGAGAGCGCCCGATGGCCTCTAGATCAATACTTGGAGTATGACTTGGGGTTTATAGTGAAGGAGGAAGTGCTGGGGACCTAAGGAGATGCTTTTGAGGGTCCTATAATGTGGTGTCTTCACATTGGGCCTATATAAGAATAAGCCGCTTATAATATAGTTATAGTTTTCAAAAGATGGAGTAAATGATATATTTCTTGGCTAGAAGAAATACGAGATTTTGAAATCCCACAGAATATTCAATGTATAATATGAAATGAATACAAGACACTGAACTCCTTTTGGGTTGTTTTGCATAATTTTGGAGTTATCAAATTCATATTATATTTTTACATTAATGTTCAAAACATGAATTTTTAATGATGGAATTTTTATATGTTTATAAATGATTAAGATCAGATTTCATCGTGTAATTTTTTTTTCATATCATTCTTAAAAACATGATTTGTTTAAAAAATCAAATTTTTTATATTTTATAAAATTGGTTCGCACCGATCCTTTTTAATAATGAAATACTAAGAATTGGAGTCCAATTTTTTTTCCATTCGTCCTCTTGATAAATAGTATAAATTATTAAATATATGAAGTGCGTATATTTAAGGTTTTGATAATCGTATTCCATCATGTCAAATCACCTACATAAATTAGGGTTGCCATTAATCACTTTATTTACTTAAGAATATATATATTTATATATATTTGCATCCATACTATATTTTGTAAGAACAAGGTCAAACAAAATGCTATACAAAAAAATATTAAAATACTCGGGCATCACGGGGCTAAAATGCAGTGACTTCGTAATATAGGTGCCCCCAGTAACTCGATAATTTAGACATACGGATAGTGTTGCATGATTAATGAAGCAACTTGCCGAGAGATAGATTGACCTCAATTGTATAATAGTAGCCTCTAGGCATAGAGTGAGTGTCAAGAAAGTAATAACAAGTATTTTCTAAGATATTTTATATTTTATGTTCGCTCTGATTCTCATAGCACTCGTAATCTTGCCTTTTTTTTCCCGTTGATGACAGATAGTCCTTAATCTTTATAGCTTTCTAAGCATGAGAAATCCAATACCTAGTTAACATATAAACAACAACAATAAAAGTTAAAATAGATAACATCTATATTTTCAGCACACGTCGACGTGGGCCACCTCATGTTCCTTGCCACTTTCAGGACCACGTAAAAGTTAAAAAATGGTATAGTTTCATGTTAAATGCGATGATGGAACGTGAATAATTGAACTCTTCTATCTTTGCTCAATTCATATTACTACTTTCGTAATTGTAATATGTAGGATATAACAAACACTAAAGTCTAAATATAACAACAGTTAGATTTAACCCCTTGAATCTAGAATACAACAATTCAGCTAATGAAAAACTTTATAACTGAGGATAGGAAATAAGTTGATAAAAAAACTTTTAAGTGAGGATATGAAGATATCAATAGAAATGGGTTAATTAGGTTAACAATTCTTCCATACTAGCATAATTCCCATTATTGGCACAAAATGTATTTTCTATAGACATTTAGTGTTTGTTAATTTTTTATCAGACTTTGTGTCAATTTTGGGAAAGTTGCATAGAGTGACGACATTATTTTTGTCACTAATTGTGTGATTGGGAACTCCAATTTCGTGCACTCGAATTGGGGTTTTAAGACACACCCTAATGGTAATATTTTGTAAAGAAGCTCAAATTTTCACTACCAGTAGTTCAATTAAGTGGCCCAGAATTGCACTGTGGCCACAAAATTTGTTTGAACCATTTACTTTACAAATACATGTAACATTTACAGAGGTACTGAACTAAACATTACACATAATTTGGGGAATGTAAATGAACTAAACATTACACATGATTTGGGTTATATAAATTACCTATGGAATTACCAACTACAAAGTGAGGCAGTAAGGTGAGGACAAATGGTGCTTGTATATTATATGTGTTGTTGATTAAGGTTCAAATATACATAGTGTATTTCTACTCAATACGATTATTGGGTTTCTTGGGGATGGTTCGCGTCACCAAAGCGGAGCTTGGCTTCAACAAAAGCTCTCATTTGTTGGTCACACCCCTTGCAAGAGATTTTTACCCATAATTCATTTTGATTGATCGTGACCTCCCTATTTGACCCTTTGCTGCCGCGACATAAAGCTCTGCGTCCACGAAGTTAAGCTTTGCGTTTGCGAAATTTATATGGAGTGTAAGATATTTAGAAAAATCTTGTACTTACATGAGAATACGTGAGAGTTCAAATTGGAGGCATATATTTTCTAGAAATTGAGTGATGACATTTGGCAATGAGGCTTACTTTTTGCCCGTGCTCCTTTTCTTCCAAGGTAATGCGTTCAAGTATATATGAACTATTTGACTCATAATAAAAAAAAAAAAATCAAATTTTTAGCCAAACACTTAAGAGCAAAAAATTGGTACAAACACTTGTAGAAAACGAGACTTGATGAAGAGGATTTTTAAGTGGAGAGGAAGTTTTTGAGTTATTTAGTTCTAGAGAGAGAAGTATTTTGTTTTTCTTCTTCACCCGTGTCTTTGTATCTTTGAGATATTTGTTTTCAAATTTTAATCAAAAGTCCTATTAAAGCTTAAAGCACTTATACTTTCATCGTTAAATAAAAATGTTTATATCTTTGTCTTTAAGAGACTTGTGTGAAATTTTAAAAATACATTGTGATGTTTGTGTTGGAAAATATTGTGGTTTTACACAAATTATTTTATGACCAAATTAATATATTGGTCAAAATAGGACCAAGTACGTGCACGTTTCTTGTTGCATGACGAGTCACGCAATATATTTATTTTTTAAAAACGGATAAATGATGAATAAGAAATTTGGTATCAAAGTGCCCCATTTATATATGAAGATTATTGGGAAATTTTATTTAATTTTCTGGGACGGTTTTTCGTAACTGTCGCTGAAGGTGGTGACTGTTTGCGATATAGTGACTGCTTTTCGAAACCGTCCCTAAAGGTCGTGACTGTTGACCATAAGTTGTGATAGTTCATGAAAAACGTCCCTAAAGTGACTGTTTTTTAAAAAAACATGTCTTTTCATGAAAAAATACCTTGTTTTCTATAAATACAAGACTTGTCTTCATTTTTTAGACAAAGAAAAAGGAGAGAAAATATATTGTCAATACATTTCATTCCCGATCGAGTCGGATAGAGTATCAAATATAATTAGTTCGTGGGACACGCACACTGAAGTGCTTCTTGCGCGTGTCGAGACCGTTTTATCCTGGGAGGCAAACGCTCATTGTTCATTGCCGTAAGCACCGTAGCGGGAGCGCATTTTGTCTTAAGGAGAGAGTGTCAAACACTTGACTCGGTCATCTTCTTTGTTTGCAAGTTTTCTAGTGGTATTAATTTTATTGCATAAATATGATTTATTTCATATTTTAATAAAATACAAAAGTATATATTTTAAATAACAATCTTAAGACAAAATGAATTTATTTTATGTTACTTTGTGTTTTAATTTTATGAATAGTTCTCATGTGTGAAAACATATTTGTCCATCCCTTTAGTTAATGCATGAAATCAAACCTTTCGTAATACATTGATGAGAATGTATTAATATATTATTCATTGACTTTTAATATAATCAATAGCCTTTTATTTTGCTTCTTGTATGTTATGGGAATTTTGAACAGGTGTATTGGAATGTTTGTATGCACATGAAAATTTTGAAAAGTGTTTCATTTGATAATAATGCATTGACTACTGGACGTGTGATATTATAACTCACCATGATTTATTCATGATTTGTCACTTTTATAAATAATTTTTTATGTGGCTTAATGTTTTTTGTCTTTTTACTCTTGGTGGGTTAAGTGTGATACTAATAATAATGCAAATGATATCACACCTGGGATAAAATATAATGTTAATAGAATCTAAATGCGGGTGCATTGTCTTTAATTTTGGAAGTTTTGTACATAACTGTGCGTACTGAATGATGAGAAGGCATTGTTTACTTTTGGTAATTGTATATTGCCATCATCTAAGTTGCAAATGGCAACTGAGTGACCATTCAAAATATTACGAAGACTTTGTTTGATTGGAATTGATTATAAGAACGTTTCAAAGTTTTGTTGTCGGGTCATAATTGTTACAAACGTCTCCTTCGTTTATGTTAAAATTATTGAAGTTTGGATGTCATTATTGAAGATATAATTTTTTATTTTTTTTGAGGTATTGGTTAAATTTGGAAACTCAAATTTGATATATGAATACTTGTGGTGTCATTTGGTTATGCATAATGCATTTTTAATATTTAATTTGATTATTAGACATTGCATGGCGTGCGATAATTTTAGCGATAAAATTAACTATTTTTTATTAGCATTCTTTTGAATGTCTAAAATTAGAATAGTGCGTCCCAAATATGGTGATTTTGAATACATTGATTCATATTTGTCCAAATGAACAAAGGGACAACAAGAGTGCGTTTGATTCAATGTATACTAAAGTTCTGTATATATTGACAGTGAACAATTTTTTTTGTTCACATTCTTATATCGTGGAGATGTGATGGTATCCAATGATGTTGTCACACATCTAGTGACATGAGAGTGATGTGCATCCACATGATACTCAAATGTGTGCTTATGCGTGTACATAAGATGTTGAATTTCAGTCATATCTTTGGTGAAGTTCTTGTTTGCAATTTGTTTTTAATGTGATAATGAAATATGTGATGATATTGAGGTTGCTTGTGTGGCTACATGTATGTGTGATAGTATTATTTTAGTGTCATTACATAATTTTTTGCATTATTCCATTAAAGCACATTTAGTGAAATATGGCGACACAATTAGTTATTCATTGATGTATTGTGCACTAAATTAAATTAGATTACATGAACGAAAACGTGATATATTTAGAAACATGATTTGAGTTGCATTCCTTGTAGAATGTCAATATTTAATTATTGTGATAATTTATGTAATCTTGATATTACATTTAAATTTGTTTTAATCTCCCGTGTCACGAAAAAAAGAAAAAGAAAATATAATGCATTGTTCATTATTGTTGGTATGTATGTTAAACATTGCAATGAACGCATTATATCGACTCTTAGAGATATGAATATGCACTATTATTTAAAAGGATGTGAACCAACATGTTGAAAATTTGAGAATGTTAAATTCACGCATAATAAATTAAAAAGTCCTATAGGTTAGGAATTTATTATGTTTGCATAATTATTACAGTTGATGACATGTTGTGGCATCCGATGACCTAATGTCCTGTAATGAAAATTGAGGTGTGTAATGACATACTATTCTCACGTGTAGAAGTCTATTGGATATTTGTGGCATGATTGTATATCATTAACCATATATTTGAATAGCATATTTATAATGCGACTTTTAATTTTAGGGGTGACGCTTTCACTCTCAATTTTGTGAGACACTTTCATCAAAATATCATTGGAACATGCTATGTTAAACATGATGTTTCATGAAGAATTACATTTTTATGTAACATTCAATTGATGTTAACGTTGATGAAAAATAAATACAATTTGTATTGATATCGTGGTGCTCAATTTTCCAATGACTTGAAAGAGTGGATATGATTAATTTCAATATGTTACTCCTCTTCACTATATTGAAGTTTATCAAATGCGATGAAGATTGCAAAAGATATGAGAGTCTTTAGTTGATATAAAGTGCTACATTCCTTTCTGTAATATATATATTCATTTTGGAAGAATCTTATACTTCCAATTAATGCGTTTGTCGAACGTGTTCTTCAATGGAGAAAAATTAGTGTGGCGTGATTACAGATTTATTTATTGAATTTATGATTCAAAATTCAGAACCGAGCGGTTTAAAGACTGCTTTAAAGATGGTATAGAATTAAATCATAAATCCATATAAATGATCAAGGGATTCAGAACCGAACGGTTTCACAACTTCTTTAAAAGAGGGTAGAATCAAATTATGATCTCATTGGAGACTTAGGCGTAATCTCAAGACACCACAAATAGTAAACTCAAAGAAGGGCAAGTAACCAAATTGCATATTTTATATTATGATAATTTTAAAGTCCATAATGATAGAATATGTTAAAATGGTTTTTAGGCATATAAATTATGTGTGACACAACTTTAGTTTAACACTAAGAATTGTCACAAGTGCATTTATAGGCCTATGGAACAATAAGGAATATACCATTAAATGTCGAAATCACTAAAGTAGAGAAACTAATCTCAACTAAATTTTATTTAGAATGAAATGAATGTATACCTTATAAATGGACATATGTGTTGGTCCAAATATACATTAATATCATTTCATTTTAAAGAAAAATAAAGAGTTTGGAGGTTGAGAATAAATATATCAATTTTGTATAAATTCAAATTTATGTTTGAAATTGTGGGGGAAGTATTGTGTTTTCTATGAGTTATATTCTCAACACATTAACCCAGGATAAAAATTTTATGGGAAATGTTGAGAACCTTTGTATGAATTATGATAAATGTGGGGGTATTTATCTATGGCGATAATTTCTATCCAAAAATAGAAACAAAGATGATTCCTATTGAAAATAGGATAAACACTACTGAAAGTGTACTATTTGATTGCATAAATGCATTTAATGTACTATATTATTTCCAATGTGGATTTGTATAGAAGAAGTGTATAAGTACTTTGATTATATTCCAAGGTTGGAAATGATTAAGAGTGTACACAAATCTTTAGAATAAAGATAATGGATCAAAGAGTCTAAAGTATAAATGAGTCGTTCAATATTGATACTAAGATATAAGTGACAAATGACATAAACATTAGGAAATTATGAATATATTTTAAAAAATATATGACTTTCGAGACTCGAATTTCGAGTGATATATTTGCACGATTAGAAGTGTTAATATTTGGAAATCCTCTTACGATGGAATATGAATATTATTTCCTAGAAATCAAGGTACCTTGACAATTTTAAAAGAGGATGATTTGAGATAATAATTCTAATGCATGTTCTTGCAATTGAAAAAACATTACTTGAAAAGGCATAAAGCAATTTGGCAAGTCACGACGTATTAGTCATGACACAAGACCATAAGAAATCTTTCTTTGTTAGTGATAACATTAGGCCTAATAAAATCATTGCGGATCCGCTAACAAGAGAGTAAGATACGAACATCAAGGGGAATGGGCTTACAGCCGGTTAAAACCTAAAAGAATTGCCATAATGGAAACCCAACCTAAATGACTGGAGATCCCAAGAATTAGGTTCAATGGGACAACCTAATTATGTGCGATTCAGTTAGCACTGAGAAGAAAATAAATTCTTCCACCCATTCCTAGGATGAGTCAGTGCACTATCTGCCGCGTGTAACAGGATAAATTTTATTTTAATGATTTCTATATCTTGAACATATGGGTCAAGTGGGGTATTAGAAGGACACTCTTTATATAAATCACTTATGTGAGTGAGAAGGGGCCACTTCTATGAGAATAACCAACGGCTACATTGTTAAATTCTCTAACACACTCATGAAACCAGGAGGTGTCCAAGGCCAAAACGGACACAACAGTGAGAACCAAGAATGTTCGGAGAAGGACTGTGTGAATTCTATTGTCTCGGTTTACACAAAAAGGTTGATCAATTCAAGACATCGCGTTCGTTGATTGGCCAGTAAACCCGATAGTCTCTCACTAGGAAAGATTCAAGGCCAAAAGCTATCTTTACCGATGCAGATCTTTTCCACCGATACTCTGTCTAATTTGTCTTCATGTTCATTTGATTCTTCACCCAAATTTCATTCATGTGGGGGATTGTTGGAAAATATTGTGGTTTTACACAAATTATTTTATGACCAAATTAATATATTGGTCAAAGTAGGACCAAGTACGTGCGTGTTCCTTGTAGCATGACGAGTCACGCAATTTGGTATCAATTTGTTTAAAACGGATAAATGATGAATAAGAAATTTGGTATCAAAGTGCCCCATTTATGTATGAAGTTTATTGGGAAATTTTATTTAATTTTCTGGGACGGTTTTTCGTAACTATCGCTAAAGGTTGTGATTGTTCGCGATATAGTGACTGTTTTTCGAAACCATCCCTAAAGGTCGTGACTGTTCACCATAAGTTGTGACAGTTCATGAAAAACGTCCCTGAAGTGACTGTTTTCTAAAAGACATGCCTTTTCATGAAAAAACACCTTGTTTTATATAAATACAAGACTTGTCTTTATTTTTTAGACAGAGAAAAAGGAGAGAAAATATATTGTCAATACATTTCATTCCCGATCGAGTCGGATAGAGTATCAAATATAATTAGTTCGTGGGACACGCACACTGAAGTGCTTTTTGCGCTTGTCGAGACTATTTTATCCTGGGAGGCAAACACTCATTGTTCATTGCCGTAAGCACCGTACCGGGAGCGTATTTTGTCTTAAGGAGAGATTGTCAAACACTTGACTCGGTCATCTTCTTCGTTTGTAAATTTTCTAGTGGTATTAATTTTATTGCATAAATATGATTTATATCATATTTTAAATTTAATAAAATACAAAAGTATATATTTTAAATAACAGTTTGAGTAAGACAAAGTATTTTCAAAAGTCTAAAAATCTTTAATAAAACTTACCTCCTAGAAAGTGGTATCCAAACATTGGATGGCTTCTCAAAAATTTGTTTCTTCAAGTTCAAAACGGACATTTTGATGTAATTGCAAAGATTGAAAGAGGTTAATTAAGGTCAAAAGTTATTGTGGATGTGAAGCGTTCTCCAATTTTTAGCACATTCTACGAAAGATATGGTGCAAAGTAATTGAGTGTTAGTAGTGCATTATGTTATTGTAAGATTGTGTCTCATTTTTTAGGTCTCTACAATAGTCCACATGTCATTTCATCCGGCTCGAGGTTTTTTCCCACTCTAGGGTTTTCCTCAAAGGATTTGGTGTTGTGTGATTATTTTACCTTATTTTGCATGTAGATTATTCACCTAACATTGAGGATAAAATTCAGTGTAAACTAATTGGTAAACATTTTATCACATAGACTAGGTTGTCTTATTTGTGCCAAAAAAATTAAAAGGAAAACATTACCTCTATTACGGAAATCAATTTAAATTTAAATATCCTCGCTCCATATTAGTGTTGAATACATGAAATCTCAAGAACTAACCCAGATAGGAGGGTCAATCCAGTCACCCCTCATCCACAGGGGCTAACACACCACTCGATCGAGCTCCATATAAAGTGAATGATTTCAAGTTCTATAAGTGAAGGACGTTTGGACATAGAGACATATATGGCCTAGGGAATAAGAAAAGCTCTATTTTCTTACTATGGACGAGGAACTAGGGATGTAGGGAATAACAAACATTCTACTGTGTACGAGACATTGTTCAATCAAATGGTATATCTAGATAATGTGGGTCATAAAAACTATATTATAAAATATCCTTTTCCTTTTGAAGCTCGTGGTTAAAGAAAAATGGTTTGGGAAACAAACATCGATCTCGTTCATATTTAGATACTTATATGAATATCCCATATCACTACCAATCCTTTACATATTCATGTTGTATATCATCCTTCTAATATAATCATTATCACACTGTGGAGTTAGGATTTAGGCTCCGAGTGTTTATTGGTAAAGATGCTCAGACGGTTCTTCGATACTTGTGTGGGGGCGGGAGTCTAATGTAAATAATATGGGGGTATATTTGTGCTTTGTTTGTTTCATCACACTTGTCTATTTCAGTTCTTACACATTATTATTACTCCATTAGCCTCTAGAAGGTACCCTTAGTATTTTATTGAGGGGTGTTAGTCATGGTTAATTACACCACTATGACCTCACTAAAGCTAGGACTTTCGAGAATTAATTATCATTTTCTATACAATATTCGAACTCTGAAACCCTATAAATGTGGTAATTATGTGTTATATACATTTTCGAATGTTAGTGTTACTGTTGTTATTATTTTATTTTGGTGTAATTTACGTTTCACGACACTTATACTACTAATTTCTTTTAAAATTACAACAGCTTCACTTAGGTCTTCGTATAAAGCATGAAGTACATAAAAAAGGGTTATGATAAAAGCACCCCTCATTTTTTCTTGTCCACCACAATAATAACTTTTAAAACACATTTAACAACGTATGTTAAAACACGATATGATGGTGGAGATAAAAATGAGGGTATAAGAAAATAGGAATAACAAAAATGAATGTGTAATTTTTTATCGCGTCTTTTTGTGTTTGACCCCTAGTTAGTTTGTAATATGAAGTCAAACCCTTATTTGTGTAATTTTTTGTGGGTTTTACTCCTATTTGTAACACTTCTTTTAGTTTACCTAATTTAGGCATTAAGTCACTCATTTTATCACATGGTTTCCACTTTTACCCTCATTAATGGTTGTAGCATAATTAATTATACCTACTTGCACAATAGCATCGTGAGGGGAATAATATGGCACACATGGCTGAAGGGCATGTGACCTAATGATCTAATATTTCATCCCCATCCACAAAGATAAAAACTATTGGACTTAATCGTCCTATGATAATCGTGGAAAAGATAGGGTCAATCAGCTGGGGATAACCACCATCGTGATCGAGGAGGTCCGTACGATTCAGCCACTTCTTATAAATGTAAACATATCCCCTAATGAAAGGGTAGTATAACAATGAGTATTGAAGCTCTATTAATAGAAATGTATAACCTCTTGTGGACATAAGCGTATTTCTGAACCATGACATCCTCTTCTTGTGTGTGTGTGCCCAATTTCTTTAATTTTTTCATCTATTTTGTGTTAAATCTTGAATTATAATAGTTTATCAGCTACAATTAGCATCATCAGTGGGAAACGAGTTTCCTTTCTCAACCTTACCAACTAATAGTAATCATATATCATTCACTCAGTGAACACTCACAATCCCATTGTGATCATCAAAACGAAAGTAATAATTACATCCAACCTAGGATCAAATATGTGATTAAACCCAACAAAAATAAAATTACTCCTACTATTGTCTATGTGAGTATCAAATGGTAGAAAGCAACGAGCCACCGCGATCGAACTAAATATCATGGTTTATAGACACTTACGAGCAATATTTTTTTAAGTATAAGGAAGCCACACTCCACCAATAGAAAAAGAATTCCCATCTTCAACGTCATTTGGATAGAATGAAATAAGAGATACAAAGGGACAAATATAAGCGCCAATAGATTGCTCACACCCCTGGCCCTCAAGTGAGTAAAACTCGCAGTCGAGGAAGGAGTTTCACGATGCGACCCAGGTCACTCATACGAAAGAAGATCACTAGAAAAAATATCAAATCATCATTGTGGCAATGAAGACCTTCGTATTCTTATAAGGAGGGACTCGTATGACTAACCTACTCATCTAGAAGCTAGGTGTAACACCCCGATTTTCCATGCCCAGTTGATCAGTCTGGACACGAAATACATTAATTATTAAAACAATTTATATTATTCTCAGTCTCAACGATAAATAAAAAAATTACAGTGAATAAAAACCATGCACAACAAAACTCAATAAAGGATGATAATGGAATTAACTGAACTGAAAAAACTGAAACTCCAATAATAAAATCCACTATATGAAATTTTCTTTTATACCGGGGTCACAACTGAAAATGAAATACAATAGTAATCACCTCTGAATAAAATCCTGAATACAAGTGACTGCAATGAAGAATCAGAGACTCCTACACTAAGGATTTCAGATTTCGTCAACTGTAAGTCTGATCATTCAGCCCTGCTATATCGATTTATAATTGTAATCATGTCTGGGGGGGGGGGGGGGGGGGACGTTTATAGATTTGGGTCAGAGCTTGGAAGTTTCAATAAATATATCTAATAACAACAATGAAAATCATGCAACTCATTTATAATAAACATGCAATCTATCGACACTCACATACAATGAATACCCCACCTCTCATCTAGTGTAAATACTACGAGCATATCCAATCCCAAGGCATAAACTATACCAAAATTCTGTATCTTTATACTAATAAGTAAGTAACTAATAATGAATGCAATATGGATGTAACTAACTATAAACGTACATAATACATCCTATTATCCAATCTTTTACTCAGTTAATTTCTCATGATATTAAAATGTAATATTTTTCTTTGTCTTAACATCTTTAATTTAACCTATTCGTAACTGAATTCTAGTGTATGTACACAATATGATCCCATACTACTTCACTCATGTTACCTGGAAGATAAGATATACATAATCTTCTAACAAGCACGCAAAGTGACATATGACTTAAATCAAGGTGTCCACCACAAGACTAATGTCATATGCACATGTATAAGTCTTATAATAACCACACGAAGACATATACATTTGAGGGATCTTCTCGCGCTTTTATCCATAAACTCGTAGGAGTCCCTCACCTAAAGCATTTCCAAACAAACATACATACAAATACATGTACAAGGAATCACTACGTAATCACACTAATGGGTAGTCCCATACCAAAAGTTGATCGATTGATCATGTCACCAACCTCTCTCATCATGAGGTCTAGCCCGACTGAACATATGATCAAAGTATATCAATATGCAATCCCATACCACTTCCTATAACATAACTTTCCCAATGGATCAGGTTGTCACATCTTTATTGTTATGAAATGGCAACAAATTGAACATGAAGTATCGACCTCAATACAAAATCCTAATTAACAACCAGGCATGCGCAACATTATCATAACCAATTGAATCCAACAACCCGACTGATAGATTAACCACGAGTAACTTATATATTCACAAAATCACACACACACACACACACACAACATATATATATATATATATATATATATATATATATATGTCATAAGCTTACCTTATGATGTCATCCATATTAGTTTTTCATCCACTACCTCTTTTGTCCTTGAAATTTTTTGATTCCCCCCTTCTTTTAACACACTCTAATTTATTTCCCCATTCTTTTTAATATTAAAAAATAGGAGTAGAAAAGTATTTTTATCTAACACAGCTTAAACAACAAAAAACCCTTACTCGACATATCCCTCATCTCTTCATCTCCCCCTCTCCTCGTCTCCCTCCCCTCACTCATACGACTCTCTCATTCTCTCCCCCCTCCCTCTCCCTCATCTGACTCCCTTATTCCCTCTACCTTTTCCTTATTGCCTCCACATTTGTCTCATTCATTCTCTCCACACACACACACATGTACACACATATGAACAGATCTGTCAAACACATAAACACATAGAGAGATCTAAAGCTTTTATTTTAGTTTAAGGTTGTATGGAGACTTTTAACATTTTGGGTCTGACATGAGTTTGATTTTCATTTCATTGTGCAAGTTAAATCTCTGGGCAAAAATCGAAAAAGGTTTATGTATTAATTATGAGTTGAATTTTTATTTAGGGGTTTATTTTTGTGTTTGGTTTCAAAATTTTTAGGGCTTTTTGGTTTTCGAAAAGGTATCTCTCATTCTATTTTTTAGGGCTTTTTGTTTTCAGTTTCACAGTGTAAATATTTTAGATTTGCTGAATTGTTTAATTAGAGTGTTTCCACTCATCAAGGAAAACTACTGAATACTTGGGAAGTCATCTTTATCCATATAAACTACAGGGACATAATGTATTTTATGTATGTATGTCGGAATGTTGTTAAGATATTCTTTGAATTTGATACTATTTACACAATGTAAAAAGTATTTTGTGTATGTACATATGTTTTGTGTAATATGTGTGTTTACGTGCAATTTATGTTTCTTTATTTTTTCTTTACATGTAAAAATAAGGGTTTTCATTTCAGATATATGCCTTTTGCTTTGATGTGATTTCAAATGTGTGATTCAAAATTTTCAGTTATTAAAGGAGCTTTCCAACCACTTCCTCTTCCATTAAAATCATCCACATGTACATTCTCTCTCATTCAAAGTACTTTTATATGATCTCTATTAATTCCTTTGTCATAATTTTTTTTGATATGTTTGTTTGATAGAAGATGGTAAATTTGAGTTTATTTATCTGACCACAACTGAATGTATTTAACACAGGTACTTTTTTTTCCAAAAATTTCCTTTTTTATTGTATATAGATGGTATAAAAATGGGTTGGTAATTGTGAACATTTATGCTAAAATTGTCAAACAGAGCTTATACTGCAATACACGCAATTTGATTTTCCTCCCCTCTCTTTATAATTAAATTAGTCATTCATCACAAAGTAATTAAAGTAGTTAGTTGGGAGAATTATTATAATAGTCTTTATATTTGATTTATCAAAGCTCAGAGAACTGAAAAAACATTCCAGGAATGTTAATTTCTTATATTCTCAACTCTATTAGCTTGCTTCCATTGTTTGTAGAACCAATGCATAATGTTACACATTGTGAAATCGACACAATACTTGGAACTTTACTTACTATCATTTATTATTTTCAAATATGTAGATTTTTATCTGTCTGTTGTAAATAGTTTCTAAATGTCTTTTGAAGTACTGATGTGGAGATGATCATTCTTTGGCTATGTGTTTTAAGGTGAAGATGAAAAGTTATGAGTTATATAAATATAGAAATTTAATGATTAAAGTTATTAATGATGGTTTATTACTCATTTCCCCCCTGTTTAGTTCCAACTTCATTCGTTTAATAGTTATTGAATACACAATCATGTAATAGTAACATTTATAAGCTGCTAAGTTGCTCATAAAATGAAATATCGATTTAGTTCCAACATCAATTTGTGTTGTATGAATGGTTGGTTGTTTTTCGATAAGTTAATTTACACATTGCAGACTAAGAACTCGCTATTGTACAGAGCAATACATACTTGCAGCTAATCCGTAACTAAGCTCTATGCATCCGATATATAGGCTTCGCCATCCCCATTTTCGGTTCATAATGGAAATCAATGCTCTTACTCGAGACAAATTATCAGTGCAGGTGGAGTCATCGAGAGCACCTTCTTCCCTGAAAAGTAATCCGCTGAGATCAGTTCGGGTGCTTATGAACTGTTATGGCAGTTTGACATGGAAGCTTTGTCAGCTGACCTTATTAGAAGTTAAATATCCTAACATATTTTCATAGAGTTCTAAAATAGACGTTAGAGTGCTATTTTTTGGTTAAATAAAACAATGTGTCAATTCATGTACAGATCTTCTCTAAGTGTACCTGGTACTCTTGTTATTTAACTTTGATATTATTTAAACATTGTAATTTCTCGTAGTACTTCATTTTCTTATTGAATTAATCACCTACATGTTAAGAGCTTCCCTTTTATTTATTGTAATCACCTACATATTTTTTGTACTTTTGAATTTTTTTACTTTAGCATTTTTGATGAGTATGACGTATTTTGTCTTGGTATATTTGGAGTAGTGGTTAAGGTGAGATACCTTAACCCATTATCTTGAATATTTAGATAATTTTCACTATCGATGGCTTTATTAATTTGTAGAATATTAAGGAGTCTCAAAGACATTCAGGCTTTGGACAAAAATTTTGATATGACAATTGCTCTATTTTTGTATATTCAAATTTTATTCAATATAGAATAAGGATTGTCAAAGTTCAGGGTTAAGATCAAGACATTCCTTCTGTTTTGGTATGTGGTTGAGTTTTAGCTTTTGTATTAAGTTGTGGCATGTCAATGTTTCTCCCCAACCCTTTTTTATTGGTGTGTGAGCGTGTTGTGGAGTTCTAATTTAATAGTTTGATCATTTTTATAAAGGGGGATGTTGGGAACTTGGTTGGGTGGAGAGATAATATATAGGTTTGACCATAAAATAATTGTTGGATGAACATGCAAATTCAATTTTTATAGTTTCTTAAGTGTTAGACATGTATAAGCATCGGTTCCCAATTTCTCAAATAAATGTCTCATCTCTTTATATTATCTTTAATTTTTTTTGTTAAACTATCTTAATTGATGTTTTATGATGCTTTTGAAACTATCTTAATTGATGTTATCTTGGTTTCATTGTTTTCTACAATTGACATACATAGAAGCTGCAAAGTTATTGAAGAGGACCTATTTTAGTGGAGGTTTGTGCTCAGATCTCTTTTTTGGAAAAATATTTTTATCTCATACCAATAATAATTTATTTGATTCACCATCATAATCTTTGGAGGCATAGTGGTTGCTTTAATTGCTGAGATTGATTTTGTCAAAAGAAGAGAATGATTTGAAGAGATTGTTGGGCCTTCTCCATGGTTAGAGTTCAATTATGAGTTTTTTTTTCTGACTGGATTTTTCCATTCCCTCTCGATTCTCATTACTTTTCAAAAATTCTAAATCTATAGTGAAGATCATGTGCCATATGTGTATGAGGCTTTGCCAGTTAATTATTTATTTACACCATGTGTTTATTCAAATGCGTGACAGTATTTTGACATTGTTATAACTGATTTCAATTTTTCCAACTAAAAAGGAATGCCTTTCCATAGTGAGACAAACCCCGATGAATGTTCTGCGACATGTGTGACCACGGTGAAAATGTGTCCATGGTGTAATTAGTATGTTCATATTTAAGCATTTTTTTCATATTTACATATCGCGTATAGTTTGTGAAGATAGTATCGTATTTAGTATAGTTTATGAAATTAGTATTGTGTTTTTTAGAGGTGCATATTATATTTAGACCTCTATATAATTTTTTTATTCTTTCTATCACTATATATTTGATTTATGATTTATCCATATATTTGATTTATGGTACAGTTATCCTACTACTGATTTGATACAGTTCTGCTGCTGATTTGGACATATGCTTCTTCAGCATTGCAATACGCACAATAACTTCAATGAAATTCGCTCACATGTATCTTTTCAAGTGCGGCTCAATACAGTGATCAACCATAAATTTTGTAGATGCTTGACCAACCACCTAAGACATTCATGGATCTCTTACGGGTCGTCAAAAATTTAATAATTCCTTTAGACGATTTGTATAGGATTATTATAATCTTCCTAGAAGTGTTCACATAGTCTCGAGAAGAGAATGATGTCTGGATTGATTTACCTTCACAACAACAATTCAGTCCAACTAAAATATTGCTAGCACTCTCTAATCCCTCGAATTTCAATGAAAATTCTCCCACGATTAGGTTGATATAACATATGCGATCCTCACAACTCGGAATCATATTTCGTTGTGGGTATCATAGTTTTGGGTTTCTCTCTGCATATACATCAGCTCATTAGTCCCTTGTCAATCCAGATTGCTCCTCAATTTTGTCGCTCAAATGTATTCGTCGATGCTCTCCTACCCAACAATGACTTCTCATCTACTCATTTCACCATGGAATTGGCTGGCACTAAATCTGGAAATGTACCCAAGTGTTACTCCATGGACATGTCTATATATTTACCAATGTGTATTTTTTAATCATAAGTATATTATGTCGTGATATGTTTTACTAATGTTTTGGTGTGAAAGTGGCTGAACCAATTCCTTTGATGATTTCGAAAAGAGTCTTATTTTCATTATCAAAGTGGTAACCTTATTTATATTAATAATGTTTATATTTGAATTGAATTGCATGCCAAAAGTCTTTTAGAGAAGTTTTTAGATATATGTCCAATTGGTTATGTGATTATTAGCAAAAATCTATTTACTTACCAAAGGCTTACATGTGCGTGTGTGTGTGTGTGTTTAGCAACTATTATAATAGTATTTTTTTCCAGAACAGTTGAATGAAATGTAGTTTGGCATATTTTGTTGTGGGAAAGGTTGGATTTGTGGAATGTTGGTAATAATAGTTCTACCCGTTTCACCCACAAATGGGGGACACTATTAAAATGAAAAAGTATGTATAAATCTTTACAATTATTTTGTACCATTTGGTAAAAATAGTTATACCCTTACACAACGTCATTTAGTTGCATTCTATTCTAGTGACTTTTTTAGTTACCTATTATAATGTATTGATAAATTTGAGGAAGTTGATGATACAATGTAAGATATATTATATTGTGCATACATAAGTGATTTGTAGTGTATTGATGAAAGGAATATTTATATTATTTGATTTTGTGTATAGGGTATATTTCATAATCTCATACAAGGTCCAAAACAGATTATTAGTATTGTTGTTGGGTAGTCCAATAAATAGAGGAATTTTTTTTAAAATTATTAAAAGTATTTACGATTATTTGTGTTATATAAGAACTTTGACTTAAATTATACACAACTTAATACTTTGGAAAATTAACATCGTGCCTCCAGGCATGGGCATACCCTAGTGTGTGTGTGTATGTGTGTGTGTGTGTGTGTGTATATATATATATATATATATATATATATATATATATATATATATATATAGAGAGAGAGAGAGAGAGAGAGAGAGACGATAATGCATACTCTCAGCTTGCCCAAATCATTACAAACCATAACACCGGATTATCAACTTAATAATGACTTACTATCTCTCAAAGCCACATCAGACAAATATTACAAGTAGGATACTGTGTACTCTTCAGCAGATTTCAATTTTTCCCAATCCCTAAACGTCAGATTGTTCATTGCATTCTTAGGTTCATTGACTCTCTAACCTTATTAAGTCCAACTTTTAGTTGATCACGTCTCTAAACTACGAGTACATGCCCTTATAAATATACTCTCTCTCTCGTAACATACATATATATCTTCTCATTTCATTACTGAATTAGTTGCATGGCTTATAATTCCTCAAGAGCCGAATCAACCTCCACCTCCAACACTTTAGTTTGTTGATTTCCAAGCGCAATAGATACACACGACCATAGGATATTGCTCACACGTATGTCGTACCAATTCAAACCAATCCCGAAATTAGATGATACTAATTAGTACTAACAATTATATCCTCAACCTAAGTAATTATTTCCATCATTAACCAAGTCCAATTATCTTAATAACTAAATTAAACAAGCATAGAAGAAGGCCCAAACTGAACCTAGGCTCCAAAAAACCCAACCAAACAATCCAAACCCATCCTTGGTTAAAACAATAGGGTTCAATCGATCAACCCTTATCGATTGATTAATGGTCCCAAATATTTGACTCTTCTTCCTCGTTGTAGATTTCCTCCCCCAAAACCTCTATTAAAGTTTCTTCAACCTACAAAATTACATCCAAACCCCATAAAAACTTCATCCTAATAACAGGGTCATGATCCTAAACATATTTCAAAAATTATATAAAATTAAAAACGTCAAAAACAAGATTAAATTCGTTCAAATTCATACTTTCAAACCTATTTCATGATTAACATGAAAGGGGCTAAATTAACCTGCAAATTCAGGTTCAATATTAAAATTATCATGGGTTTTATACATTATTATTAATATGAATCTTAAACATGAGTTCTATTCTAGATTTACACAATTATAACATTGAATTTCACATTTTCTCCATTAGTGTACAAGTCCTCAATGTATAGGCAATTGATTAAATTCCTAATTGACCCATATATATAAACATGATTAAGAATAATTAAATCAATCCCTAATTATGCATTATAATCTATGTTAACTTAGGAAAACATGTATTCTAAATGAATTACAAATTTAAAAGTGTATTACAAGAGATTTCTTGCCTGAAATGATGAACGTTGAATCCTCCACGCGTTGAATCCTTACTTTTCCTCTTCAAAGTTGCTCCTAAGTTATCCTAACTTTCTAGGGCTTCTAAGGTTTGTTTTTAATATGAAAAATGATAATTAATGAGACTTCACTCTATTAAATATCTCTAATATCCGTACCTCTAGATTAGGCCTATTTTTCATCCCCTAAATGAACCCAAAATACTATCCGGAATAACTCATAACTTCTCTTAATGGGTATACCTACTCTCTGATCTCCATTTAAGACGATAAAAACACGTAACTGGGGCTCTGTACGACTCTAAAGCCTATTCCAACTGATTATGCAACACACCCCATGACAAAGCCTCATTGCGTAAAATAGAATGCACAATTAATTATAATACTCGTAGCTGCATATAGCTCAATATAATTATATACACCCATTAATTAAAAATGGCACGTGGTACAAATAAATTCCTTAATATGAAAATTTAAGTATCATATAAATATGAAATAGTTATTACTAAATATCTCAAGTAATAATCTGGTCCTATTTATTAATTTCTTCTCATAATTAATAATTAATAAATAAATGCCAGAAAATACGTGATTTTACACTAGGACAAAAAAAGAACTAGACAAAAGATCCCCCATCTATGAAATGAAGTCTCCATTAACTTGGTCAATTGAAATATTTTGAATCTCCTAACAAGTTCACTAAGTCCTGATTCAAAATATATGATGGGAAAATAAATCCAACCAATAATGTCCGCCATTACCGTCAAGCTGTAACGTCTCTCTGATGTGCCAAAAATTTTCCTCAAGTTTGGGAGACATAGCATAAACGAGGTTTGAGAATATTTCCCACATTCCCATATCTAGTTTTAAGAAGCTCACATAAGACTTTACCATAAAATTCATAACGACTAGTATCCACCCAAAAATGACGGACTAGATCCTAATGTTAAAGGAAAATCCACATGGAACCCTATGTGAGTATGACGGGCAATATTAGGTGGTTTAAAATGAGGTAGAAAACAGCATTGAAGAAGTAGCTACCTTATTCAAGATTATCTTATAGAACAACTCTGTTTTATACCACTCCCTCATTAAGAAAACAACAACCACTATTGACGATTTAATGTCTAGGATTGAAAGTGTGCTAAATTTGAAGATGTAATCACATGTATAAACCATGATAATGATTGATAAATGGAAAAAAATAGAAATGAGGAGGTTACTTCCAAAAAGGTGCAAGAAGTAGAACGGTGGCCCAAATGAAGACTAGAAGTCAGATCCAGTAAAGGTCATCATTCCTTTAACACTATTTTCATGGAGGCAATATACAAAATCTTAACTAAGATAAAAAAATCAACAATATTTCAAGCGTACAAGAAAGGTGACATAACATCCCTCCAAGAGAAACATCACCATAAGGGGTTCCTACCATAAGGAGCATGAACATAAAATAGAAAACTACAAGGCATTGAAATAAAATCTTAGAGAGATGGCCTAAGAAGGGTACATGGATGAATTTATCGAGAAAAAAATGGAAAAGGTCAAACATAACGTGATCAAAAGATAAAAAATGTCTTAAAGGATGTTGAATTAGGACATGAGTTTGCAATAATTCACAAAGACTTCAACCCTAACTAGATCAAAGGGAATGCTGTAAAGATGGAGATGAAGAAGATCACTACAGATGTAGATGCCTTATAAATTAACTTCACTAAGCCTACTATCATTAAATTTCGTCATCCAGATGAAATAGACTATGCTAAGAATATCGTCTTCAACGAAGGAGAATCGGTCAGAGTCTAGACTCCATATCAAAACATGTTAGTAATCACACTTAGAATTTTTAACTGGGATAAGGATAAGATACTAGTGGATCGGGGAAGATCCTTAAATATTATATACCTCAAATGGTTGAAATAGATTTACTTGCAAATGGAAGATCTAAAAGAGTCGGCCATTATTTTAGTTGTATTTATAAGGAAGATGACAATTACGCTAGGAAAGGTTGTGCGTCTAGTATGAACTAAAAGCATATCAAAGCTGATATAATTCTTGTTCAATGATATTGAATCATAGTGCAACATAATTATTAGACGAGGATGGCTATACGCAATCAAGTCATTCCATCTACCTACCACCAAAAGTTCAAATGCATTACCGATTAGGGGTAACAGAGATATGTGGAAATGAATCTTCTACTTGATAATGCTTTATCACAGCCATCATGCCTAAATAAAATAAGAAAAAGGAGAAGGTGGGAATAACAAAAGGATCTACCACCTCCAAATAGTAGTTAAAGTACGACCGAATGGGGATAAAAAACACGAGGGTGTACTCAATAATAGAGTCATGGAATCATTACAATAAATTTCCTTTGGCGACTCTTACACATAATTTTTTTTAATATAAATTCCCTCGCTAGTAGTAAGAGGGAAGAACTAGTTTCCTTATTTAAAAAAATCAAATCATATTTCTTAGCATATATATGATATGCCTGACATAGATCATTAAGAAATGTGTCACAAGCTTCATGTTAACCCAGTATTTTCGCTGATAATGCAAAAATCACGACATATAGTCATTGAGAAGGCTAGGGAAGGGGAAGACGAGGTCGATAAACATTTGGAGGAAAGATCCATTAAAGAAATTAAATCCCACAAATGGATTTCAAATTCGATCATAGTTAAAAAGAATACTGGGAATTGGAAAGTCTGCATTAACTTCAATGGAGTAAATAAATCATTCTTCAATAATAGTTTCCCTTGTCGAATATCAACCAGCTAGTCAATGATATAACAAGCCATGATGAAATGAGATTTCTATCCAGTTATTCTGGTTACCATAATATTCCTATTTTCATCCCCGACTGAGAAAAGACTTCTTTCACCACCGCGCTTGGCCTTTACTGTTACATAATTATGCCTTTCAAATTAAAAAATGTCGAATCGACCTTCTAGTTGTTTATAAAAAAAATCCTTGAGAAATAATTAGGATACGGATTGGAGGTATGTATCGATGATATGATTATAAAGATTAAGTAAAATGATGATCACCTCTTAGACCTAGCAAAGACATTCTAGGTCCTTCGATATTATAAAATGAGACTCAATGTGACCAAGTTTTCCTTTAGAGTACAGTCTACTAAATTAATTGCCTACCTCATGAGCTAAAGAGGAATCAAAATAAATCCCAATTAGATTGACGCAATAAGGATCATTCACCCCCCTAAATAATTAGGGACGTTCAAAGGCTAACTAGAATGCTTGCAACACAGTAAGGACAAAAATTCCAATTGAGTCCGTTGTATAGATTTGACTTATTCTCGGAACAAAAAATGTTTGAGTCATAGGGAGATTTTTATTGTCAAGATCTCACACATACTATGATAAATTAAAGTTTATTGAATACGTTGTGGCAAAGCTTCAAGGAATTATTTATGATGAAGGTTTAATTGGTGTAAATTTATTCGTCTTCAAGTTTAATTTCATTCCGAGATCACTCAGGTACGAATGTGTAATGTTAATGGGACTCAGAATTAATTTTAAATTGTTTAAGGATGTTATGTTATTAATTAAATGATTTTAAAATGTTTTTAAAGTGTTGGATATGATTTACACTTTGTTTTAATCTGATAAGGACGGATTAGAGTATTATTTAAGTTGGACTCTAATTCACGTGTCGTTTAAACGACCTAACCAGTCGTTCGAGCGAGATGTCTATCTCATTCGAGCGACGGGCCAGTATCGCTTGAACGAAATTAAGCCTTAAGGAAATTATTTGATGGTGTCTTTCCAACAGATTTTGGGTGTGTGCATTATGAGAAAGCAGTTTACAATCCAGAAAATTGTTTGCACGTGTTTTCTATGGTTTTCCAAAGATAAACACATGTTTAGAGTTTCAAACATTCGAGTTATCATTCACATATGCTATTGTGATCTTTTGTTGCACCGAGAAGAGTTTGTTTTACACTTGAAAATTGGGTTTTTCGATGAAGAATTTGAGTTTGTTTTCAACATCGTAGACATTACAAGCCATATCGGTGGACACCGAGACATACGTGGAGGCGTGTGTTGTGGACGAACATCACGGAAGTATGACTTTTTACGTGGGCATTGTGTAGGAGTGGTTGAAGATCATACGAGGGTCAAGTCTTGTGGGGATCGAGTCGTTGAGTAAGACTTGTGTCTGTTCATTGTAATTACACATCATAGTGATTGTCTGTCTTGGATGGTTAGAGGTTTTTCCTTTAGATGTTTCCTCGTACATCCAGCATTGTGAGTATTATTTACTTATTTTAGTTGTTTTAATTACTATATGAATGTTTAGGATTAATCAAGATAAAATTGGTTCACAACTTGGTGAAAATTAAAAATTGGTAAAAGGTTTTCATAAAAAAAGTAGTTTTTTCATCCTTGAAACACTTTTCGCATAGAAAATAAGGGACCTACAAGCACTCAATCAGTTAATCGCCAGGTCCTTTGAGTGATATCAACTTTTATTTCAACTATTGGGCAAGGAAAATAATGGGATTTGGAATAATAATGTTCGAAGTCACTTGAGGAGATTAAGATTTATCTCAGTTGATCACCTTTGCTCATAGTTCCTAACTAAAGCAATCCACTTTACTTTTATATTTTAGTGTTCGACCACATAATTAGTTTAACTTTTTTTTGCGATAAATAAGGGAGACAATCCCAAATTTATTACCTTATAAAAATGATGTTAGATGTCAAGACACGTTATCCCCATTGGAAAATTTCTCTTACTCTCCGATTATAATCTCGCACAAGTTAAAACATTACTTTGAGGTACATTCTAATATGGTAATAACATTCTTTCCACCAAAGGTAGTTTATAGAAAAATTGACCTCTCTAGATAGATGTCCATATGGTAATGGAACTAGGGAGGTTTAATATCTAATATCAATATAGATATTCATCGAAAGGACATGTTTTGGATGATTTCATCACTGATTTCGCCGAATATGAGAAACCTAAGTCCAATAATCAAATGACTACGAAAGGATCGAAACAACATGCTAGATGGAACCTCTATATGTATGGACCATCCATTGCAAAAGGGTCCAATTGGGATAGTACTAGATCCCTATATCACACTAACCTCGATGAGGGAATACGAAATTGTTTTGAGGAATTAAATAACAAGGCGAAGTACGAGGCTCTCATTGGGGGACAGAGGAAATCCTCGTCCCCTGGTGATAATAAAATTTACATATATTGGGACTCAAGGATGGTATATAATAATATATTATTAGACTAGAATGCCAAAGATAGGTGTATTCTAGCCTACTGTAAAACGCTCAGGATTTGGTCGTCTAGTTAAAGAATGTCCAAATCAATTAATTTCCTAGGGGAAATAGTAATGTTGCAGATGCCTTAGCCACTTTACCTTCAGTTGTCAAATTAGACCTAAAGAGAGTGATACATGTGGAATATTTAGTGCCACCAATCATCCTAAGGACATAGAACGCCGACCAAGTGCTCACCATGGAAAACGCTCCCAATTGGATACATTTGGATGTTGTTTAATAAAAGTTTTTTAAGGCCTTTTCGTAAAATAGTTTTTTAATGAAAAATACCTTTTGGTTTTAGTTCGTTGAAATGAGTTTATAATATTAATTCAAACAAGATGTGAATGTAATTAGAACGACCTTTAAACAAACATCTAACGAGATATTAATGTGAATCAGAGATATAGTATATGAAGATCATTCAAAGCTAGTTTGGACGAGATTAACTTATTATTTTGAACGAGGTTTTAGTTGGTTCAAATGAGATAGTTTTTTTCTCAAACGAACTATATATTTTCTTTCAAACAAGTTGCCTAAAAAATGTATTGGCTCAAAATTCATTTATTTTGTAAATACTGAGGTCTATCATCATTTTTTCATGAGGGTTTTTAGGAAAACTTCTTTCCAAGGTTTATCTCGTGCTTCCCAAACCCTAGTTTACATCCAAGTCTGAAATCCAATAATTTTACATACACATGTATGTTTAAGATCTCTTTTTGTGTTGCACCATATTTATTTGATCTTCATACTTTGAGTGTTTCGAGCGATACAGACTGTGGTTGTATTTGGCGACGGTTTCCCTAGTCACAATACAAGTAAGATCGGTAGAATACCTAAATATGGTAATGTTCCTGCATTGTGTGGCTATTGGAAGGCATCCGACAGTGGATATGAAGAAGGTTATAGGGAACATTGAAGCGGATCAAGGCTTGAAGTGTCGACATTATGAGTAAATATAAGTTGTTCTTGTAAATATGACTATATCATAGTGGACTAATGTGGCTAGATCGTCTAATATTTTTCCCATATTCAATTTTTCTCTTACATCGTCATGTTGTGGTTTGTTGTTTATTTTATTCTTGTGTATATTCACCTAAATGCGTGCTTACATCAAGAATAAAATTGGGAAATTTTTTTGTACAACACTTTATTTTTTATGCAGTGCTAAGATTATTAAAATAACGAGTACTAAAAATTAGTAGTGTTTTCAGATAAACCCTAGGGCACACTAACATTCTCAGATTGGCATCTGACCGAGTCACACTAGTTTTGTTAGATCCCTTTTTTTTGTTCTTGTTTAGGTTTTAGATGGTTTTGAACTGATAGGGTAGTTTAGTTGGCTGAAGTTCATTGCTTGATGGGTCAACTTATCCCTATTGGAATGCTCGAACATATTTTTTTCTTAAAATCGATAGATGAGAATGTTTGGAACTCGATAGAGTATGGGTGAACTCCTCCTACTGAAGGTGGTTCTCCTAAAGTGAATGCCTCTTGGACAACGGCTAAAGAGAATACCCCTTAACTCTTAATTCCAAGGTTGTGAAAACTATTTTATGCTATGATCGTCGAAGAGTTTAGACGCATTATGACTTACAAGAGAGCAAAAGATGCTCGAAATATTTTTGCAATTCTCACCTGAGGGAATATATACTATTAGGATTTCCAAGTTACAAAATCTAACGACTAAGTTTAAGATGATTAAGATGTTAGGGGATGAGTATTTTTTTGAGTTTTATGTCGAGTTTTTGAATATTGTCAACTTCGTTTAACTTAGGTTAGTTGATCCCTGAGTCTAGAGTTATGCAAAAAATCTTAATGTCATTGTCTGAAAATTTTAATTCTTAAGTCACGGTCCTAGATTCCCTAGGTGGTGTCAATGCTATAAGAATCCAAGAAGATATAAGTGACCTTAAAACCTATGAGATAAACATGTTTCCCCCAAATAATAATGAAAAGATGGGCATTGATTCAAAATCTCGAAAAGAGGACATGTCGAATCTATTAGTGACGGTAAGCTTAGAGATGAGAAGAGCTTGGAGAAGGATTTTCAAAAGAAACCTAAGAACTTTATTGATTGTGATCAGACGAATAGGTATGCTACTATAAAGGTTGATGATGGGGAAAAGTGTTTTGAATGCCAAGCCTTTGGGCATTATTCTCGTGAGTGTTTCATTAAAGTAAGGAAGGAGGGTAAAAAAACGAAGGTATAAAATACCACCCTTAGTGATAATGAGTCGAAAGAGGAAGTTAATTCCCTCACTGATCATAAGTACACTGAGTTCGTAGACAGTCATATGAGATTAAATGAAGTCCCTTCTCCCAGTAAAGATGATCATGTGTTGATAATTTTGAGGTTTGGTCTTTAGGTTCCCAAGATAATGAGGAGAGCAACAACGGATAAAAAGAAGATGAGGAGGATCGTGAAATTTAAGGGGACTTTGGGGAGTTATACCCAGAGTCGTTGAAGTTAACAAGGACAACTTTCGTTTAGAAGCTAAGGTGAAGGAACATGCCATAGGTGAGGATAATGGTAAATTGATTGATGATCTTAGGGCATGTGATAGGACTCTTAATGAGAAACTTAAGTTCATTGAGGGTGAGATATATAATGACACACCCCAACCCAATTACATAAAATTAAGTTTGAAACTCAAAGTGAGCCACACCATAATTAATTTAACCAAACCATAAACAAGAGTTTTTATTTCAGAATCATCAACATAAATCCATACAACTAAAAACTTTTTACAACATTAAAGTAGTTATGAAATTACAAACTTCTAGAAGGATAAGTTAACTTAATTACATCATTTACATTTACATAAAATCATCATTTCACCCATTCCTGGCTAACCCAACCCAAACTCCTAGATTTGGCAGTGACATCACGTTACTTAAAAAACATAAACACAGGAACCATGAGCAAAATAGCCTAGTGACTGCATCACTATTATACTATTGCATAATTTAAATGCAATAAATCATGTCCATATAATTATGTATTAACTTATCCGACTCATTCATAATGAATGGCCTAAATTTTTGAATCATGATTCACGTACGATGTCTGTAATATACAATTCTTCCCCATTCCTAGTCGAGGAGTAACCCTTGTCATTAATAGACAAATCTCCCCCATTCTAGGTCGGAGAGTAACCTTCCATTTTGGTAAATTGAAATGAACAACTTTATATTCATTATATTCTGATCATATCAATAACATGATACAAATATCTCTTTCCGGTGAATACACTCACCTTGGGTTGTCAACTATGTATTTATGTTGACTTCGAGTGGAGCTGAAGTGGATGGATTAAACCTTACACCTGTCAATCCAACTTAATTAGTATTGAATCCCAATCATAATTATTATCCAAAAATAGTTATTTGACTTTCAATGACAATACAACAACAATATAAGTCCACTTAAGCCACATTCCATCAAACATGAGTAAAGACGAAATAATGGTATACATGTTGATAAAGTTATGAACATTCAACCGTAGGAAATATCACATAATAAATTTATAACTAAAACCAAGTAAGCATTAAAGCATACTTCTCAATGTATATACAAATGAAACATGTACTCAAAATACCCTTTGGAAAGGGGAGATAACAATATTCTTTCATGGGGTATCCAGTATGGCCTCAAATTATTGTCCTCTATACTCAACCATCTTGTATTCCTAAATTGTATAAATATAGGTATCCAAACTAATCAATATGAAAACATATAGAAATATACTTTCCATTACAAGTGACGGTGTAATGTTTCAAGCTTCCCAGAGCAAGTTACGACCATATCTTTACAACACAAGAAATCTGCCCAACAAGCTCCTCTATTGTTCCTTCAACTTCCAAGAATTTTTGGTACTTTTTCTCCCGCATAACTTTCCACGATTTTCAACCCATTTTTCGTAAACATACTAAATAGTACATAATTAAAGTTTCATAATGTTTTGACTTCATTTTCTATGTCAAAAGCTTGACCAAACTTAGGGCATACCAAAATGAAATATACAAACAACAACTATGTACCAACTTGAAATAATCATTAATGCCTAAATACAAGGAGATAAATTTTAATTTTAGGATATGATATGAATATATGAGTATACTTTCATATCCAAAAGGGAATTTCTCAATTACAGTAAGCACACAAAAAGATATGGAAGTTTGAATACAAGGGGTTTCAATACAAAGCAATATGGCCTATAAACACTACTTATCTCACATATGGACCAATACATATTATCACAAAGGATAATGAAATTTTAATGAATAAATCACGATTTATATACTTTGAAATAAGTATAATAACAATATGAAAACAATATTGACACATAATTTTACCTTGGAAACACCTTAAGAATTTTTTTTGGAATTCTTTTCCTAGCTTTTCCTTGTAACCCTTCCTTAACTTCTACTTCCTCTTCCTCAAGCTAAAAACACCTCAAACTGAACCTAGGGCTTAACTTTCTGAAGAAATAGTTTATAAGAAGGACTTTAGGTTGGCCAAAGTTGCCTTCCATGCCAACCAATCAAAATAAAACATTTGGTTTACTAAAAGACAATTTACCACTTAAAGGGAATGGACAGATTTTCCCCTTGTTCGTAAATTTACCCTAACTTCTTACTCGGACATCCGTTTGTTGCACCGTTTGTTATGTTACAACCCTAAATCACCTATATACAACTATCTAGTTTTAACCTCAAGTAAATTGTTATGTTATAAAAGTCAAAACTAGTCTTAAACAGAGACATTTCTACCAAAATTAACAAAATTTTGTGTTTATACATAACTCGACATTTCACGATTTATGAAAGTAGGATTAGACTCAACATAAATCAATTAAAATTAGATATAATAATAATACATTATTCATATCACATAAGAGAAACATGATTTAAATATAATTTATCATAATTATATTCAGGTTGTCATAACTTCGCCCCCTAGAAAATTTCATCCCCAAAATTTAATATAAGGTCACTTACCAAACAAATGGGGATACTATTTCTTCATGCTATCCTCCATTTCCCAAGTTTCTTCTTTAATTCCATGGCTCATCCACATAACTTTAACTAAGAGAATAACTTTATTTCTCAATACTTGCTCCTCATGATCAATAATTTCTATTGGTTCCTCGATGTATGACAAGTCTTCCTTCCGTTCAATTGGTTGAGTTTTTAACTGATGAGATGGATCCGCCAAATACTTATGAAGCATCGATACGTGAAACACATCATGTAAACGGGATAAATCTGGAGGTAATTCTAATCTATATGCCTGGGTCCCAATTCTTTCCAACACTTCATATGGTTTAATGTATCTTAGACTTAGTTTCCCCCTTTTCCCAAATTTCATGACGCCTTTCAATGGTGAAATACATAGAAATACAAAATCTCCCTTCTGAAATTCTAATGGATACTTTCTTTTATCTGCATAAAATTTCTGCCTGCTTTACGCTATCTTTATCTATTCCCAAATCATTTTAATCTCTTCTGTTGTCATATCTGTCAGTTTAGGACCCAAAATTTTCCTTTCACTTACTTCAACCCAACACAAAGGCGTTCTACATCTCCTCCCATATAAAGCTTCATACGCAGCCATACCAATGGTGGACTGATAACTATTATTATATAATAATTCCATCAATGGCAAATGATTACCACAACTACCTTTGAAGTCAAATATACAAGCTCGTAACATGTCTTCTAATATTTAAATCGTCCTTTCTGATTTCCCATCGATTTGTGGATGACATGCAATGGTGAACTTCAAACTTGTGCCCATGGCATTCTGTTGACGAGGCCAAAACTTAGAAGTGAACGTTGGATCTCTATCTGATACAACTGACACTAGTGCCCCATATAAATATATAATCTCATCAACGTACATATGCGCATACTTATCAACAGTGTACGTGGTCTTAGCTAGAAGAAAATGGGTCGACTTCGTCAATCGATCTACAATCACCCAATTAGAATCATGCCCCTTTGGTGATCGTGGTAATCCTGTAACAATATCCATCGTTATATGATCCCACTTCTATTCCGGAATAGGCAATGACTGCAATAATGTTACTGACTTTTGAAGCTCTGCTTTCACTTACTAACATACTAAACATTCAGCTACAAAATATTCAATTTCACATTTCATATTGTTCCACCAGTAATACTCTTTCAAATCTCTGTACATTTTGATACCTCCTAGATGCATAGAATAAATAGAACTATGTGCCTCTTCTAATATATCCTTCTTTAAGGATGGATCATTCGGTACACAAATTCTATTTTTATAACACAATGATTCATCATTCTTAATCTCAAAGTCACTCTCTTTACCATCCTGAACTTCTTGTTTCTTTTTCTCAAGGAATGGATCATTGATTTGAAAATTTCGAATGCATTCGGCTAATAAAGGTCTCACTGTGACATGTGCTAATAATCCTCCCCTTTTGAAAAACTTTAATTCAATCCACATCGATGCCAAGTCAAGAATATTTCCAATAGGGGCACACCGTATGCAACCAAGAATCCCTAATGATTTTCGACTCAAAGAATCTGCTACTACATTGGCCTTACCAGCATGATGATGAATGGTACAGTTGTAGTCTTTAATCAGCTCTTTCCATCGCCTCTGTCTCATATTCAATTCTCATTGTGTAAACAAGTATTTTAAACTTTTATGAACCGTAAATGTCTCACAAGTTTATCCATATAACTAATGTCGCCACAAATTTAAAGTAAAAACAATGGCTGCTAACTCCAAATCGTCTATTGGGTAGTTTCGTTCATGCGTCTTTAATTGTCTGGAAGCATATGCTATTACCTTCCCATTATGCATAAGAACACATCCTAATCCCTAAAATAAAGCATTTGTATAAATTACAAAAGACTCATTCCCACACGGAATAGTAAGTATAGGAGCCGAAACAAACCGCTTCTTTAATTTTTAAAACTCTTTTCGCATTCTTCATCCCACACAAACTTCACTTCTTTATGGGTCAACTTTTTCAATGGTAACGCTATTGCTGAAAATCCCTTAATGAATACGCGATAGTAACCTGCCAATCCTAGGAAACTCCTAATTGTTGTCACATTCTTACAAATTTCCCATTCAACGATTGCTTCCACCTTCTTGGGTCAACATATATTCCATTTCACGAGACAACATGCCCTAAAAACACAATTTCATTCAACTAAAACTCACACTTGCTAAATTTAGCAAATAATTTATTCTCTCTCAAAATCTGCAATGCGAGCCTTAAATGTTTCTCCTGTTCCTCCATGCTACACGAATAAATCAACACATCATCTATGGATACAATCACAAATGAATCAATGAAAGGATGGAATACCCGGCTCATCAAATCCATAAAAACTACTGGAGAATTAGTTAATCCAAATGGCATCACCAAAAACTCATAGTGCCCATATCGAGTCTGAAAAGCTGTTTTGGAAATATCACTATCCTTCACTTTCGTTGGTGGTAACCCAATCTCAAATTAATCTTAGAAAATACCGTGTCCCCTTGTAGTTGATCAAACAAATCATCGAAACGAGGTAGAGGGTACTTATTTCTAATGGTCACCTTATTCAACTGCCGATAATCAATACACAATCGCATTGTCCCATATTTCTTTTTCACAAATAACACTGGGGCTCCCCTTGGCGAAACACTAGGCCAAATGAAACCTCTGCTTATCAGATCTTGTAATTGCAGTTTTAATTCTTTCAACTCCGTTGGTGACATTCTATATAATGCAAGGGAAATTGGACCAGTACCTGGAATTAATTCAATGGAAAACTCTACTTCCCTATCAGGTGGCAATCATTGCAATTCCTCCGGAAAGACATCACTAAATTCTCTAACTACTAGCATATCTTCAACTTTAAGTGCCTCCTTACTAGCATAAAAAAACATAAGGTAAATACCCTATACAACCTTTACTCAATAACTTTCCGCTCTTAATTGCTGAGATAAGACAATTAGGAACAACATTCCTTTTTCCTATGAACTAGAACTCAAGTGCACCTAGCAGATAAAATGTAACTTCCATTCGAAAACAATCAATAGAATCATGATACGACGATAACCAATCCATCCCCAATATAATATCAAAATCTTGAATGGCCAATGGTATCAAGTCAACATAAAAATCTCGCTCACCCATTTATAAGACACAATCTTTATAAACATGATCCACCATAATTACACTTTCCATTAGGGTTGAAATATATAAGGCACAATTGAGAAATCAACATGGTCTACCCAAATATGAAACAATATGTAATGCCATAAATGAATGCGTAGATCCAGGATCAATAAGTGCATATAAATCTTTATTTGCAGTAGAAAGTTTACTTGTAACCACTTCCGGTGTAGTATGGGCATCTTTTAGCGTTATCATAAACATTCTTCCTCCTATCCTCGATCCAATTGCTTGTTCTATACCTCTTCACCTGGTGGCATTACCTGGAGAGGATCCTTTATGAGGCCCCACAGTACTGACTGAAACTGCTCTTGATAACATAGGATATTTCTTTCTCAGATGGCCCTTTTGATGACAGTTAAAACATTGTATATTCAGTAACTTTGGGCAATTTCTCTTTATATGACCCGATGTTCCACAAAAGAAACAAAAATTAGGATCTCCTTGTTCTGAAACTCCTGACCCTCTCCCACCACTATCTTCACCCTTCTGCGAACTACCTCCCACACCTCTACCATGCTAAAATTTTTGCCCACAAGTCTCGAATATTCTTTACCACTACCTTTTTTATAATTTGGATCAAATCTGCTTCTTTTACACCTCGTTCTCGATTCCCTCTTTCTTCATATACGTCATTTTCTACCAACATGGCTTTGTTCACCAAGGCTAAATAATTAACAGTCTCTAAAGCCGACAATCATGATTTAATAACTAACTCATGTCCGTCGAGAAATCGGCTACACATGTCTTCCTCATTTTGTATAAACCTCAAAGAAAATCGAGATAATGATGTAAGTTTAGCTTTGTATTCTCTTACAGTCATGCTTCCCTGATTCAACATGAAGTATTCTTTCTCCTTTTTTTTTATACATTGGGGGAAAATACTTGTCATACAAAGTTTTGACAAAAGCATCCAATGAGATCACATTTCCACCTCCTGGAGTAATCAACAAATATTTTTTGTCATCCCACCAATACTTAGCTTCTCCTTTCAGCATATACGTTGCCAAGGTCACCTGTTGATTTTCAGGCATTCTCATTACCCCAAAGATAAGTTTAATCTCTTTAACCCATACTTCTGCCTCTGCTGGATCAACCTCTCATTCAAATGATGGTGGATTCATCTTAATAAATTTCTCGTGTGAAGTACTCCTTTCTTCCTGGTGTATCACCTCCTAAACCCTAGCCAATGCTTGTGCCTCCAATTTCTTAGCTTGTTGTTCTTCCATCTGAGCCATAAAATTATCTTTTTACTCTTCCATTAAAGTCATAGCACGTGCCATTTTTTACATATCTGTCAGTTTTCCTCTAGCTTGGGTTCTGCATTTATTTGAACAGGTTGTTCAACCTCCGCTTCTACTGGCATATTTGAAGCCTCATCTTCGATTCTTACATTAAAATTCCCTCGTTCCATTCTTTTATATCTGAAATGAATCAAAGATATAACAACATGCATATATACAGATCTTTTCTAACATAATCGTTAGTACCAAACAAAACATATTTCTTACATTCACTGCCAAATCTATACTCTTCTAACTCCAAAACCTCTAAAACCTAGGCTCTGATACCAAAAGTTGACACATCCCAACCTAGTTTCTTACAATTAAGTTTGAAAGTCAGAGTGAACCAAACCATAATTAATTTAACCAAACCATAAACATGAGTTTTTATTTCAGAATCATTAACGTAAATCCAAACAACTAAGAACTTTTTGCAACATTAAAGTAGTTATGCATTTACAAACTTCTTGAAGGATAAGTTAATTTAATTACATCATTTCACCCATTCCTGGATAACCTAACCCGACCTCCTAGATTTGACAGTGACATCACGTTACCTAACAAACATAAATATAGGAACCGTGAGAAAAATAGCTCAATGAATGCATCACTATTATACTAATGCATAAATTTAAATGCAATAAATCATGTCCATATAATTATGTATTAACTTATCTATCTCATTCTTAATGAATGACCTAACTTTTCGAATCATGATTCATGTATCATGTCTGTAATAGACAATTCTCCCCATTCCTGGTCGAGGAGTAACCCCTTGTCATTAATAGACAAATCTCCCCCATTCTGGGTCGTGGAGTAACCTCCCATTTAGGTAAACCGAAATGAACAATTTCATATTCATTATATTCTGATCATATTAATAACATGATACAAATATCTCTTTCCACTGAGTACACTTACCTTGGGTTGTCAACTATGCACTTATGTTTCCTTCGAGTTGAGCTGAACTGGATGGATTAGACCTTACACATGTCAATCCAACTTAGTCAGTATTGAATCCTAATCATAAGTATTATCCTAAAATAGTTATATAACATTCAATGAAAATACAACAACAATATAAGTCCACTTAAGTCACATTCCATGAAACATGAGTAAAGACGAAACAATGGTATACATGTTGATAAAGTTATGAACAGTCAACCATAGGAAACACCTCATAAGAAATTTATAACTAAAAATAAGAAAACATGAAAGTATACTTCTCAGTGTATATATACATGAGACATGTACTAAAAACAACCTTTGGAAAGGGAAGATAACAATATTCTTTCATGGGGTATCCAGTATGGCCTCAAATTATTGTCCTCTATACGCAACCATCGAATATTCCTAAATTGTATAAATACAGGTGTTCAACCTTATCAATATGAAAACACATATAAATATAATTTCCATTACAAGTGACGGTGTAATTTTTCAAGATTGCTAGAGAAAGTTATGACCATTTATTTACAACAGAAGAAATCTTCCCAACAAGCACATCTATTGTTACATCAACTTCCAAGAATTTTCATACTTTTTATCCAGCATAACTTCCCATTATTTTCAACCCATTTTTAGTACACATATTGAATAGTACATAATTAAAGTTTCATAATTTTTTGACTTCATTTGCTATGTCAAAAGCTTGACCAAACTCAGGGCATACTGAAATGAAATATACAAACAACAACTATATACCAACTTGAAATCATCATTAAGGCCTAACTATAAGGAGATAAATTCTAATTTTTGAATATGATATGAATATATGAGTATAATTTCATATCCAATTGGAATTTCTCAATTACCACAAGCACACAAAAAGATATAAAAGTTTGAATACAAGGGGTTTCTATACAAAGCAATATGGCCTATAAACACTACTTATCTCACATATGAATTAATACATATTATCACAAAGGATAATGGAATTTTAATCAATAATTAACGATTTATATACTTTGAAATAAGTATAATACAATATTTAAACAATATTAACACATAATTTTACCTTGGAAACACCTTAATAATTTTCTTGGAATTCTTTTCCTAACTTTTCCTTGTAACCCTTCCTTCCTTAACTTCTAATTCCTCTTCCTCAAGATAAAAACACCTCAAACTAAACCTAGGGCTTAATTTTCTGAAGAAATAGCTTATAAGAAGAGTTTTAGGTCGGCCAAGGCTGCCTCCCATGCCAACCAATCAAATTAAAACATTTTGTTTACTAAAAGACAATTTACCACTTAAAGGGAATGGATAGATTTGCCCCTTGTTCGTAAATTCGGCCCAACTTTTTACTCGGACATCCGTTTGATGCACCGTTTGTTGTGTTACAACCCTAAATCACCTATCTACAACTATCTAGTTTTTACCTCAAGTCAATTGTGTTATAAAGGTCAAAACTAGTCTTAAACAGGGACATTTCTACCGAAATTAACAAAATTTAGTGTTTATACATAACTCGACATTTCACGATTTATGAAAGTAGGATTAGACTAAACATAAATAACTTAACATTAGATATACTAATAATACATTATTCATATCACATAAGATAAGAATGATTAAAATATAATTTATCATAATTATATCCGGGTTGTCACATATAATCTTCAAGTGTGATAGAGGCTTTGAAGAAGGAGTTCTTGTTTTTAAAAAGTCTAAGCATTTTCTTAAGCCTAGGAATGTAAAATTAGAAGACAAGTTGAGAGATTCGAGTAATGTTAAATTTGATTTGGAGTTTAGGTCGGAGAGGTTGGATAAAATGTTAGGCACCATCCGAATCAAATATGATAAGTGTGGGGTTGTCTTTGATGACATAGATATTTCTGCTGATAAAGCAAAGACCATACTTTTAAGAGAGCCAAACAAATTTAGGGATGTTAAGAAATTCTGCCTACAGGTAACTTTCCTCGTGTCTTCACTTGAACGCATTATGGTAGGAAAAGTAACCTTAGGAATTATTGTTATGATCTTTAAAAGGTCCTAGGAAGGCTAAGGCTACTGCCAACAATGTTCCCCAAGCCCGAGTTCGTCACGTTACACTTATGTAGGTTGGGAGATTTGTTTTGCAGGCACTAAATGCTAGGCCCGTTGATGTTTTTTTGATTTCCCATGCTTCACCCCATAATATATCTTATAAGTGACTATGATTTCATGTTTGTCATACACTAGTTTTGTGCTTTAGGTTATATGTTATTTTTAGCGTTATGACGTGTTTATTTTTTGTATTTTGATTTTCTGTTTTTTGGGGTCTTAATGAGAAAAATACAAAACAATTTTATTTGTCTTTCGAGTTTATTTTTTTAAATTGGTGTCATTTTGAAAAATGTTTAAAAAAACTCAAAAAGATTTTTTTATTTATTTGTTTTGATTTTACACATATTATGTGGCTTATTGGAGTGTTTGAATCCCATTCATTCCGTATATCCATGTGACTAGTACATTTGATTTTGATATTCAATACTTGGTTTGTTCTTAATCATGTTTATATGAAGTAGTATGAAATTGATTTGCATGATGGATCCACTTTGTATGTGCCTCCGCACACACTTTGCACGAGCACCTTTGGACATTAACTTCATATGTCACATGAACTAGGTGATATTTTGTCCCAATAATCTTGTCATATACATAATATCTTTTTGACTATGTGGAATTTGTTCATGTAATAACCATTGCCCACGAGTTTGTTTGATATTTTTAAAAATATGAGTGTGCATAATAAATTGCTACAAACTATAAATCTCCTTTGTCTAAAAGAATATCGTTGGCAGGAGCCTAAAAATATTGATAGGCTATAAAAAAAAAACATTGCTAAGGACAAATGTTTTTACATTGATGCTTCAAAAACTAGATATCTTGAAAAGAAAAAGAGAGAAAAAATATACAAATAATATCAATGGGTTTGCACAATGAGATGCAATTGAGCTAAATTATATTGACACTATTGATTCGAGAATCATCAAAAATTCTATTTAAGTGGGCATTGTGTTTGTTTGTAATTTTGAGTTATTTATTTGACATATGAGACTAAATCGAGTACTGATAAATTATTGTGGTAAAATAAGATCTACTTGGACATTTCTGTGTGACTGGATCATTTTCGCTTATTTCTAGTTCACGCCTCTTCACTTCACACCATCATGTATAGACACATTAATACTACGCAAATGTGTAAACCTTATGTGTTTCTATCTTTGGTGGTTGTTTATACCTATATATAATTGTGCTTCATTGGTATATGTGTGGTTATATATATAGTATGTTTTTTCGTTTGAGTCTTTGAGTTTTCATTTAATCCATATGTGTCGTATGCTTAATCTTTGATTTATATTGGGATGTATTATGATCATCTTGGTATATTTTACTTAATTTCTTGAATCATAGTTATGTCCATCCGGGTCAAATTTCTCCGATATGGGATAACCCCAAAATTGGGACAAGAGGCAAAATCGAAGAAATTCCTCTCTCCTCCGTGTGTGTGAGGATTCGAGGATATGTGAGTCCTCTTTCCACCGCTCACATTGAATATTTGTGGGCTGCCACTGATATAAATCATTCGTCGTCAAAAGGGGACAAACACGAATAGATGGATTCAATAATGTATTTTACTCAAAACAGGAAAAAGAAATGTAGTCGGGCTGAGATAGTGGTATCAAAGACATATTGATGCATATGGAATGAGGATTCTCAGAGTAAAAAGGCAAGTACGTGCAAACTGTGAGGCCAATTCGTGCATGGTTTGGACTTCTAGAAATGGGATTGAAATCCCTAAGAGTTTTTAGTAACCTTTTCTCAGTTTGGAGAGTTGACCGAGGTCAAATGTTATCCAAAAGCATCCGGTGACTCTAGATCAGGTTTTAAAGTAAAAAGGCATATTCATATAAACCGTGAGGCCAATTCAGGCACGTTATGGACTGTTGGAAAAATAATTCAGAGCCCTATGAGATTCATTGATCTTTAATCGGGTTGTATTGTTGACTCAGGTCAATTGGGGACCAAAAATTCCTGCTGACCTCTAGATTAGATTTAAGAGTAAAAAGACACGTTCGTGTGAACCTTGAGACCGATTCACGCACAGTATGGACCACTAAAAAAGAGATTAACATCCTTAAAATATTTAATGATGATTTTCTCAATTTGGATAGTTTATCGAGGTTAAATGGGGCCCAGGGCTTCTCTGTGGCCTCTAGATCAAATTTTAAAATAGGATATAGGGTCTTAGGGTGAGAAGGGGAGCATTGGGGATCTAAGGAGTTACAAGGGAGGTCTTTAGATGGGGTGTCTAGATATACCCTTGATGGGAGAGATTATAATAAGCGAAGGTCATTGAAAGATAGATACCTCATCGATGGTCGAGAATCAGGAGCCCCGTTGGGAGGTAGAGGATGGTGGGTTAAAGGGTTGAGGTTGATTTTGCGATTCAGAGTTTAAATGATCGATTCAGAGGGTGGAGGTAAATTTTATGGACCTAGATTAATTTTGTAGACGTAAAGAGTTGAAATGACCAATTCAGGGGGTAGAGGTCGATTATGCGGACCTAAAGAGTTGAGATGATCGATTTAGAGGGCCGAGGTCGATTTTGCAGACCTAAAAAGTTTAGACTACCGATTCAGAGAGTCAAGGTCAATTCTGTAAACCTATAAAGTTGAGGTAACCTATTTAGAGGGTCGATGTTGATTTTGGAGACTTAGAAAGATGAGACGACTAATTCGAAGGGTCAATCTTGATCTTGTATACCTATAAAGTTAAGATGACCAATTGAGAGAGTCAAGGATGATTCTATAGACCTAAGTCAATTTTACAGATCTTAAGAGTTTATATGTCTGATTTAGAGGGTCAATATAAATTCTAAGGACCTAGAAAGTTAAGAAGACCGATTCAAAGGTTCGAGGTCGATTCTGAGAACCTAGCTCAATTCCGTAGACCTAAATAGTTGAAATGAACAATTTAGAGGTTCGAGGTTGGTTATGCAGACCTATATCAACTTTGCAAACCTACAAAGTTTAGACGAACAATTCACAATGATAACCGAAAAATTTGAGACAATCGATTTAAAGGGTCAAGGTTAGTTTTGTGGATATAAAAAGTTAAAATGATCAATTCAGAGGGTCAAGATAGATTTTGCGAACCTATGTCAATTTTACAGACCTAAATATTTGAGTTAAGTAATTCAGAGGGTCGAGGTCTGTAAGGACATATTTTTATAATTCCATTATCAATTAATTATGTCATATACTAATACAACGTCGAATAGCATTCAAGATCAATATACATCAAGACGGATCCGAATTAATTAAGTTTTTCATAAAAAAGACTCCATGAATTTACTTTGGTAAAGTTAAGTTTTTAACACCTTAACTTTCCACTTAGAGCTTTTTGGATATTTTTATAAACTATTTTCTAAGTGTTGGAGCGAACTTTTTTGCAAAATTTGAGAATGAGTATTTTTTCTAAGTCCTAAAGCGTACCTCGATTTTGATGCCCAGGTCTTTCAAGCGAGATTTCTATCTCGTTCGAGCAACATAGGGATGTCGCGAGATGTCGTTTGAACGACATATGTATGTCGTTCGCGCGAGATCCTTATCTCGTTCAAATGAGCATGTATTCTGAGGTGGCGTGTATTTGTATAAATACTCATTAAATGGTTTTGTTTTCATTAAGAAGTCCCAGCGTTTTGAAAGACAGAAATCGGCGAAAGTGCAGAATCCTTTTGACTTCTTAGGGTGTAATCTTTTTTTGTTTACAATTCACAAAAAATCCCATATTCTTTGGTGAATTGTTTTTGTGTTTAAGAACACACTTTGCTGTGGTTCATTCTTTGTGTGGAGAAATATACAACCGAACAACTGCGTGCTATTGTGGAGGGAGTCCTTATAAATTTCACACTTGTGGAGAAGTCACTTTCTTCTTCATTGGTGACCATCTGGAGTTCCCGCGGGAGATTCTAGCCAACGATATTTCTAACTATTGTTTTGAAGGTTTGACGAAGACACCGTGCGTTACGCTTGTGGGCGATTATCAGGTTGTATGTAAGTCAATGGTCTTGTGAATTCTTCAAAGTTCTAGAAATAAAAAGGTTTTTTCCTTCGGGGATTTTCCCTTAATTTTGTCACATGGTTTATTTTTTTATGGGTTGACACACGCACATATATAGTTGCATGTTTAGGGGCTGAATTAATTTTGTTTAAAAATAGACTCCAATTAAATAAGTGTCCCAAATTAGAAATTTGCGAATTAATTCAAGTCGGTATCACACACTGCATTTACACATTTTTACAATTTGGTATTAGAGCGGGTTACGCTAATTTATCACGTGATCCTGATTTTTCAAGGATTTATATTTCTTAATACAATTTGACTTCTCACGTCGTCAAATTGGTATCAGATCCGGTTGCCCTAATTTATTGTATATTCCTATTTTCCGCAAATTGTGTGTGATATTGATTTGTTTAAATCAATTTCGTGAGAAAATCACAATTTTTCCTATGGAGGACTTATATAATTAGATGCATATTTTTTATGGGTATGATTATGCCTACTGGAAAGCTCGCATGAAATCTTGTTTAAAATCCATTGACGAGAATGTTTGGTTGCTTCGTAAAAATGGGTGGACTCCTCCCATGGTCACCGTTGATAATATCACCTCTTTAAAACCCGTGTCGGTCTGGACTAAAGATGATTATAAAATGTCTAATTTTAATTCCTGTGGTTTGAGTGCTATTTCTGGAGCCGTCACTCCCGACGAGTTTCGTCGAATTATGATGTGCACCACGTCTAAAGAGTCATGGGATGTTTTGAAATTGACAAATAAGGGTACGAACACGGTTAAAGAATCAAAATTACAAAATTTGGCCACCCAATTTGAGACTATCACCATGTCTGAGTCTGAATGCTTTGATGATTTTTATGCTCGTTTATCCGACATTGTTAACACTAGTTTTAATTTGGGTTAAAAATTACACGTGTGTCGTTAAAAATATTTTGAGATCTCTCCCAAAATGCTTTATTCCTAAAGTCACTGTTTTGAACTCTTTTGAAATTTTGAAAAAGGCGTCCCTTAAATCGGAAGAGTCTAATTCTTTTCTTGAGTAAAAAATTTTGAAGTTAAAAAATGATTTGGCAGACTCGAGTAGGTTTGATAGTAATGGTAATGGATCATCTTGTTCTCGTGCTTCTAATGCTAAAGCCAACACCATTATTTGTTTTAGAGGGTCAACCAATATCAAGGATGGTAGAAAAGGTCAACCCATAGGTGTCGTTCCATCCGTTTTCAAATGTTCATATTGTGGTAGGAAAGGTCACCTTAGGCGTTTTTGTTTTGATCTTGGAAAATATCCTAGGAAGTTTATGTCTAGTGTTCTCTTGGTTCCTAAATCCCCCACACGACGTTTCACATCTATTTGGGTTAGGAAATCACTTTTAGAGGAACTAGATTTTAGACAAGTTGATTCCCGTTTGCTTAAATATGACTATTCTCTTGCCATATCATATAGATGAGTGTGTTCACAGGTTTGTCATATGCTAGTTTTTTATTCATGATATTTATGTTTTCTAGCATTGTGACATGTAATTTTTGTATAAATTTTTGCTTTTGAAATTTTTTGAAAAATACAAAAAGATTTTATTTTGATAAATTTTTGAAAAATCCAATAAGAGTTTTGTATTTTGTTTGCATCTTTTACGGATGGACACTTAGGATGATCAAGTCACAACATCATTCCATTTTTCATGTGACTATTTGATAGTATTTGAGATAATATGTCAATTCATCCATGTGCTTTATAATGTTTGGAGTCATTGAGATGTAGTTAAGTGTTACCTCCTACATTTTTGACTCCTGATTTTCTTTATTGCACACATGCACATATTTGTTTGATTATTGTGCTTGTGTTATCACATGTTGGTTGGGTGTCTTCACTTCAATCCTGTCTTTAAAATGAACCAAGCGCGATAAAACTTTATAAGAAAGTTGTGCATGTAAGAACCGTTTATGAGTTTGTGTGCTTTATGAACCAAGCGCGATAAAACTTCATAAGCTGCTGTTTAATTGGACCTAAAAATTTGAGGAATCTTATTATTCGGGGTCCGAAGAGGTTTAAAAGAGCCTAAAAAAATTTAAAGGCAATAAAAATAAATTCATGCCAATTATGATCCAATTAGGTTTTTGCACCAATTCTCCAAAGTTTGAAAATTTAGTTTATAAAGCTCTATAAAGAAAATATCTATGAGGGAGTTTGGATGGAGAATTAAAGAGGATTTACACGTCCTTGAAAGTCATGAAAAGGCGTTAAATAGTTTTGGACGTTATTGGTGTGGAAATCACTTTGACTTTGATTTGTTGATTTGCATAAGACAATCTCATCTAAATTCAACATATTTTACACCTAAGGATACTTTTGATGTTCATTCATTAGGAGTACACATATGCATCATGCACATATAATTGATTGAGTTGATTTACCTATTGAATGTGTTCACACCCATACATTCCATTTCCATGACTTGGTTGTTTTAGTTTAAATCCATGGTGTGATTTTTAGTATCTTATTTTTGTATGAAATATTTGAAAAAATCAAAAATTGTTTGTGAAATTTTTGAGACATACCTTTGCATGCGTGCAGTTTGAACCATGTTTACTATGCATTTTATCGTGACACTCCATGTTTTGATTTTGTCTTCTTATTTATCTATTTGGGGTCATCATAAAAAGGGGGAGAAAAAATTATCATGTTATGGGGGAGTTTTTGCATTATGGGGCAGATTTGATTTACTAATGATTTATTCTTATATCATTTCAAACTCGATACATCACGAAGGTATTTTGCTTTATCTCATGTGCCACTACACCAAATCCTGCGAATGGTCAAGCCCAGTGGGTCACGGCCCAAGTCCGCGACCATCCGTGACCCACTCAATATTTCTCGTGACCATATTTATTATCACACTAAATTATCTATGTTCTGGAAGTGGTCACCGCCCAAGTCCGCAACCACTGTGGTCGCGGACTTGGGCCGTGACCAGGTCGTGACCATCTTAGCGCCAAACTCGCGCCAAAATTCCCTCCAAGCTTGGTCGCGGATGGGTCACGACCCAAGTCCGTGACCCATGGCATGACAAAGAAGAAAGTACACACATTGAGGGTCACGGATTAGGGCCATGACCATTTCTGGGTGTGGGTCACGGCTATGGGCCGTGACCATCCCTCATTCAAGCACTAGTGTTGATAAAAAGGGTCGCGCATCACATATTGAGGGTCACGTCTTGGAATGGGTCACGACTATGGGCCGTGACCAATAGGTAGTACACATCCCACTTAGATTCATTAATGGGTCGCGGTGGGTGGGTCACGGCTCTAGGCCGTGACCACTGTTAATCCTAAAACAACATCAAGCGCCTCATATTTTCATTTCCCCGCTCATATATTTTTTTTTCTTCCCCAAATGTTGGTACTAGGTCGGTATTAGCTATGGAGAAGTTGCGATGTTGCGTATGGGGTAAAAAACGGTGGGTAGCAGGTGCGGTGGGTTGAAGGTGCGAGGTTTCTTCCCCAAACACTGGTAGCATTCATGGAGATTTCTTCCCCAATCTGTATGGAGGTTTAATGCTATGGAGGTTTCTTCCCAAATCTTCATATGTGTATATGTAATATATCCATTTATGTGTGTGTGTGTGTTTGTTATATGTTTCAAGAACAAGTATTTTTGTCCATGAAGTAGGGTCAAAAGGGTTGTTATCTATGACAGACGATGAAGAATTGGAGTCGCTTTTAACACCACCCGCGGGTATAGGCTTGACTGATCTCAAGATGTTCAGATGGTTATTCAGAGGCTCTGTTGGGGAAAGCGCTTGGAAAAAGAAGATTGATCTAACCGTTGGGAAAAATGTAGGGAAGGGGGTAGTGCCGCGGTGAGGCTGAGATCCAACGATGGCGGTGGAGGTTCAATATTCTATTAATTTTATTTTCCCCTTACTTTAACCCTTATAGTAGAGTTAAGAAAATCAGGTCCTGGATTTTTATTTAAAGGTTGGATGAGGTTCAATATTGAAAGGGAAGATTTACCCCTTTTACCTTTTTTTTTTAATATAGTGTATTTTAGTCAGAATATGGGCTCAATTAGTAATCATATAAAAATTTATCCAACTTGTTTTGGAGAAAATAAATAAATAAATGTTAATCTCATTATCATATACCATTTTCTTCTGAAATAATTTTGGTTTTGAATCTCAATTACCATGTTGATATATAATTTGTTGTTAACTATGATTCTTCTTATGGACTTGTCGAGTAAATAGTGTCTCGCCTAATTTTATATTCATCTCCATAATAACTGAAAATTAACATTTTTGATATTTCTGATTTTGTAGAAATTGTGAAAATGAAGAAAACTGTGTTCACCTCTTCTTTGGAGATCAAGGGAATATATTGACCAAGCCTTTCTTAGATGTTTGCAAGCTAACATTGCCTATTCTAGGTGCGGTGGGTAGCATTCGTGGGTAGCAGGTGCGATGGAGGAAAACAAAAAAAAAATGAGGTGCGATGTTCATATATAAGCCTCATTCATCAATCAAGCCCTTACAATTATTGATAAGTTTGTATTTACCCCTTTTTTGTAATTTTTTTACTAGATTTTGATAATTTTGGGGGTTTTCTCTTTGCCTTGAGGTATCTTTAATCATTTTTTGTATCTAGATTATTGGAGAATTTTTTTTGTGTTTGGAATGTGTATTTTTCTTCTAATTAGTTCTATTTTGTAGGTATACACCCTTGGTGTCCTCTCGTTCAAAAAGTTTGATTTGGCTTTCTCCGTATTTGAGAGGTATCGAATTTTTTATTTTTTTATATCCGAGTTTGGGTTCTAATCTACAATCATTTGTTTCTCGCTGGCATCACTGTCAACATTGATATTTCATTTATTATTTATTCAGAATGTATGAATTTTACATTTGGTGTGAAAAATGGTTTGATCTTTTAGTCTTGCTAACTTTATTCAGTTCATTCACTATTTTTCGATTCATGGTTGGCTTTTTGGCAAAAAGAATATAATTTATTCAATTCATCACTATTTTTCAGCTCAAACAATTTATGTTGTTTTTGTTCATTTAGTTTCAATAGCTCATTACCCTAGAAATGATTTAAGTGTATAAGAGTTATATTGGCTCAATGATTCAAGTGCATACGAGTTATATTGGCCGTTCGGGGGCTGTTTCGAGTTATAGTTTCATAACACATTGTTTACGTATTGCAGATCTAACCAATTGGATACCAGTTCTTCATTACATACCAGTTCTTCATTACACACCAGGTACTCTGTACATTAACTAAAGTAGTTATATAATTGATATGCATTATCTATTAAATCTTTTAGATGATAGAAGGAGTACGGGATAGTTATTGGTTTTGTTTGGTTTGGCTATTGGATAATTATTAGTTGTTGGAATGTTGTTGGATAGTATTTTAGAAGGAGTATGGGATAATTAGAAGGAGTACGGGATAATTATTAGTTTCACTGTTGGATAATATGTTGAAAATATTTTAAACTCCCGGCTTCAGAATACGATGATAGGATAACTTGCAAATGTCGAGACTTAAACTTAAAAACATGGCACCAACACCTCACACGGGACCAATGAAACTCGTACGAACTGACTGCGAGATCACGGGACCCCCAGTTTGAGAATACGATGATAATTAAAAAATATTAGGACTTAAGCTTAAAAATAAGGCGTTAGATAGCAAAAACACAAAACAACCCTCGTACGAACCCGTGAGACACACCAACACCTCTCACGGGATCAATGTAACATGTAGGAATAGAATGCGTGATCATGGGACTCCCATTTCAGAATACGACGATAATTTTAAAATATGAGGCCATAAGCTTAAAAATAAGGCGTTAGAGGGTGAAAACCAGAAACAGAGCCCGAACGGCACCGTGAGAGGCACCAACACCTCCCACAGGACCAATGTAACTCGTAGGAACTGACCCCGCATCCGCGGGACTCCCGGTTTTAGAATACGACGATAATTTGCATATTTCTAGACTTAGGCTAAAAAACATGGCGTTAAAGGGTGGGAACTCAAAACAGCCCCCGAACGACCCCGTAAGTGGTACTAAAATCTCCCACGAGACCATTGTAACTCGTAGGAACTGACCCCAGAGCCGTGGGACTCTCGGTTGTAGAATACGATGATAATTCGCTTATTTCTAGACCTAGGCTTAAAAACATGGCGTTAGAGTGTGAAAACTCGAAACAGCCCCCGAACGGCCCCATGGGTGGCACCAACACCTCCCACGAGACCAATGTAACTCGTAGGAACTCACCCCGCAGTCGTGGGACTCTCGGTTTGAGAATACGACGATAATTTAAAAAATTCTAGGCTTAGGCTTAAAAACATGGCGTTAGAGGGTGGCAACTTGAAACAACCCCCGAACGGCCCCGTGGGTGGCACCAACACCTCCCGCGGGACCAATGTAACTCGTAGGAACTGACCCCGCAGTCGCGGGACTTCCGGTTTTAGAATACGATGGTAATTTGCATATTTCTAGACTTAGGCTTAAAAACATGGCGTTAGAGGGTGGGAACTCGAAACTGCCCCCGAACGGCCCCGTGGGTGGCACCAACACCACCCATGGGACCAATATAACTCTTAGGAACTGACTCCGCAGTCGCGGGACTCCCGATTTGAGAATACGATGGTAATTTCTATATTAATATAATTAGGCTTAAAAACATGGCGTTAGAGGGTGAGATCTCAAAACTTCCCCCGAACGTCCCGATGGGTGGCACCAACACCTCCCACGGGACCAATGTAACTCCTCGGAACTGACCCCGCAGCTGCGGGACTCCCGGTTTGAGAATACGGTGGTAATTTGCATATTTATAGACTTAGGTTTAAAAGTATGGCGTTAGAGGGTGAGAACTCGAAACAGCCCCCAAACGACCCCGTGGGTGGCACCAACACCTCCCACGGGACCAAAGTAACTCGTAGGAACCGACTCCTCAGCCGTGGGACTCCCGGTTTTAGAATACGATGGTAATTTTCATATTTTTAGACTTAGGCTTAAAAATATGGCGTTAGAGGGTGAGAACTCGAAACAGCCCCCGAACGTCCCCGTGGGTGGCACTAACTTTTCCCGCAGGACCAATGTAACTCGTAGGAACTGACACCGTAGCCGCGGGACTCTCGGTTTGAGAATACGACGATAATTTGCATATTTCTAAAATTAGGCTTAAAAACATGGCGTTAGGGGGTGAGAACTCTAAACAGCCACCGAACGTCCCCGTGGGTGGCACTAACACCTCCCACGGTACTAATGTAACTCGTTGGAACTGACCCCGCAACCGCGGGACTCTCGGTTTGAGAATACGTTGGTAATTTGCATATTTCCAGACTTAGGCTTAAAAATATGGCGTTAGAGGCTGAGAACTCGAAATAGCCCCCGAACGTCCCCGTGGGTGGCACCAACACCTCCCGCAGGACTAATCTTACTCGTAGGAACTGACCCCGCAGCCGCGGGACTCCCGGTTTGAGAATACGTTGGTAATTTGCATATTTATAGACTTTGGCTTAAAAACATGGCGTTAGAGGCTGAGAACTCGAAACAGCCCCTGAACGTCCCCGTGGGTGGCACTAACACCTCCCACGTGACCAATGTAACTCGTAGGAACTGACCCCGCAGTCGCGGGACTCTCGGATTGAGAATACGATTGTAATTTGCATATTTTTAGACTTGGGCTTAAAAACATGGCGTTAGAGGGTGGGAACTCAAAACAGCCCCTGAACGGCCCCGTGGGTGGCACCAACACCTCCCACGGGACCAATGTAACTCGTAGGAACCGACACCGCAGCGACGGGACTCCCAGTTTTAGAATACGATGATAATTTGCATATTTTTAGACTTAGGCTTAAAAACATGGCGTTAGAGGCTGAGAACTCGAAATAGCCCTCGAACGGCCCCCTCCCACGGGACCAATGTAACTCGCATGAACTGACCCCATAGCTGCGGGTCTCCCGGTTTGAGAGTACGACGACAATTTTCATATTTCTAGACTTAAGCAAAAGATGGCGTTAGAGGGTGAGAACTCGAAACAGCCACCGAACGTCCCCGTGGGTGGCACTAACACCTCCCACGGGACCAATGTAACTCGTAGGAACTGACACTGTAGCCGCGGGACTCCCTATTTGAGAATACGACGATAATTTTTTTTATTTCTAGACTTAGGCTTAAAGACATGGCGTTAGAGGGTGATAACTTGAAACAGCCCCCGAACGTCCCCGTGGGTGGCACCAACACCTCGTGACGGGACTAATGTAACTCGTAGGAACTGACCCCGCAGCCGCGGGTCTCTCGGATTGAGAATACGATGGTAGTTTACATATTTTTAAACTTAGGCTTTAAAACATGGCGTTAGAGGGTGGGAACTCGAAACTGCCCCCAACCCGCCCCGTGGGAGGCACCAACCCCTCCCACGGGACCAAATTAACTCGAACGAACTGACACAGTAGCCTCGGGACTCCCGATTTGAGAATATGACCATAATTTTCATATTTCTAGACTTAGGCTGAAAAACATGGCGTTAGGAAGTGAGAACTTGAAACATCCCCCGAACGTCCCCGTGGGTGGTACCGACACCTCCCACGGGACTAATGTAACTCGTAGGAACTGACCCCACATCCGCGGGACTCCCGGTTTGAGAATACGTTGGTAATTTGCATATTTCTAAACTTAGGCTTAAAAACATGGCGTTAGAGGATGAGAACTCGAAATAGCCCCCGAACGTCCCCGTGGGTGGCACTAACACTTCCCACGGGACCAATGTAACTCATAGGAACAGACCCCGCAGTTCGGGACTCCCGGATTGAGAATACGACGGTAGTTTGCATATTTTTAGACTTAGACTTAAAAAAATGGCGTTAGAGGGTGAGATCTCAAAACTGCCCCCGAACATCCCCGTGGGTGGCACCAACACCTGCCACGGGACCAATGTAACTCGTAGGAACTGACCCCGCAGTCGCGGGACTCCCGGTTTGAGAATACGGCGGTAATTTGCATATTTATAGACTTAGGGTTAAAAAGATGGCATTAGAGGGTGAGAACTCGAAACAACCCCCAAACGGCCCCGTGGGTGGCACTAAAACCTCCCACGGGACCAATGTAACTCATAGGAACTGACCCCGCAGTCGTGGGACTCCCGATTTTAGAATACGACATTAATTTGCATAGTTCTAGACTTAGGCATAAAAACATGATGTTGGAGGGTGGGAACTTGAAACTACCCCCGAACGGCCCCGTGGGTGGCACCAACACCTCCCACGGGACCAATGTAACTTGTAGGAACTGATCCCGCAGCCGCGGGACACCCGAATTAGGAATATGACTGTAATTTGCATATCTTTTGACTTAGGCTTAAAAACATGGCGTTAGAGGGTGGGAACTCGAAACTGCCCCCGAACGGCCCCGTGGGTGGCACCAACACCTCCCACGGGTCCAATGTATCTCTTAGGAACTGACCCCGTAGTCGCAGGACTCCCGATTTGAGAATAAGACGATAATTTTCATATTTCTAGACTTAGACTTAAAAACATGGTGTTAGAAGGCGGGAACTCGAAATTGCCCCCGAACGGCCCCGTGGGTGGCACCAACACTTCCCACGGGACCAATATAACTCTTAGGAACTAACTCCGCAGCCGCGGGACTCCCGGATTGAGAATACGACGGTAATTTACATATTTATAGACTTAGGCTTAAAAACATGGTGTTGGAGGGTGGGAACTCGAAACTACCCCCGAACGGCCCCGTGGGTGGCACCAACACCTCCCAGGGGAGTAATATAACTCTTAGTAAGTGACTCCGCAACCGAGGGACTCCCGATTTGAGAATACGATGGTAATTTTCATATTTATAGACTTAGGCATAAAAACATGGCGTTAGAGAGTGAGATCTCAAAACTGCACCTGAACGTCCCGGTGGGTGGCACCAACACCTCCCACGGGACCAATGTAACTCGTCGGAACTGACCCCGCAGCTGCAGAACTCCTGGTTTGAGAATACGGTGGTAATTTGCGTATTTATAGACTTAGGTTTAAAAACATGGCGTTAGAGGGTGAGAACTCGAAACAGCCCCCGAACGACCCCGTGGGTGGCACTAACACCTCCCACGGGACCAATGTAACTCGTAGGAACCGACTTCGTAGCCATGGGACTCCCGGTTTTAGAATACGATGGTAATTTGCACATTTTTAGACTTAGGCTTAAAAACATGATGTTAGAGGGTGAGAACTTGAAACAGCCGCCGAACGGCTCCGTGGGTGCCACCAACACCTCTCACGGGACCAATGTAACTCGTATGAACTGACCCCGCAGCCGCGGGTCTTTCGGTTTGAGAGTACGACTGTAATTTGTATATTTCTAGACTTAATCAGAATATGGCGTTAGAGGGTGAGAACTCGAAACAACCCACGAACGTCCCCGCGGGTGGCACTAACACCTCCCGTGGGACCAATGTAACTCGTAGGAACTGACACCATAGCCGCGGGACTCCCGGTTTGAGAATACGACGATAATTAGCATTTTTCTAAAATTAGTCTGATAAACATGGCGTTAGAGGGTGAGAACTCTAAACAGCCCCCGAACGTCCCCGTGGGTGGCACTAACACCTCCCACGGGACTAATGTAACTCGTTGGAACTGACCCCGCAACCGCGGGAATCTCGGTTTGAGAATAAGTTGGTAATTTGCATATTTCTAGACTAAGGCTTGAAAACATGGCGTTAGAGGCTGAGAACTCGAAACAGCCCCCGAACGTCCCCGTGGGTGGCACCAACACCTCCCACGGGACTAATGTAACTCGTAGGAACTGACCCCGCAACCGCGGGACTCCCGGTTTGCATATTTCTAGACTTAGGCTTAAAAACATGGCGTTAAAGGCTGAGAACTCGAAACAGCCCCCGAACGTCCCCTTGGGTGGCACTGACACCTCCCACGGGACCAATGTAACTCGTAGGAACTGACCCCGCAGGCGCGGGACTCCCGAATTTAGAATACGACTGTAATTTGCATATTTTTAGACTTCAACTTAAAAACACGGCGTTAGAGTGTGGGAACTCGAAACTTCCCCCGAATGGCCCCGTGGGTTGCACCAACACCTCCCACGGGACCAATGTAACTCGTAGAAACCGACCCGTAGCCGCGGGACTCCCAGTTTAAGAATACGACGGTAATTTGCATATTTTTAGACTTAGGCTTAAAAACATGGCGTTAGAGTGTGAGAACTCGAAACAGCCCCCGAACGGCCCCGTTGGTGGCACCAACACCTCCCACGGGACTAATGTAACTCGTATGAACTGAACCCATAGCCGCGGGTCTCCCGGTTTGAGAGTACGATGACAATTTGCATATTTCTAGACTTAAGCAAAACATGGCGTTAGAGGGTGAGAACTCGAAACAGCCCCCCGAACGTCCCCGTGGGTGGCACTAACACCTCCCATGGGACCAATGTAACTCGTAGGAAATAACACCGTAGCCGCGGGACTCCCTATTTGAGAATACGACGATAATTTTTATATTTTTAGACTTAGGCTTAAAGACTAGGCGTTAGAGGGTGATAACTTGAAACAGCCCCCGAACGTCCCCGTGGGTGGCACCAACACCTCCCACGGAACTAATGTAACTTGTAGGAACTGACCCCGCAGCCGCGGGACTCCCGATTTGAGAATACGTTGATAATTTTCATATTTCTAGACTTTGGCTTAAAAACATGGCGTTAGAGGCTGAGAACTCGAAACAGCCCCCGAACGTCCCCGTGGGTGGCACTAATACCTCCCACGGGACCAATGTAACTCGTAGGAACTGACACAGTAGCCGCGGGACTCCCGGTTTGAGAATACGACAATAATTTTCATATTTCTAGACTTAGGCTTAAAAACATGTCGTTAAGGGGTGAAAACTTGAAACATCCCCCGAACATCTCCGTGGGTGGCACCAACACCTCCCTCGGGTGTAATGTAACTCGTAGGAACTGACCCCGCAGCCGCGGGACTCCCGGATTGAGAATACGATGGTAGTTTGCATATTTTTAAACTCACGCTTAAAAACATGGCGTTAGAGGGTGGGAACTCGAAACTGACCCCAACCGGCCCCGTGGGTGGTACCAACCCCTCCCACGGGACCAATGTAACTCGTAGGAACTGACACAGTAGCCGCGGGACTCCCGGTTTGAGAATACGATGATAATTTTCATATTTCTAGACTTAGGGTGAAAAACGTGGCGTTAGAGGGTGAGAACTTGAAACATTCCCCGAACGTCCCCGTGGGTGGTACCGACACCTCCCACGGGACTAATGTAACTCGTAGGAACTGACCACGCAGCCGCGGGACTACCGGTTTGAGAATACGTTGGTAATTTGCATATTTCTAAACTTAGGCTTAAAAACATGGCGTTAGAGGCTGAGAACTCGAAATAGCCCCCGAACGTCCCCGTGGGTGGCACTAACACTTCCCACGGGACCAATGTAAATCGTAGGAACAGACCCCGCAGCCGCGGGACTCCCAGATTGAGAATACGACGGTAGTTTGCATATTTTTAGACTTAGACTCAAAAAAATGGCGTTAGAGGGTGAGATCTCGAAACTTCCCCCGAACATCCCCGTGGGTGGCACCAACACCTCCCACGGGACCAATGTAACTCGTAGGAACTGACCCCGCAGTCGCGGGACTCCCGGTTTGAGAATACGGCGGTAATTTGCATATTTATAGACTTAGGGTTAAAAAGATGGCATTAGAGGGTGAGAACTCGAAACAACTCCCAAACGGCCCCGTGGGTGGCACTAACACCTCCCACGGGACCAATGTAACTCATAGGAACTGACCCCACAGCCGTGGGACTCCCGATTTTAGAATACGATATTAATTTGCATATTTATAGACTTAGGCATAAAAACATGGTGTTGGAGGGTGGGAACTCGAAACTACCCCCGAACGGCCCCGTGGGTGGCACCAACACCTCCCACGGGACTAATATAACTCTTAGGAAGTGACTCCGCAGCCGCGGGACTCCCGATTTGAGAATACGATGGTAATTTTCATATTTATAGACTTAGGCTTAAAAACATGGCGTAAGAGGGTGAGATCTCGAAACTGCCCCTGAACGTCCCGGTGGGTGGCACCAACACCTCCCACGGGACCAATGTAACTCGTCGGAATTGACCCCGCAGCTGCGTAACTCCTGGTTTGAGAATACGGCGGTAATTTGCGTATTTATTGACTTAGGTTTAAAAACATGGCGTTAGAGGGTGAGAACTCGAAACAGCCCCCGAATGACCCCGTGGGTGGCACCAACACCTCCCACGGGACCAATGTAACTCGTAGGAACCGACTTCGTAGCCGTGGGAATCCCGGTTTTAGAATATGATGGTAATTTGCATATTTTTAGACATAGGCTTAAAAACATGGCGTTAGAGGGTGAGAACTCGAAAGAGCCCCCGAACGGCTCCGTGGGTGCCACCAACACCTCCCACGGGACCAATGTAACTCGTATGAACTAACCCCACAGCCGTGGGTCTTCCGATTTGAGAGTACGACTGTAATTTGCATATTTCTAGACTTAAGCAAAATATGGCGTTAGAGGGTGAGAACTCGAAACAGCCCCCGAACGTCCCCGCGGGTGGCACTAACACCTCCCGCGGGACCAATGTAACTCGTAGGAACTGACACCATAGCCCCGGGACTCCCGGTTTGAGAATACGACGATAATTAGTATTTTTCTAAAATTAGGCTTAAAAACATGGCGTTAGAGGGTGAGAACTCTAAACAGCCCCCGAACGTCCCCGTGGGTGGCACTAACACCTCCCACGGGACTAATGTAACTAGTTGGAACTGACCCCGCAACCGCGGGAATCTCGATTTGAGAATAAGTTGGTAATTTGCATATTTCTAGACTAAGGCTTGAAAACATAGCGTTAGAGGCTGAGAACTCGAAACAGCCCCCGAACGTCCCCGTGGGTGGCACTAACACCTCCCACGGGACTAATGTAACTCGTAGGAACTGACCCCGCAACCGCGGGACTCCCGGTTTGAGAATACGTCGGTAATTTGTATATTTATAGACGTTGGCTTAAAAACATGGCGTTAGAGGCTAAGAACTCGAAACAGCCCCCGAACATCCCCGTGGGTGGCACTAACACCTCCCACGGGACCAATGTAACTCGTAGGAACTGACCCCGCAGCCGCGGGACTCCCGGATTGAGAATACGACTGTAATTTGCATATTTTTAGACTTCGGCTTAAAAACATGGCGTTAGAGTGTGGGAACTCGAAACTGCCCCCGAATGGCCCCGTGGGTGGCACCAACACCTCCCACGGGACCAATGTAACTCGTAGAAACCGACCCCGCAGCCGCGGGACTCCCAGTTTTAGAATACGACGGTAATTTGCATATTTTTAGACTTAGGCTTAAAGACATGGCGTTAGAGGGTGAGAACTCAAAACAACCCCCAAACGGCCCCGTTGGTGGCACCAACACCTCCCACGGGACCAATGTAACTCGTATGAACTGACCCCATAGCCGCGGGTCTCCCGGTTTGAGAGTACGACGACAATTTGCATATTTCTAGACTTAAGCAAAACATGGCGTTAAAGGGTGAGAACTCGAAACAGCCCCCGAACGTCCCCGTGGGTGGCACTAACACATCCCACGGAACCAATGTAATTCGCAGGAACTGACGCCGTAGCCGCGGGACTCGCTATTTGAGAATACGATGATAAGTTTTATATTTCTAGACTTAGGCTTAAAGACATGGCGTTAGAGGGTGATAACTTGAAACAGCCCCCGAATGTCCCCGTGGGTGGCACCAACACCTCCCACGGGACTAATGTAACTCGTAGGAACTGACCCCGCAGCCACGGGACTCCCGATATGAGAATACGTTGGTAATTTGCATATTTCTAGACTTAGGCTTAAAAACATGGCGTTAGAGGGTGAGAACTCAAAACAGCCCCCGAACGTCCCCGCGGGTGGCACTAACACCTCCCGCGGGACCAATGTAACTCGTAGGAACTGACACCATAGCCCCGGGACTCCCGGTTTGAGAATACGACGATAATTAGCATTTTTCTAAAATTAGGCTTAAAAACATGGCGATAGAGGGTGAGAACTCTAAACAGCCCCCGAACGTCCCCGTGGGTGGCACTAACACCTCCCACGGGACTAATGTAACTAGTTGGAACTGACCCCGCAACCGCGGGACTCTCGTTTTTAGAATACGTTTGTAATTTGCATATTTCTAGACTTAGGTTTGAAAACATGGTGTTAGAGGCTGAGAACTCGAAACAGCCCCCGAACGTCCCCGTGGGTGGCAACAACACCTCCCACGGGACTAATGTAACTCGTAGGAAGTGACTCAGCAGCCGCGGGACTCCCGATTTGAGAATACGATGGTAATTTTCATATTTATAGACTTAGGTTTAAAAACATGGCGTTAGAGGCTGAGAACTCGAAATAGCCCCCGAACGTCCCCATGGGTGGCACTAACACCTTCCACGGGACCAATGTAACTCGTAGTAAATGACCCCGCAGCCGCGGGACTCCCGGATTGAGAATACGATTGTAATTTGCATATTTTTAGAATTCGAATTAAAAACATGGCGTTAGAGTGTGGGAACTCGAAACTGCCCCTGAACGGCCCCGTGGGTGGCACCAACACATCCCACGGGACCAATGTAACTCGTAGGAACCGACCCCGCAGCCGCGGGACTCCCAGTTTTAGAATACGACGGTAATTTGCATATTTTTAGACTTAGGCTTAAAGAAATGACGTTAGAGGGTGATAACTTGAAACAGCCCCCGAGCATCCCCGTGGGTGGCACCAACACCTCCCACGTCACTAATGTAACTCGTAGGAAATGACCCCGCAGCCGCGGGTCTCCCGGTTTGAGAGTACGACGACAATTTGCATATTTCTAGACTTAAGCAAAACATGGGGTTAGAGGGTGAGAACTCGAAACAGCCCCCGAACGTCCCCATGGGTGGCACTAACACCTCCCACGGGACCAATGTAACTCGTAGGAACTGACACCGTAGCCGCGGGACTCCCGATTTGGGAATACGACGATGATTTTCATATTTCTAGACATAGGCTTAAAGACATGGCGTTAGAGGGTGATAAATTGAAACTTCCCCCGAACGTCCCCGTGGGTGGCACCAACACCTCCCACGGGACTAATGTAACTCGTAGGAACTGACCCCGTAGCCGCGGGACTCCCGATTTGAGAATACGTTGGTAATTTGCATATTTCTAGACTTAGGCTTAAAAACATGGCGTTAGAGGCTGAGAACTCGAAACACCCCCCGAACGTCCCCGTGGGTGGCACTAACACCTCCAACGGGACCAATGTAACTCGTAGGAACTGACACCGTAGCCGCGGGACTCCCGGTTTGAGAATACGACAATAATTTTTATATTTCTAGACATAGGCCTAAAAACATGTCGTTAAAGGGTGAAAACTTGAAACAACCCCCGAACGTCTCTGTGGGTGGCACCATCACCTCCCACGGGACTAATGTAGCTCGTAGGAACTGACCCCGCAGCCGCGGGACTCCCGGATTTAGAATACAACGGTAGTTTGCATATTTTTAGACTTAGTCTTAAAAACATGGCGTTAGAGGGTGGGATCTCAAAACTGCCCCCGACCGGCCCCGTGGGTGGCACCAAACCCTCCCACGTTACCAATATAACTCGTAGGAACTGACACAGTAGTTGCGGGACTTCCGGTTTGAGAATACGATGATAATTTTCATATTTCTAGACTTAGGCTGAAAAACATGGCGTTAGAGGGTGAGAACTTGAAACAGCCCCCGAACGTCCCCGTGGGTGGTACCAACACCTCCCACGGGACTAATGTAACTCGTAGGAACTGACCCCGCAGCCGCGGGACTCCCGGTTTGAGAATACGTTGGTAATTTTCATATTTCTAGACTTAGGCTTAAAAACATGGCGTTAGAGGCTGAGAACTCGAAATAGCCCCTGAACGTCCCCGTGGGTGGCACTAACAATTCCCACGGGACCAATGTAACTCGTAGGAACTGACCCCGCAGCCGCGGGACTCCCGGATTGAGAATACGATGGTAGTCTGCATATTTTTAGTGTTAGGCTTAAAAACATGGCATTAGAGGGTGAGATCTCGAAACTGCCCCCAAACATCCTCGTGGGTGGCACCAACACCTCCCACGGGACCAATGTAATTCGTAGGAACTGACCCCGCAGCCGCGGGACTCCCGGTTTGAGAATACGGCGGTAATTTGCATATTTATAGACTTAGGATTAAATGCATGGCGTTAGAGGGTGAGAACTCGAAAAAACCCCCACACGGCCCCGTGGGTGGCTCTAACACCTCCCACGGGACCAATGTAACTCATAGGAACTGACCCCGCAGCCGTGGGACTCTCGGTTTAGAATACGACGGTAATTTGCATATTTCTAGACTTAGGCTTAAAAACATGGTGTTGGAGGGTGGGAACTCGAAACTACCCCCGAATGGCCCCGTGGGTTGCACCAACACCTCCCATGGGACTAATATAACTCTTAGGAAGTGAGTCCGCAACCGCGGGACTCCCGATTTGAGAATACAATGGTAATTTTTATATTTATAGACTTAGGCTTAAAAACATGGCGTTAGAGGGTGAGATCTCGAAACTGGCCCTGAACGTCCTGGTGGGTGGCACCAACACCTCCCACGGGACCAATGTAACTCGTCGGAACTGACCCCGCAGCTGCGGAACTCCGGGTTTGAGAATACGGCGATAATTTGCACATTTATAGACTTAGTTTTAAAAACATTACGTTAGAGGGTGAGAACTCGAAACAGCCCCCGAACGACCCCGTGGGTGGCACCAACACCTCCCATGGGACCAATTTGACTCGTAGGAACCGACTTCGCAGCCGTGGGACTCCCGTTTTTAGAATACAATGGTAAATTGCATATTTTTAGACTTAGGCATAAAAACACGACGTTAGAGGGTGAGAACTTGAAACAGCCCCCGAACGGCTCCGTGGGTGCCACCAACACCTCCCACGAGACCAAGTAACTCGTATGAACTGACCCCACAGCCGTGGGTCTTCCGGTTTGAGAGTACGACTGTAATTTGAATATTTCTAGACTTAAGCAAAATATGGCGTTAGAGGGTGAGAACTCGAAACAGCCCCCGAACGTCCCCGTGGGTGGCACTAACACCTCCCGTGGGATTAATGTAACTCGTAGGAACTGACATCGTATCCGCGGGACTCCCGATTTGAGAATACGACGGTAATTTGCATTTTTCTAAAATTAGGCTTAAAAACATGGCGTTAGAGGGTGAGAACTCTAAACAACCACCGAACGTCCCCGTGGGTGGCACTAACACCTCTCACGGGACTAATGTAACTCGTTGGAACAGACCCCGCAACCGCGGGACTCTCGGTTTGAGAATACGATGGTAATTTGCATATTTCTAGACTTAGGCTTAAAAACATGGCGTTAGAGGCTGAGAACTCGAAACAGCCCCCGAACGTCCCCGTGGGTGGCACCAACACTTCCCACGGGACTAATGTAACCCGTAGGAACTGACCCCGCATCCGCGGGACTCCCGGTTTGAGAATACGTTGGTAATTTGCATATTTATAGACTTTGGCTTAAAAACATGGCGTTAGAGGCAGAGAACTCGAAACAGCCCCCGAACGTCCCCGTGGGTGGCACTAACACCTTCCACGGGACCAATGTAACTCGTAGGAAATGACCCCGCAGCCGCGGGAATCCCGGATTGAGAATACGACGGTAATTTGCATATTTTTAGACTTCGGCTTAAAAACATGGTGTTAGAGTGTGGGAACTCGAAACTTCCCCCGAACGGCCCGTGGATGGCACCAACACCTCCCACGGGACCAATGTAACTCGTAGGAACCGACCCCGCAGCCGCGGGACTCCCAGTTTTAGAATACGACTGTAATTTGCATATTTTTAGACATTGGCTTAAAAACATGACGCTAGAGGAAGAAAAATCGAAACAGCCCCCGAACGTCCCGTTGGTGGCACCAACACCTCCCACGGGACCAATGTAAATCGTATGAACTGACCCCATAGCCGCGGGTCTCCCGGTTTGAGTGTACGACGACAATTTGCATATTTATAGACTTAAGCAAAACATGGCGTTAGACGGTGAGAACTCGAAATCGCCCCCGAACGTCCCCGTGGGTGGCACTAACACCTCCCACGGGACCAATGTAACTCGTAGGAACTGACACCATAGCCGCGGGACTCTCAATTTGAGAATACGATGATAATTTTTATATTACTAGACTTAGGCTTAAAGACATGGCGTTAGAGGGTAATAACTTGAACAGCCCCCGAGCGTCCTCGTGGGTGACACCAACACCTCCAACGGGACTAATATAACTCGTAGGAACTGACCCCGCAGTCGCGGGACTCCCGGTTTGAGAATACGTTGGTAATTTGCATATTTCTAGACTTAGGCTTAAAAACATGGCGCTAGAGGCTGAGAACTTGAAACAGCCCCCGAACGTCCCTGTGGGTGGCACTAACACCTCCCACGGGACCAATGTAACTCGTAAGAGATAACACCGTAGCCGCGGGACTCCCGGTTTGAGAGTACGACAATAATTTTCAAATTTCTAGACTTAGGCTTAAAAACATGTCGTTAAAGGGTGAGAACTTGAAACAGCCCCCGAACGTCTCCGTGGGTGGCACCAACACCTCCCATGGGACTAATGTAACTCGTAGGAACTGACCCCGCAGCTCCGGGACACCCGGATTGAGAATACAATGGTAGTTTGCATATTTTTAGACTTAGGCTTAAAAACATGGCGTTAGAGGGTGGGAACTCGAAACTGCCACCGACCGGCCCCGTGGGTGGCACCAACCCCTCCCACGGGACCAATGTAACTCGTAGGAACTGACACAGTAGCCTCTGGACTCCCGGTTTGAGAATACGACGATAATTTTCATATTTCTAGACTTAGGCTGAAAAACATGGCGTTAAAAGGTGAGAACTTGAAGCAAGCCCCGAACTTCCCCGTGGGTTGTACCAACACCTCCCACGGGACTAATGTAACTCATAGGAACTGACCCCGCAGCCGCGGGACTACCGATTTGAGAATACGTTGGTAATTTGCATATTTCTAGACTTAGGCTTAAAAACATGGCGTTAGAGGCTGAGAACTCGAAATAGCCCCCGAACGTCCCCGTGGGTGGAACTAACACTTCCAACGGAACCAATGTAACTCGTAGGAACTGACCCCGCAGTCGCGGGACTCCCGGATTGAGAATACGATGGTAGTCTGCATATTTTTAGATTTAGGCTTAAAAACATGGCGTTAGAGGGTGAGAACTCGAAACTGCCCCCGAACGGCCCCGTGAGTGGCACCAACACCTCCCACGGGACCAATGTAACTCGTAGGAACTGACCCCGCAGTCGCGGGATTTCCGATTTTAGAATACGATGTTAATTTTCATATTTCTAGACATAGGCTTAAAACATGGCGTTAGACGGTTAGAACTCAAAACTGCCCCCGAACGGCCCCTTGGGTGGCACCAACACCTCCCACGGGACCAATACAACTCTTAGGAACTGACTCTACTGCCGCGGGACTCCCGATTTGATAATACAACTGTAATTTTCATATTTATAGACTTAGGATTAAAAACATGGCGTTAGAGGGTGAGATCTTGAAACTGCCCCCGAACGTCCCCGTGGGTGGCACCAACACCTCCCACGGGACCAATGTAACTCGAAGGAACTGATCCCGCAGCCGCGGGACTCTCGGTTTTAGAATACGGCGATAATTTGTGTATTTAAAGACTTAGGGTTAAAAACATGGTGTTAGAGGCTGCGGGACTCTCGATTTTAGAATACGGCGATAATTTGTGTATTTAAAGACTTAGGGTTAAAAACATGGTGTTAGAGGGTGAGAACTCAAAACAGCCCCCGAACGGCCCCCTGGGTGGCACTAACACCTCCCACGGGACCAATGTAACTTGTAGGAACTGACCCCGCAGCCGCGGGACTCCCGGTTTTAGAATACGACGATAATTTGCATATTTCTAGACTTAGGCTTAAAAAGATGGCATTAGAGGATGGGAACTCGAAATAGCCCCCGAACAGCCCCGTGGGTGGCACCAACACCTCCCACGGGACCAATGTAACTCGTAGAAACTGATCCCGCAGTCGTGGGTATCTCGGTTTTGGAATACGACGATAATTTGCATATTCCTAGACCTAAGCTTAGAAACATGGCGTTAGAGGGTGAGAACTCGAAACGGCACCCGAACGGCCCCGTGGGTGGCACCGACACCTCCCACGGGACCAATGCAACTCGTAGGAACTGACCCCACAGCCGCGGGACTCTCGGTCCGAGAATACGACGATAATTTGCATATTTTTAGACTTAGACTTAAAAACATGGCATTAGAGGGTGGGAACTAGAAACTGCCCCGGAACGTCCCCGTGGGTGGCACCAACACCTCCCACGGGACTAATGTAACTCGTAGGAACTGACCCCGTAGTCGCAGGACTTCCGGTTTGAGAATATGTTGCTAATTTGCATATTTCTAGACTTAGGACTAAAAACAAGGCGTTAGAGGCTGAGAACTCAAAAAAGCCCCCGAACGTCCCCGTGGGTGGCACTAACACCTCCCACGGGACCAATGTAACTCGTAGGAACAAACCCCGCAGCCGCGGAACTCCCGAATTGAGAATATAACTGTAGTTTGCATATGTTTTGACTTAGGTTTAAAAACATGACGTTAGAGGGTGGGAACTCGAAACTCCACCGAACGGCCCCTTGGGTGGCACCAACACCTCCCACGGGAACAATGTAACTCTTAGGAACTGACCCCGTCGTCGCAGGACTCCTGATTTGAGATTAAGATGATAATTTCATATTTCTAGACTTAGACTTAAAAACATGGCGTTAGAGGGTGAGAACTCGAAACAACCCCCGAACGACCCCGTGGGTGGCACCAACACCACCTACGGGACCAATGTAACTCGTAGGAACTGACACCCCAGTCGCGGGGCTCCCGATTTGAGAATACGACTATAATTTGCATATTTCTCGACTTAGGCTTTAAAACATGACGTTAGAGGGTGAGAACTAGAAACAACCCCCGAACGGCCCCGTAGGTGGCACCAACACCTCCCACTGGACCAATGTAACTCGTAGCAACTGACCCCATAGCCGTGGGTGTCCCGATTTGAGAGTACGACGTTAATTTGCGTATTTCTAGACTTAGTCTTAAAAACATGGCGTTAGAGGGTGAGAACTCAAAACAGCCCCCGAACGGCCCCGTGGGTGGCACCAACACCTCCTACGGGACCAATGTAACTCGTAGGAACCGACTTCGCAGCCGTGGGACTCTCGTTTTTAGAATACGATGGTAATTTGCATATTTTTAGACTTAGGCTTAAAAACACGGCGTTAGAGGGTGAGAACTCGAAACAGCCCCCGAACGGCTCCGTGGGTGCCACCAACACCTCCCACGGGACCAATGTAACTCGTAGGAACTGACATCGTAGCCGCGGGACTCCCCGTTTGAGAATACGATGATAATTTGAATTTTTCTAAAATTAGGCTTAAAAACATGGCGTTAGAGGGTGAGAACTCTAAGCAGCCCACGAACGTCCCCGTGGGTGGCACTAACACCTCCCACAGGACTAATGTAACTCGTTGGAACTGTCCCCGCAACCGCGGGACTCTCGGTTTGAGAATAAGTTGGTAATTTGCATATTTCTAGACTTAGGCTTAAAAACACGGCGTTAGAGGCTGAGAACTCGAAACAGCCCCCGAACGTCCCCATGGGAGGCACCAACACTTCCCACGGGACTAATGTTACTCGTAGGAACTGACTCCACAACCGCGGGACTCCCGGTTTGAGAATACGTTGGTAATTTGCTTATTTACAGACTTTGGCTTAAAAACATGGCGTTAGAGGCTGAGAACTCGAAACAACCCCCGAATGTCCCCGTGGGTGGCACTAACACCTCCCACGGGACCAATGTAACTCATAGGAACTCGCCCCGCAGCCGCGGGACTCCCGGATTGAGAATACGACTGTAATTTGCATATTTTTAGACTTCGGCTTAAAAACATGGCGTTAGAGTGTGGGAACTCGAAATTGCCCCCGAACGGCCCCGTGGGTGGCACCAACACCTCCCACGGGACCAATGTAACTCGTAGGAACCGACCCCGCAGCCGCGGGACTCCCAGTTTTAGAATACGACGGTAATTTGCATATTTTTAGACTTTAGCTTAAAAACATGGCGTTAGAGGGTGAGAACTCAAAACAGCCCCCGAACGGCCCCGTTGGTGACACCAAGACCTCCCACAGGACCAATGTAACTCGTATGAACTGACCCCATAGCCGTGGGTCTCCCAGTTTGAGAGTACGACGATAATTTGCATATTTCTAGACTTAAGCAAAACATGGCGTTAGACGGTGAGAACTCGAAACAGCCCCCCGAAAGTCCCCGTGGGTGGCACTAACACCTCCCATGGGACCAATGTAACTCGTAGGAACTGACACCGTAGCCGCAGGACTCCCGATTTGAGAATACGACGATAATTTTGATATTACTAGACTTAGTCTTAAAGACATGGCGTTAGAGGGTGATAACTTGAACAGCCCCCGAGCATCCTCGTGGGTGGCACCAACACCTCCCACGGGACTAATGTAACTCGTAGGAACTGACCCCGCAGCCGCGGGACTCCCGGTTTGAGAATACGTTGGTAATTTGCATACTTCCAGACTTAGGCTTAAAAACATGGCGTTAGAGGCTGAGAACTCGAAACAGCCCCGGAACGTCCCTGTGGGTTGCACCAACCCCTCCTACGGGACCAATGTAACTCGTAGGAACTGACACAGTAGCCGCTGGACTCCCGGTTTTAGAATACGACGATAATTTTCATATTTCTAGACTTAGGCTGAAAAACATGGCGTTAAAGGGTGAGAACTTGAAACAACCCCCGAACTTCCCCGTGGGTGGTACCAACACCTCCCACGGGACTAATGTAACTCATAGGGATTGACCCCGCAGCTGCGGGACTCCTGGTTTGAGAATACGTTGGTAATTTGCATATTTATAGACTTAGGCTTAAAAACATGGCGTTAGAGGCTGAGAACTCGAAATAGCCCCCAAACGTCACCGTGGGTGGCACTAACACTTCCCACGGGACCAATGTAACTCGTAGGAACTGACCCCGCAGCCGCGGGACTCCCGGATTGAGAATACGATGGTAGTCTGCATATTTTTAGATTTAGGCTTAAAAACATGGCGTTAGAGTGTGGGAACTCGAAACTACCCCCGAACGGCCCCGTGAGTGGCACCAACACCTCCCACGAGACTAATGTAACTCGTAGGAACTGACCCCGCAGTCGCGGGACATCCGGTTTTAGAATACGATGATAATTTTCATATTTCTAGAGTTAGGCATAAAACATTGCGTTAGACGGTGAGAACTCAAAACTGCCCCCGAACGGCCCCTATGGTGGCACCAACACCTCCCACGGGACCAATGCAACTCTTAGGAACAGACTCCGCAGCCGCGGGACTCCCGATTTGATAATAAGACTGTAATTTTCATATTTATAGACTTAGGCTTAAAAACATGGCGTTAGAGGGTTAGATCTTGAAACTGCCCCCGAACGACCCCGTGGGTGGCACCAACACCTCCCACGGGACCAATGTAACTCATAGGAACTGACCCCGCAGCCGCGGGACTCTCGGTTTGAGAATACGACAATAATTTGTGTATTTATAGACTTAGGGTTAAAAACATGGTGTTAGAGGGTGAGAACTCAAAACAGCCCCCGAACGGCCCCGTGGGTGGCACCAACACCTCCCATGAGACCAATGTAACTCGTAGGAACAGACCCCGCAACCGCGGGACTCACGGTTTTAGAATACGACGGTAATTTGCATATTTCTAGATTTAGGCTTAAAAACATGGCGTTAGAGGATGGGAACTCGAAATAGCCCCCGAACAGCCCCGTGGGTGGCACCAACACCACCCACGGGACCAATGTAACTCGTAGGAACTAATCCCGCAGTCGTGGCTCTCTCGGTTTTAGAATACGACATAAATTTGCATATTTCTAGACCTAGGCTTAAAAACATGGCGTTAGAGGGTGAGAACTCAAAACAGCCCCCGATCGGCCCCGTGGGTGGCACCAACACCTCCCACGGGACCAATGCAACTTGTAGGAACTGACCCCACAGCCGCGGGACTCTCGGTCCGAGAATACGACGATAATTTGCATATTTTTAGACTTAGTCTTAAAAACATGGCGTTAGAGGATGGGAACTATAAACTGCCCCGGAACGTCCCCGTGGGTGGCACCAACACCTCCCACGGGACTAATTTGACTCGTAGGAACTGCCCCCGCAGTCGCAGGACTTCCAGTTTGAGAATCCGTTGCTAATTTGCATATTTCTAGACTTAGGATTAAAAACAAGGCGTTAGAGGCTGAGAACTCAAAACAGCCCCCGAACGTCCCCGTGGTTGCCACTAACACCTCCCACGGGACCAATGTAACTCGTAGGAACAAATCCCGCAGCCGCGGAACTCCCGAATTGAGAATATGACTGTAATTTGCATATCTTTTGACTTAGGCTTAAAAACATGGCGTTAGAGGGTGGGAACTCGAAACTCCCCAGAACGGCCCCGTGGGTGGCAGCAACCCCTCCCACGGGACCATTGTAACTCTTAGGAACTGATCCCACAGTCGTGGGTCTCCCGGTTTTAGAATACAATGATAATTTGCATATTTCTAGACCTAGGCTTAAAAACATGGCGTTAGAGGGTGAGAACTCGAAACAGCCCCCGAACGGCCACGTGGGTGGCACCAACACCTCCCACGGGACCAATGTAACTCGTAGGAACTGACCCCAGAACCGCGGGACTCCCGGTTTGAGAATACGACGATAATTATGCATATTTTTCAACTTAGGCTTAAAAACATGGTGTTAGAGGGCGAGATCTTGAAACTGCCCCCGAACGACCCCGTGGGTGGCACCAACACCTCCCACGGGACCAATGTAACTCGTAGGAACTGACCCCGCAGCCGTGGGACTCCCGGTTTGAGAATACGGAGATAATTTGTGTATTTATAGACTTAGGGTTAAAAACATGGCGTTAGAGGGTGAGAACTCGAAACAGCCCCCGAACGGCCACGTGGGTGGCACCAACACCTCCCACGGGACCAATGTAACTCGTAGGAACTGACCCCACAACCGCAGGACTCCCAGTTTGAGAATACGACGATAATTTGCATATTTTTAGACTTAGACTTAAAAACATGGCGTTAGAGGGTGGGAACTCGAAACTGCCCCGGAACGTCCCCGTGGGTGGCACCAACACCTCCCACGGGACTAATGTAACTCGTAGGAACTGACCCCGCAACCACGGGACTTCCGGTTTGAGAATACGTTGCTAATTTGCATATTTCTAGAATTAGGCTTAAAAACATGGCGTTAGAGGGTGGGATCTCAAAACAGCCCCCGAACGTCCCCGTGGGTGGCACTAACACCTCCCATGGGACCAATGTAACTCGTAGGAACTGATCCCGCAGCCGCGAGACTCCCGAATTGGGAATATGACTGTAATTTGCATATCTTTTGACTTAGGCTTAAAAATATGGCGTTAGAGGGTGGGAACTCGAAACTGACCCCGAACGGCCCTGTGGGTGGCACCAACACCTCCCACGGGTCCAATGTATCTCTTAGAAACTGGCCCCGTAGTCGCAGGACTCCCGATTTGAGAATAAGACGATAATTTTCATATTCATAGACTTAGACTTAAAAACATGGCGTTAGAGGGTGGGAACTCAAAATTTCCCCCGAACGGCCCCGTGGGTGGCACCAACACTTCCCACGGGACCAATATAACTCTTAGGAACTGACTCTGCAGCCGCGGTACTTTCGGATTGAGAATACGACGGTAATTTTAATATTTATAGACTTAGGCTTAAAAACATGGTGTGGAGGGTGAGATCTCGAAACTGCCCCCGAACATCCCCCTGGGTGGCACCAACTCCTCCCCCCTGGGTGTAGAGGCAGTAATTTGCACATTAATAGACTTAGGGTTAAAAACATGGCGTTAGAGGGTGAGAACTCGAAACAGCCCCCGAACGGCCCCGTGGATGGCACCAACACCTCCCACGGGAGGAATGTAACTCGTAGGAACTGACCCCGCAGCCGCGGGACTCCCGGTTTGTGAATACGACAGTAATTTGCATATTTATAGACTTAGGGTTAAAAAACATGGCGTTAGAGGGTGAGAACTCGAAACAACCTCCGAACGGCCCCGTGGGTGGCACCAACACATCCCACGGGACCAATGTAACTCGTAGGAACTGACCCCGCAGCCGCGGGACTCCCGATTTTAGAATACGACGGTAATTTACATATTTATAGACTTAGGCTTAAAAATATAGCGTTAGAGGGTGGGAACTCGAAACTGCCCTCGAACAACCCCGTGGGTGGCACCAACACCTCCCACGGGACTAATGTAACTCGTAGGAACTGACCCCGCAGTCGCGGGTGTCCCGGTTTTAGAATACGACGATAATTTGCATATTTTTAGACCTAGGCTTAAAAACATGGCGTTAGAGGGTGAGAATTCGAAACAGCTCCCGAACGACCCCGTGGGTGGCACCAACACCTCCCACGGGACCAATGTAACTCGAAGTAATCGACCCCGCAGCCGCGGGACTCCCAGTTTTAGAATACGACGGTAATTTGCATTTTTTAGACCTAGGTTTAAAAACATGGCGTTAGAGGGTGGGAACTTAAAACTGCCCCCGAACGGCCCCGTGGGTGGCACCAACACCTCACACGGGACCAATGTAACTCGTAGGAACTGATCCCACAGTCGCGGGTCTCTTGATTTTAGAATACGATGATAATTTTGATATTTCTAGACCTAGGCTTAAAAACATGGCGTTAGAGGGTGAGAACTCGAAACAACCCCCGAACGGCCCCGTGGGTGGCACCAACACCTCCCACGGGACCAATGTAACTTGTAGGAACTGACCCCACAGCCGCGGGTCTTCCGGTTTAAGAGTACGACGGTAATTTGCATATTTCTAGACTTAAGCAAAACATGGCGTTAGAGGGTGAGAACTCGAAACAACCCTGAAAATCCCCGTGGGTGGCACTAACACCTCCCACGGGACCAATGTAACTCGTAGGAACTGACACCATAGCCGCAGGAATCTCGATTTGAGAATACGACGATAATTTGCATATTTTTAGACTTAGGCTTAAAAACATGGCGTTAGAGGGTGAGAACTCGAAACAGCCCCCGAACGTCCCCGTGGGTGGCACCAACACCTCCCACGGGACTAATGTATCTCGTAGGAACTGACCACGTAGCCGCGGGACTCCCGGTTTGACAATAAGTTGGTTATTTGCATATTTCTAGACTTAGACTTAAAAACACGGCGTTAGAGGCTGAGAACTGAAAATAGCCCCCGAACGTCCCCGTGGGTGGCACTAACACCTCCCACGGGACCAATGTAACTCGTAGGAACTGACCCCGCAGTCACGGGACTCCCGGATTGAGAATACGACGGTAGTTTGCATATTTTTTGACTTAGGCTTAAAAACATGGCGTTAGAGGGTGGGAACTCCAAACTGCCCCCGAACGGCCCCGTGGATTGCTCCAACACCTCCCTCGGGACCAAAGTAACTCGTAGGAACTGACCCCGCAGTCGCTGGACTTCTGATTTTAGATTACGACGATAATTTTCATATTTCTAGACTTGGGCTTAAAAACATGGCGTTAGAGGTTGGGAACTAAAAATTGCTCCGAACGGCCCCGTGGGTAGCACAAACACCTCCCACGGGACCAATGTAACTCTTAGCAACTGACTCCACAGCCGCGGGACTCCCGGTTTGAGAATACGATGGTAATTTTTATATTTATAGTCATAGACTTAAAAACATAGCGTTATAGGGTGAGATATCGAAACTGCACCCGAACGCCCCCGTGGGTGGTACCAACACCTCCCACGGGACCAATGTAACTCGTAGGAACTGACCCCACAGCCGCGGGACTCCCGATTTCAGAATACGGTGGTAATTTTCATATTTCTAGACTTAGGGTTAAAAACATGGCGTTGGAGGGTGAGAACTCGAAACAGCCCCTGAACGACCCCGTGGGTGGCACCAACACCTCCCTCGGGACCCATGTAACTCGTAGGAACTGACACCGTAGCCGTGGGACTCCCGGTTTGAGAACATGGTGGTAATTTTCATATTTATAGACTTAGGCTTAAAAACATGGCGTTAGAGGGTGAGATCTCGAAACTGCCCCCGAACATCCCCGTGGGTGGCACCAACACCTCCCACGGGACCAATGTAACTCGTAGGAATTGACCCCGCAGTCGCGGGACTTCCGGTTTTAGAATACAACGATAATTTTCATATTTCTAGACTTAGGCTTAAAAACATGGCGTTAGAGGTTGGGAACTCAAAACTGTTCCGAACGGCCGCGTGGGTAGCACCAACACCTCCCACGGGACCCATGTAACTCTTAGGAACTGACTCCATAGCCGCGGGACTCCCGGTTTGAGAATACGACGGTAATTTTCATATTTATAGACATAGGCTTAAAACCATGGCGTTGGAGGGTGAGAACTCGAAACTGCACCCGAACGCCACCGTGGGTGGTACTAACACCTCCCACGGGACCAATGTAACTCGTAGGAACTGACCCCACAGCCGCGGGACTCCCGATTTCAGAATACGGTGGTAATTTTCATATTTCTAGACTTAGGGTTAAAAACATGGCGTTAGAGGGTGAGAACTCGAAACAACCCCTGAACGACCCCGTGGGTGGCACCAACACCTCCCTCGGGACCAATGTAACTCGTAGGAACTGACACCGTAGCTGTGGGACTGTCGATTTGAGAATATGGTGGTAATTTTCATATTTATAGACTTAGGCTTAAAAACATGGCGTTAGAGGGTGAGATCTCGAAACTGCTCCCGAACATCCCCGTGGGTGGCACCAACACCTCCCACGGGACCAATGTAACTCGTAGGAACTGACCCCATAGCCGCGGGACTCCTGGTTTGAGAATACGGCGGTAATTTGTGTAATTATAGACATAGGGTTAAAAAAATGGCGTTAGAGGGTGAGAACTCAAAACAGCCCCCGAACGGCCCCGTGGGTGGCACCAACACCTCCCACGGGACAAATGTAACTCGTAGGAAATGACCCCGCAGATGCGGGACTCCCGGTTTTAGAATACCACGGTAATTTTCATATTTGTAGACTTAGGCTTAAAAACATGGCGTTAGAGGGTTGGAACACAAAATTGCCCCCGAACGGCCCCGTGAGTGGCCCCAACACCTCCCACGGGACCAATGTAACTCGTAGGAACTAATTCCGCAGTCGCGGGTCCCCCGGTTTTAGAATACGATGATAATTTTCATATTTCTAGACCTAGGCTTAAAAACATGGCGTTAGAGGGTGAGAACTCGAAATAGCCCCCGAACGACCCTGTGGGTGGCATCAACACCTCCCACGGGACCAATATAACTCGTAGGAACCGACCCCGGAGCCACAGGACTCCCGGTATTAGAATACGACGGTAATTTGCATATTTTTAGACTTAGGCTTAAAAACATGGCGTTAGAGGGTGAGAACTCGAAACTGCCCCGGAACGGCACCGTGGGTGGCACCAACACCTCCCACGGGACCAATGTAACTCGTAGGAACTGACCCCGCAGCCGCGGGACTCGCGGTTTGAGAGTACGTTGGTAATTTGCATATTTATAGACTTTGGTTTAAAAACACGGCGTTAGAGGGTGAGAACTCGAAACAACCCTGAAAATCCCCGTGGGTGGCACTAACACCTCCCACGGGACCAATGTAACTCGTAGGAACTGACACCATAGCCGCAGGAATCTCGGTTTGAGAATACGACGATAATTTGCATATTTTTAGACTTAGGCTTAAAAATATGGCGTTAGAGGGTGAGAACTCGAAATAGCCCCCGAACGTCCCCGTTGGTGGCACCAACACCTCCCACGGGACTAATGTATCTCGTAGGAACTGACCACGTAGCCGCGGGACTCCCGGTTTGACAATATGTTGGTTATTTGCATATTTCTAGACTTAGACTTAAAAACACGGCGTTAGAGGCTGAGAACTGAAAATAGCGCCCGAATGTCCCCGTGGGTGGCACTAACACCTCCCACGGGACCAATGTAACTCGTAGGAACTGACCCCGCAGTCACGGGACTCCCGGATTGAGAATACGACGGTAGTTTGCATATTTTTTGACTTAGGCTTAAAAACATGGCGTTAGAGGGTGGGAACTCCAAACTGCCCCCGAACGGCCCCGTGGGTTGCTCCAACACCTCCCTCGGGACCAAAGTAACTCGTAGGAACTGATCCCGCAGTCGCGGGACTTCTGATTTTAGATTACGACGATAATTTTCATAATTCTAGACCTGGGCTTAAAAACATGGCGTTAGAGGTTGGGAACTCAAAATTGCCCCGATCGGCCCCGTGGGTAGCACAAACACCTACCACGGGACCAATGTAACTCTTAGCAACTGACTCCACAGCCGCGGGACTCCCGGTTTGAGAATACGATGGTAATTTTCATATTTATAGACATAGACTTAAAAACATAGCGTTAGAGGGTGAGATATCGAAACTGCACCCGAACGCCCCCGTGGGTGGTACCAACACCTCCCACGGGACCAATGTAACTCGTAGGAACTGACCCCACAGCCGCGGGACTCCCGATTTCAGAATACGGTGGTAATTTGCATATTTCTAGACTTAGGGTTAAAAACATGGCGTTGGAGGGTGAGAACTCGAAACAGCCCCTGAACGACCCCGTGGGTGGCACCAACACCTCCCTCGGGACCCATGTAACTCGTAGGAACTAACACTGTAGCCGTGGGACTCCCGGTTTGAGAATATGGTGGTAATTTTCATATTTATAGACTTAGGCTTAAAAACATGGCGTTAGAGGGTGAGATCTCGAAACTGGCTCCGAACATCCCCGTGGGTGGCACCAACACCTCCCACGGGACCAATGTAACTCATAGGAATTGACCCCGCAGTTGCGGGACTTTCGGTTTTAGAATACAACGATAATTTTCATATTTCTAGACTTAGGCTTAAAAACATGGCGTTAGAGGTTGGGAACTCAAAACTGCCCCGAACGGCCGCGTGGGTAGCACCAACACCTCCCACGGGACCAATGTAACTCTTAGGAACTGACTCCACAGCCGCGGGAATTCCGGTTTGAGAATACGACAGTAATTTTCATATTTATAGACATAGGCTTAAAACCATGGCGTTAGAGGGTGAGAACTCGAAACTGCACCCGAACGCCCCCGTGGGTGGTACTAACACCTCCCACGGGACCAATGTAACTCGTAGGAACTGACCCCACAGCCGCGGGACTCCCGATTTCAGAATACGGTGGTAATTTTCATATTTCTAGACTTAGGGTTAAAAACATGGCGTTAGAGGGTGAGAACTCGAAACAGCCCCTGAACGACCCCGTGGGTGGCACCAACACCTCCCTCGGGACCAATGTAACTCGTAGGAACTGACACCGGAGCTGTGGGACTCTCGATTTGAGAATATGGTGGTAATTTTCATATTTATAGACTTAGGCTTAAAAACATGGCGTTAGAGGGTGAGATCTCGAAACTGCTCCCGAACATCCCCGTGGGTGGCACCAACACCTCCCACGGGACCAATGTAACTCGTAGGAACTGACCCCATAGCCGCGGGACTCCTGGTTTGAGAATACGGCGGTAATTTGCATAATTATAGACATAGGGTTAAAAACATGGCGTTAGAGGGTGAGAACTCAAAACAGCCCCCGAACGGCCCCGTGGGTGGCACCAACACCTCCCACGGGACAAATGTAACTCGTAGGAAATGACCTCGCAGATGCGGGACTCCCGGTTTTAGAATACCACGGTAATTTTCATATTTGTAGACTTAGGCTTAAAAACATGGCGTTAGAGGGTTGGAACACAAAATTGCCCCCGAACGGCCCCGTGAGTGGCCCCAACACCTCCCACGGGACCAATGTAACTCGTAGGAACTAATTCCGCAGTCGCGGGTCTCCCGGTTTTAGAATACGATGATAATTTTCATATTTCTAGACCTAGGCTTAAAAACATGGCGTTAGAGGGTGAGAACTCGAAATAGCCCCCGAACGACCCCGTGGGTGGCATCAACACCTCCCACGGGACCAATATAACTCGTAGGAACCGACCCCGGAGCCGCAGGACTCCCGGTATTAGAATACGATGGTAATTTGCATATTTTTAGACTTAGGCTTAAAAACATGGCGTTAGAGGGTGAGAACTCGAAACTGCCCCAGAACGGCACCGTGGGTGGCACCAACACCTCCCACGGGACCAATGTAACTCGTAGGAACTGACCCCGCAGCCGCGGGACTCGCGGTTTGAGAGTACGTTGGTAATTTGCATATTTATAGACTTAGGTTTAAAAACACGGCGTTAGAGGGTGAGAACTCGAAACAACCCCAGAACGACCCCGTGGGTGGCACCAACACCTCCTACGGGACCAATGTAACTCGTAGGAACCGACCCCGCAGCCGTGGGACTGCCGGTTTTAGAATACGACTGTAATTTGCATATTTTTAGACTTAGGCTATAAAACATGGCGTTAGTGGGTGGGAACTCGAAACTGCCCCCAAACGTCCCCCTGGGTGGCACCAACATCTCCCACGGGACCAATATAACTCTTAGGAACTGACTTCGCAGCCGCGGGACTCCCGATTTGAGAATACGATGGTAATTTTCATATTTATAGACTTAGGCTTAAAAACATGGCGTTGGAGGGTGAGAACTCGAAACTGCCCCCGAACGTCCCCGTGGGTGGCACCAACACCTCCCACGGGACCAATGTAACTCGTAGGAACTGACCCCGCAGCCGCAGGACTCCCGGTTTGAGAGTACGTTGGTAATTTGCATATTTATAGACATAGGTTTAAAAACACGGCGTTAGAGGGTGAGAACTCGAAACAACCCCAGAACGACCCCGTGGGTGGCACCAACACCTCCTACAGGACTAATGTAACTCGTAGGAATCGACCCCACTGCCGTGGGACTGCCGGTTTTAGAATACGACTGTAATTTGCATATTTTTAGACTTAGGCTATAAAACATGGCGTTAGTGGGTGGGAACTCGAAACTGCCCCCAAACGGCCCCCTGGGTGGCACCAACATCTCCCACGGGACCAATATAATTCTTAGGAACTGACTCCGCAGCCACGGGACTCCCGGTTTGAGAATACGATGGTAATTTTCATATTTATAGACTTAGGCTTAAAAACATGGCGTTAGAGGGTGAGAACTCTAAACAGCCCACGAACGTCCCCGTGGGTGGCACTAACACCTCCCACAGGACTAATGTAACTCGTTGGAACTGACCCCGCAACCGCGGGACTCTCAGTTTGAGAATAAGTTGGTAATTTGCATATTTGTAGACTTAGGCTTAAAAACATGGCGTTAGAGGGTGAGAACTCGAAACATCCCCCGAACGTCCCCGTGGGAGGCACTAACACTTCCCACGGGACTAATGTTACTCGTAGGAACTGACTCCACAACCGCGGGACTCCCGGTTTGAGAATACGTTGGTAATTTGCATATTTACAGACTTAGGCTTAAAAACATGGCGTTAGAGGATGAGAACTCGAAACAACCCCCGAACGTCCCCGTGGGTGCCACCAACACCTCCCACGGGACCAATGTAACTCGTATGAATTGACCCCACAGCCGCGGGACTCCCGGTTTGAGAATACGATGGTAATTTTCGTAATTATAGACTTAGGCTTAAAAACATGGCGTTAGAGGGTGGGAACTCGAAACTGCCACCGACCGGCCCCGTGGTTGGCACCAACTCCTCCCACGGGACCAATGTAACTCGTAGGAACTGACACAGTAGCCTCTGGACTCCCGGTTTGAGAATACGAGGATAATTTTCATATTTCTAGACTTAGGCTGAAAAACATGGCGTTAAAGGGTGAGAACTCGAAACAGCCCCCGAACAACCCCGTGGGTGGCACCAACACCTCCCACGGGACCAATGTAACTCGTAGGAACTGACCCCGCAGCGGCGGGACTCCCGATTTTAGAATACGATGGTAATTAGCATATTTATAGACTTAGGCTTAAAAACATGGCGTTAGAGGATGAGAACTCGAAACAACCCCCGAACGGCCTCGTGGGTGCCACCAACACCTCCCACGGGACCAATGTAACTCGTATGAACTGACCCCACAGCCGCGGGACTCCCGGTTTGAGAATACGGTGATAATTTGCATAATTATAGACTTAGGCTTAAAAACATGGCGTTAGAGGGTGAGAACTTGAAACAGCCCCCGAACGGCCCCGTGGGTACCACCAACACCTCCTACGGGACCAATGTAACTCGTATGAACTGACCCCACAGCCGCGGCTCTTCTGGTTTGAGAGTACAACTGTAATTTGCATATTTCTGGACTTAAGCAAAATATGGAGTTAGATGGTGAGAACTCGAAACAACCCCCGAACGTCTCCGTGGGTGGCACTAACACCTCACGCGGGACCAATGTAACTCGTAGGAACCGACACCGTAGCCGCGGGACTCCCGGTTAGAGAATACGATGATAATTTACATATTTCTAAAATTAGGCTTAAAAACATGGCGTTAGAGGGTGAGAACTCGAAACAGCCCCCGAACGTCCCCGTGGGTGGCACTAACACCTCCCACGGGACTAATGTAACTCGTAGGAACTGATCCCGCAGCCGTGGGACTCTCGGTTTGAGAATACGTTCATAATTTTCATATTTCTAGACTTAGGCTTAAAAACATGGTGTTAGAGGATGAGAACTCGAAACATACCCCGAATGTCCCCGTGGGTGGCACAAACACCTACCACGGGACCAATGTAACTCGTAGGAACCGACCCCGCAGCTGCGGGTCTCCAGGTTTTAGATTAAGTTGGTAATTTTCATATTTCTAGACTTTGTCTTAAAAACATGGCGTTAGAGGCTGAGAACACGAAACAGCCCCCGAACGTCCCCGTGGGTGGCACCAACACCTCCCACGGGACCAATGTAACTCGTAGGAACTGACCCCACAGTCGCGGGACTCCCGGATTGAGAATACGATGGTAGTTTGCATATTTTTCGACTTAGGCTTAAAAACATGGCGTTAGTGGGTGGAAACTCCAAACTGCACCCGAACGGCCCCGTGGGTTGCACCAACACCACCCACGGGACCAAAGTAACTTGTAGGAACTGACCCCGCAGTCGCGGGACTTTCGGTTTTAGAATACGATGATAATTTTCATACTTGTAGTCTTAGGCTTAAAAACATGGCGTTAGAGGTTGGGAACTCAAAACTGCCCCGAACGGCCCCATGGGTAGCACCAACACCTCCCACGGGACCAATGTAACAATTAGGAACTGACTCCACAGCCGCGGGACTCCCGGTTTGAGAATACGATGGTAATTTTCATATTTATAGACTTAGGCATAAAAACATGGCGTCCGAGGGTGAGATCTCGAAACTGCACCCGAACGTCCCCGTGGGTGGCACCAACACCTCAAACGGGACCAATGTAACTCGTAGGAACTGACCCCGCAGCAGCGGGACTCCCGATTTTAGAATACGGTTGTAATTTGCATATTTGTAGACTTAGGGTTAAAAACATGGCGTTAGAGGGTGAGAACTCGAAACAGCCCCAGAACGACCCCGTGGGTGTCACCAACACCTCCCACGGGACCAATGTAACTCGTAGGAACTGACACCGTAGCCGCGGGACTCCTGGTTTGAGAATATGGTGGTAATTTTCATATTTATAGACTTAGGCTTAAAAACATTGCGTTAGAGGGTGAGATCTCGAAACTGCCCACGAACATCCCCGTGGGTGGCACCAACACGTCCCACGGGACCAATGTAACTCCTAGGAACTGACCCCACAGCCGTGGGACTCCCGGTTTGAGAATACGGCGGTAATTAGCGTAATTATAGACTTAGGGTTAAAAACATGGCGTTAGAGGGTGAGAACTCAAAATAGCCCCCGAACGGCCCCGTGGGTGGCACCAACACCTCCCACGGAACCAATGTAACTCGTAGGAACTGACCCCGCAGACGCGGGACTCCCGGTTTTAGAATACGACGGTAATTTTCATATTTGTAGACTTAGGCTTAAAAACATGGCGTTAGAGGGTGGGAACTCAAAATTGCCCCCGAACGGCCCCGTGAGTGGCACCAACACCTCCCACGGGACCAATGTTACTCGTAGGAACTAATCCCGTAATCGCGGGTCTCCCGGTTTTAGAATACGATGATAATTTGCATATTTTTAAACTTAGGCTTAAAAATATTGCGTTAGAGGGTGAGAACTCGAAACAGCCCCGTGGGTGGCACCAACACCTCCCACGGGACCAATGTAACTCGTAGGAACTGACCCCATAGTAGCAGGACTCCCAGTTTGAGAATACGATGATAATTTGATATTTCTAGACTTAAGCAAAACATGGTGTTAGAGGTTGAGAACTCGAAACAACCCCCAAACGTCCCCGTGGGTGGCACTAACACCTCCAACGGGACCAATGTAACTCGTAGGAAGTGACACCGTATCCGCGGGACTCCCGGTTTGAGAATACGACGATAATTTTCATATTTATAGACTTAGGCTTAAAAACATGGCGTTAGAGGGTGAGAACTCGAAAACTACCCCCGAACGTCCCCGTGGGTGGCACCAACACCTCCCACGGGACCAATGTAACTCGTAGGAACTGACCCCGCAGCCGCGGGACTCCTGGTTTGAGAGCACGTTGGTAATTTGCATATTTACAGACTTAGGTTTAAAAACATGGCGTTAGAGGGTGATAACTCGAAACAGCCCCCGAACGACCCCGTGGGTGGCACCAACACCTCCCACGGGACCAATGTAACTCGTAGGAACCGACCCCACAGCCGTGGGACTCCCGATTTTAGAATACGACTGTAGTTTGCATATTTTTGGACTTAGGCTTTAAAACATGGCGATAGAGGGTGGGAACTCGAAACTGCCGCCGAACAACCCCTGGGTGGCACCAACACCTCCCACAGGACCAATATAACTCTTAGGAACTGACTCCGCAGCCGCGGGAATCCCGGTTTGAGAATACGATGGTAATTTTCATATTTATAGACTTAGGCTTAAAAACATGGCGTTAGAGGGTGAGATCTCGAAACTGTCCCCGAACGTCCCGGTGGGTGGCACCAACACCTCCCACGGGACCAATGTAACTCGTAGGAACTGACCCCGCAGCTGCGGGACTCCCGATTTGAGAATACGGCGCTAATTTGCATATTTATAGACTTAGGTTTAAAAACATGGCGTTAGAGGGTGAGAACTCAAAACAGCCCCCGAACAACCCCGTGGGTGGCACCAATATCTCCCACGGGACCAATGTAACTTGTAGGAACCGACCCCGCATCCGCGGGACTCCCGATTTTAGAATACGATGGTAATTTGCATATTTATAGACTTAGGCATAAAAACATGGCATTGGAGGGTGAGAACTCGAAACAGCCTCCGAACGGCCCCGTGGGTGCTACCAACACCTCCCACGGGACCAATGTAACTCGCATGAACTAACCCCAAAGCCTCGGCTCTTCCGGTTTGAGAGTACGACTGTAATTTTCATATTTCTAGACTTAAGCAAAATATGGCGTTAGAGGGTGAGAACTCAAAACAACCCCCGAACGTCCACGTGGGTGACACTAACACCTCACACAGGACCAATGTAACTCGTAGGAACTGACATTGTAGCCGCAGGACTCCCGGTTTAAGAATACGACGATAATTTACATATTTCCAAAATTAGTCTTAAAAACATGGTGTTAGAGGGTGAGAACTCGAAACATACCCCGAACGTGCCCGTGGGTGGCACTAACACCTCCCACGGGACTAATGTAACTCGTAGGAACAGACCCCGCAGCCGCGGGACTCTCGGTTTGAGAATACGTTGGTAATTTGCATATTTCTAGACTTAGGCTTAAAAACATGGCGTTAGAGGCTGAGAACTTGAAACAGCCCCCGAACGTCGCCGTGGGTGGCACCAACACATCCCATGGGACCAATGTAACTCGTAGGAACCGACCTCGCAGCTACGGGACTCCCGGTTTTAGAATTCGTTGGTAATTTGCATATTTCTAGAGTTTGGGTTAAAAACATGGCGTTAGAGGCTCAAAACTCGAAACAGTCCCCGAACGTCCCCGTGGGTGGCACTAACACCTCCCACGGGACCAATGTAACTCGTCGAAACTGAACCCGCAGTCACGGGATTCCCGGATTGAGAATACGACGGTAGTTTGCAAATTTTTAGTCTTAGGCTTAAAAACATGGTGTTAGAGGGTGGGAATTTAAAACTGCCCCCGAACGGCCCCGTGGGATGCACCAACACCTCCCACGGGACCAAAGTAACTCGTTGGAACTGACCCCGCAGTCACGGGATTTCCGGTTTTAGAATACGACGATAATTTTCATATTTCTAGACTTAGGCTTAAAAACACGGCGTTAGAGGTTGGGAACTCAAAACTGCCCCGAATGGCCCCGTGGGTAGCACCAACACCTCCCACGGGTCCAATGTAACTCTTAGGAACTGACTCCACAGCCGTTGGACTCCCGGTTTGAGAATACGATGGTAATTTTCATATTTATAGACTTACGGTTAAAAACATGGCGTTAGATGGTGAGATCTTGAAACTGCCCCCGAACGACCCCGTGGGTGGCACCAATACCTCCCACGGGACCAATGTAACTCGAAGGAACTGACCCCGCAGCCGCGGGACACTCGGTTTCGGAATACGGTGATAATTTGTGTATTTCTAGACTTAGGTATAAAAACACGGCGTTAGAGGGTGAGAACTCGAAACTGCCACCGAACGGCCCTGTCGTTGGCACCAACACCTCCCACGAGACCAATGTAAATCGTAGGAACCAACCCCGCAGCCGCGGGACAACCGAATTTAGAATACGACCGTAATTTGCATATTTTTAGAGTTATGCGTAAAAACATGGCGTTAGAGGTTGAAAACTCGAAACAACCCCCGAACGGCCCCATGGGTGGCACCAACACCTCCCACGGGACCAATGTAACTCGTAGGAATCGACCCCGCAGCCGCGGGACTTCCGGTTTTTGAATTCGATGGTAATTTGCATATTTTTAGACTTAGGCTGAAAAACATGGCGTTAGAGGGTCGGAACTACAAATTGCCCCCGAACGGCCCCGTGAGTGGCACCAACACCTCCCACGGGACCAATGTAACTCGTAGGAACTGATCTCGCAGTCGCGGGTCTCCCGGTTTTAGAATACGATGATAATTTGCATATTTCTAGACCTAGGCTTAAAAACATGGCGTTAGAGGGTGAGAACTCGAAACAGCCCACGAACGACCCCGTGGGTGGCATCAACACGTCCGACGGGACAAATGTAACTCGTAGAAATCGACCTCGGAGCCGCAGGACTCCCAGTATTAGAATACGAAGGTAATTTGGATATTTTTAGGCTTAGGCTTAAAAATATTGCGTTAGAAGGTGAGAACTGGAAACAACCCCGTGGGTGGCAACAACACCTCCCACGGGACCAATTTAACTCATAGGAACTGACCCCGTAGTAGCAGGACTCCCGGTTTGAGAACACGACGATAATTTGATATTTCTAGACTTAAGCAAAACATGGCGTTAGAGGGTGAGAACTCGAAACAACCCCCGAACGTCCCCGTGGGTGGCACTAACACCTCCCACGGGACCAATGTAACTCGTAGGAAGTGACACCGTAGCCGTGGGACTCCCGGTAGGAGAATACTATGATAATTTGCATATTTATAGACTTAGGCTTAAAAACATGGGGTTAGAGGGTAAGAACACGAAACTGCCCCCGAACGTCCCCGTGGGTGGCACCAACACCTCCCACAGGACCAATGTAACTCGTAGGAACAGACCCCGCAGCCGCGGGACTCCCGGTTTGAGAGTACGTTGGTAACTTTCATATTTATATACTTAGGTTTTAAAACATGGCGTTAGAGGGTGAGAACTCGAAACAGCCCCCGAACGACATCGTGGGTGGCACCAACTCCTCGCACGGGACCAATGTAACTCATAGGAACCGACCCCGCAGCCGTGGGACTCCCGATTTTAGAATACAACTGTAGTTTGCATATTTTTAAACTTAGGCTTTAAAACATGGCGTTAGAGGGTGGGAACTCGAAACTGCCCCCGAACGGCCCCCTGGGTGGCACCAACACCTCCCACAGGACCAATATAACTCTTAGGAACTAACTCCGCAGCCGCGGGACTCCCGGTTTGAGAATACGATGGTAATTTTCATATTTATAGACTTAGTCTTAAAAACATGGCGTTGGAGGGTGAGATCTCGAAACTGTCCCCGAACGTCCCGGTGGGTGGCACCAACACCTCCCAGGGGACCAATGTAACTCGTAGGAACAGACCCCGCAGCTGCGGGACTCCCGGTTTGAGAATACGGCGCGAATTTTCATATTTATAGACTTAGGTTTAAAAACATGGCGTTAGAGGGTGAGAACTCGAAACAGCCCCCGGACAACCCCGTGGGTGGCACCAACACCTCCCACGGGACCAATGTAACTTGTAGGAACCGACCCCGCAGCCGCGGGACTCCCGATTTTAGAATACGATGGTAATTTGCATATTCATAGACTTAGGCTTAAAAACATGGCGTTAGAGGGTGAGAACTCGAAACAACCCCCGAACGGCCCCGTGGGTGCCACCAACACCTCCCACGGGACCAATGTAACTCGTATGAACTGACCCCACAGCCGCGGCTCTTTCGGTTTGAGAGTACGACTGTAATTTGAATTTTTATAGACTTAAGCAAAATATGGCGTTAGAGGGTGAGAACTCGAAACTGCTCCCGAACGTCCCCGTGGGTGACACTAACACCTCACACGGGACCAATGTAACTCGTAGGAACTGACACCGTAGCCGCAGGACTCTCGGATTGAGAATACGGCGATAATTTACTTATTTCCAAAATTAGGCTTAAAAACATGGCGTTAGAGGGTGAGAACTCGAAACATCCCTCGACCGTCCCCGTGGGTGGCACTAACACCTCCCACAGGACTAATGTAACTCGTAGTAACAGACCCCGCAGCCGCGGTACTCTCGGTTTGATAATAAGTTGGTAATTTGCATATTTCTAGACTTGGGCTTAAAAACATGGCGTTAGAGGCTGAGAACTTGAAACAGCCCCCGAACATCCCCGTGGGTGGCACCAACGTATCCCATGGGACCAATGTAACTCGTAGGAACCGACCCTGCAGCTACGGGACTCCCGGTTTTAGAATACGATTGTAATTTGCATATTTCTAGACTTTGGCTTAAAAACATGGCGTTAGAGGCTAAGAACTCAAAACAGGCTCCGAACGTCCCCGTGGGTGGCACTAACACCTCCCACGGGACCAATGTAACTCGTCGGAACTGACCCCGCACTCGCGGGACTCCCGAATTGAGAATACGACAGTAGTTTGCAAATTTTTTGACTTAGGCTTAAAAACATGGCGTTAGAGGGTGGGAATTCCAAACTGCCCCCCAACGGCCCCGTGGGTTGCACCAACACCTCCCACGGGACCAAAGTAACTCGTTGGAACTGACCCCGCAGTCGCGAGATTTTCGGTTTTAGAATACGACGATAATTTTCATATTTCTAGACTTAGGATTAAAAACATGGCGTTAGAGGTTGGGAACTCAAAACTGCCCCGAACAGCCCCGTGGGTAGCACCAACACCTCCCACGGGACCAATGTAACTCTTAGGAACTGACTCCACAGCCGCGGTACTCCCGGTTTGAGAATACGATGGTAATTTTCATATTTATAGACTTACGGTTAAAAACATGCCGTTAGAGGGTCAGAACTCGAAACTGCCACCGAATGGCCCCGTGGTTGGCACCAACACCTCCCACGGGACCAGTGTAAATCATAGGAACCAACCCCGCAGCCGTGGGACAACCGGATTTAGAATACGACCGTAATTTGCATATTTTTAGAGTTAGGCTTAAAAACATGGCGTTAGAGGTTGAAAACTCGAAACAACCCCCGGACGGCCCCGTGGGTGGCACCAACACCTCCCACGGGACCAATGTAACTCGTAGGAACCGACCTCGCAGCCGCGGGACTCCCGATTTTAGAATATGATTGTAATTTGTATATTTTTAGACTTAGGCTTAAAAATATGGCGTTAGAGGGTGGGAACTACAAATTGCCCCCGAACGGCCCCGTGAGTGGCTCCAACACCTCCCACGGGACCAATGTAACTCGTAGGAACTGATCCCACAGTCGCGGGTCTCTCGGTTTTAGAATATGATTTTAATTTGCATATTTCTAGACCTAGGCTTAAAAAAATGGCGTTAGAGGGTGAGAACTCGAAACAGCCCCCGAACGACCCCGTGGGTGGCATCAACACCTCCCACGGGACAAATGTAACTCGTAGGAACCGACCTCGGAGCCGCAGGACTCCCGGTATTAGAATACGACGGTAATTTACATATTTTTAGACTTAGGCTTAAAAACATTGCGTTAGAGGGTGAGAACTCGAAACAGCCCCAGAACGACCCCGTGGGTGGCTCCAACACCTCCCACGGGACCAATGTAACTCGTAGGAACTGACACCGTAGCCGTGGGACTCCCAGTTTTAGAATATGGTGGTAATTTTCATATTTATAGACTTAGGATTAAAAACATGGCGTTAGAGGGTCAGATCTCAAAACTGCCGCCGAACATCCCATTGGGTGGCACCAACACCTCCCACGGGACCAATGTAACTCGTAGGAACTGACCCCACAGCCGCGGGACTCCCGGTTTGAGAATACGACGGTAATTTGCTTAATTGTAGACTTAGGGTGAAAAACATGGCGTTAGAGGGTGAGAACTCAAAACAACCCCCGAACGGTCCCGTGGGTGGCACCAACACCTCCCACGGGACCAATGTAACTCGTAGGAACTGTCCCCGCAGTCGCGGGACTCCCGGTTTTAGAATACGGTGGTAATTTTCATATTTCTAGACTTAGTCTTAAAAACATGGCGTTAGAGGGTGGGAATTAAAAATTGCCCCCGAACGGCCCCGTGAGTGGCACTAACACCTCGCACGGGACCAATGTAACTCGTAGGAACTGATCCTGCAGTAGCGGGTCTCCCGGTTTTAGAATATGATGATAATTTGCATATTTCTTGACCTAGGCTTAAAAATGTGGTGTTAGAGGGTGAGAACTCGAAACAGCCCACGAACGACCCCGTGGGTGGCATCAACACGTCCGACGGGACAAATGTAACTCGTAGAAATCGACCTCGGAGCCGCAGGACTCCCAGTATTAGAATTCGAAGGTAATTTGGATATTTTTAGACTTAGGCTTAAAAATATTGCGTTAGAAGGTGAGAACTGGAAACAACCCCGTGGGTGGCAACAACACCTCCCACGGGACCAATTTAACTCGTAGGAACTGACCCCGTAGTAGCAGGACTCCCGGTTTGAGAACACGACGATAATTTGATATTTCTAGACTTAAGCAAAACATGGCGTTAGAGGGTGAGAACTCGAAACAACCCCCGAACGTCCCCGTGGGTGGCACTAACACCTCCCACGGGACCAATGTAACTCGTAGGAAGTGACACCGTAGCCGTGGGACTCCCGGTATGAGAATACTATGATAATTTGCATATTTATAGACTTAGGCTTAAAAACATGGGGTTAGAGGGTAAGAACACGAAACTGCCCCCGAACGTCCCCGTGGGTGGCACCAACACCTCCTACAGGACCAATGTAACTCGTAGGAACAGACCCCGCAGCCGCGGGACTCCCGGTTTGAGAGTACGTTGGTAACTTTCATATTTATATACTTAGGTTTTAAAACATGGCGTTAGAGGGTGAGAACTCGAAACAGCCCCCGAACGACATCGTGGGTGGCACCAACTCCTCACACGGGACCAATGTAACTCATAGGAACCGACCCCGCAGCCGTGGGACTCCCGATTTTAGAATACAACTGTAGTTTGCATATTTTTAAACTTAGGCTTTAAAACATGGCGTTAGAGGGTGGGAACTCGAAACTGCCCCCGAACGGCCCCCTGGGTGGCACCAACACCTCCCACAGGACCAATATAACTCTTAGGAACTAACTCCGCAGCCGCGGGACTCCCGGTTTGAGAATACGATGGTAATTTTCATATTTATAGACTTAGTCTTAAAAACATGGCGTTGGAGGGTGAGATCTCGAAACTGTCCCCGAACGTCCCGGTGGGTGGCACCAACACCTCCCAGGGGACCAATGTAACTCGTAGGAACAGACCCCGCAGCTGCGGGACTCCCGGTTTGAGAATACGGCGCGAATTTTCATATTTATAGACTTAGGTTTAAAAACATGGCGTTAGAGGGTGAGAACTCGAAACAGCCCCCGGACAACCCCGTGGGTGGCACCAACACCTCCCACGGGACCAATGTAACTTGTAGGAACCGACCCCGCAGCCGCGGGACTCCCGATTTTAGAATACGATGGTAATTTGCATATTTATAGACTTAGGCTTAAAAACATGGCGTTAGAGGGTGAGAACTCGAAACAACCCCCGAACGGCCCCGTGGGTGCCACCAACACCTCCCACGGGACCAATGTAACTCGTATGAACTGACCCCACAGCCGCGGCTCTTTCGGTTTGAGAGTACGACTGTAATTTGAATTTTTATAGACTTAAGCAAAATATGGCGTTAGAGGGTGAGAACTCGAAACTGCCCCCGAACGTCCCCGTGGGTGACACTAACACCTCACACGGGACCAATGTAACTCGTAGGAACTGACACCGTAGCCGCAGGACTCTCGGATTGAGAATACGGCGATAATTTACTTATTTCCAAAATTAGGCTTAAAAACATGGCGTTAGAGGGTGAGAACTCGAAACATCCCTCGACCGTCCCCGTGGGTGGCACTAACACCTCCCACAGGACTAATGTAACTCGTAGTAACAGACCCCGCAGCCGCGGTACTCTCGGTTTGATAATAAGTTGGTAATTTGCATATTTCTAGACTTGGGCTTAAAAACATGGCGTTAGAGGCTGAGAACTTGAAACAGCCCCCGAACATCCCCGTGGGTGGCACCAACGTATCCCATGGGACCAATGTAACTCGTAGGAACCGACCCTGCAGCTACGGGACTCCCGGTTTTAGAATACGATTGTAATTTGCATATTTCTAGACTTTGGCTTAAAAACATGGCGTTAGAGGCTAAGAACTCAAAACAGGCTCCGAACGTCCCCGTGGGTGGCACTAACACCTCCCACGGGACCAATGTAACTCGTCGGAACTGACCCCGCACTCGCGGGACTCCCGAATTGAGAATACGACAGTAGTTTGCAAATTTTTTGACTTAGGCTTAAAAACATGGCGTTAGAGGGTGGGAATTCCAAACTGCCCCCCAACGGCCCCGTGGGTTGCACCAACACCTCCCACGGGACCAAAGTAACTCGTTGGAACTGACCCCGCAGTCGCGAGATTTTCGGTTTTAGAATACGACGATAATTTTCATATTTCTAGACTTAGGATTAAAAACATGGCGTTAGAGGTTGGGAACTCAAAACTGCCCCGAACAGCCCCGTGGGTAGCACCAACACCTCCCACGGGACCAATGTAACTCTTAGGAACTGACTCCACAGCCGCGGTACTCCCGGTTTGAGAATACGATGGTAATTTTCATATTTATAGACTTACGGTTAAAAACATGCCGTTAGAGGGTCAGAACTCGAAACTGCCACCGAATGGCCCCGTGGTTGGCACCAACACCTCCCACGGGACCAGTGTAAATCATAGGAACCAACCCCGCAGCCGTGGGACAACCGGATTTAGAATACGACCGTAATTTGCATATTTTTAGAGTTAGGCTTAAAAACATGGCGTTAGAGGTTGAAAACTCGAAACAACCCCCGGACGGCCCCGTGGGTGGCACCAACACCTCCCACGGGACCAATGTAACTCGTAGGAACCGACCTCGCAGCCGCGGGACTCCCGATTTTAGAATATGATTGTAATTTGTATATTTTTAGACTTAGGCTTAAAAATATGGCGTTAGAGGGTGGGAACTACAAATTGCCCCCGAACGGCCCCGTGAGTGGCTCCAACACCTCCCACGGGACCAATGTAACTCGTAGGAACTGATCCCACAGTCGCGGGTCTCTCGGTTTTAGAATATGATTTTAATTTGCATATTTCTAGACCTAGGCTTAAAAAAATGGCGTTAGAGGGTGAGAACTCGAAACAGCCCCCGAACGACCCCGTGGGTGGCATCAACACCTCCCACGGGACAAATGTAACTCGTAGGAACCGACCTCGGAGCCGCAGGACTCCCGGTATTAGAATACGACGGTAATTTACATATTTTTAGACTTAGGCTTAAAAACATTGCGTTAGAGGGTGAGAACTCGAAACAGCCCCAGAACGACCCCGTGGGTGGCTCCAACACCTCCCACGGGACCAATGTAACTCGTAGGAACTGACACCGTAGCCGTGGGACTCCCAGTTTTAGAATATGGTGGTAATTTTCATATTTATAGACTTAGGATTAAAAACATGGCGTTAGAGGGTCAGATCTCGAAACTGCCGCCGAACATCCCATTGGGTGGCACCAACACCTCCCACGGGACCAATGTAACTCGTAGGAACTGACCCCACAGCCGCGGGACTCCCGGTTTGAGAATACGACGGTAATTTGCTTAATTGTAGACTTAGGGTGAAAAACATGGCGTTAGAGGGTGAGAACTCAAAACAACCCCCGAACGGTCCCGTGGGTGGCACCAACACCTCCCACGGGACCAATGTAACTCGTAGGAACTGTCCCCGCAGTCGCGGGACTCCCGGTTTTAGAATACGGTGGTAATTTTCATATTTCTAGACTTAGGCTTAAAAACATGGCGTTAGAGGGTGGGAATTAAAAATTGCCCCCGAACGGCCCCGTGAGTGGCACTAACACCTCGCACGGGACCAATGTAACTCGTAGGAACTGATCCTGCAGTAGCGGGTCTCCCGGTTTTAGAATATGATGATAATTTGCATATTTCTTGACCTAGGCTTAAAAATGTGGTGTTAGAGGGTGAGAACTCGAAACAGCCCACGAACGACCCCGTGGGTGGCATCAACACGTCCGACGGGACAAATGTAACTCGTAGAAATCGACCTCGGAGCCGCAGGACTCCCAGTATTAGAATACGAAGGTAATTTGGATATTTTTAGACTTAGGCTTAAAAATATTGCGTTAGAAGGTGAGAACTGGAAACAACCCCGTGGGTGGCAACAACACCTCCCACGGGACCAATTTAACTCGTAGGAACTGACCCCGTAGTAGCAGGACTCCCGGTTTGAGAACACGACGATAATTTGATATTTCTAGACTTAAGCAAAACATGGCGTTAGAGGGTGAGAACTCGAAACAACCCCCGAACGTCCCCGTGGGTGGCACTAACACCTCCCACGGGACCAATGTAACTCGTAGGAAGTGACACCGTAGCCGTGGGACTCCCGGTATGAGAATACTATGATAATTTGCATATTTATAGACTTAGGCTTAAAAACATGGGGTTAGAGGGTAAGAACACGAAACTGCCCCCGAACGTCCCCGTGGGTGGCACCAACACCTCCCACAGGACCAATGTAACTCGTAGGAACAGACCCCGCAGCCGCGGGACTCCCGGTTTGAGAGTACGTTGGTAACTTTCATATTTATATACTTAGGTTTTAAAACATGGCGTTAGAGGCTGAGAACTCGAAACAGCCCCCGAACGACATCGTGGGTGGCACCAACTCCTCACACGGGACCAATGTAACTCATAGGAACCGACCCCGCAGCCGTGGGACTCCCGATTTTAGAATACAACTGTAGTTTGCATATTTTTAAACTTAGGCTTTAAAACATGGCGTTAGAGGGTGGGAACTCGAAACTGCCCCCGAACGGCCCCCTGGGTGGCACCAACACCTCCCACAGGACCGATATAACTCTTAGGAACTAACTCCGCAGCCGCGGGACTCCCGGTTTGAGAATACGATGGTAATTTTCATATTTATAGACTTAGTCTTAAAAACATGGCGTTGGAGGGTGAGATCTCAAAACTGTCCCCGAACGTCCCGGTGGGTGGCACCAACACCTCCCAGGGGACCAATGTAACTCGTAGGAACAGACCCCGCAGCTGCGGGACTCCCGGTTTGAGAATACGACGCGAATTTTCATATTTATAGACTTAGGTTTAAAAACATGGCGTTAGAGGGTGAGAACTCGAAACAGCCCCCGGACAACCCCGTGGGTGGCACCAACACCTCCCACGGGACCAATGTAACTTGTAGGAACCGACCCCGCAGCCGCGGGACTCCCGATTTTAGAATACGATGGTAATTTGCATATTTATAGACTTAGGCTTAAAAACATGGCGTTAGAGGGTGAGAACTCGAAACAATCCCCGAACGGCCCCGTGGGTGCCACCAACACCTCCCACGGGACCAATGTAACTCGTATGAACTGACCCCACAGCCGCGGCTCTTTCGGTTTGAGAGTACGACTGTAATTTGAATTTTTATAGACTTAAGCAAAATATGGCGTTAGAGGGTGAGAACTCGAAACTGCCCCCGAACGTCTCCGTGGGTGACACTAACACCTCACACGGGACCAATGTAACTCGTAGGAACTGACACCGTAGCCGCAGGACTCTCGGATTGAGAATACGGCGATAATTTACTTATTTCCAAAATTAGGCTTAAAAACATGGCGTTAGAGGGTGAGAACTCGAAACATCCCTCGACCGTCCCCGTGGGTGGCACTAACACCTCCCACAGGACTAATGTAACTCGTAGTAACAGACCCCGCAGCCGCGGTACTCTCGGTTTGATAATAAGTTGGTAATTTGCATATTTCTAGACTTGGGCTTAAAAACATGGCGTTAGAGGCTGAGAACTTGAAACAGCCCCCGAACATCCCCGTGGGTGGCACCAACGTATCCCATGGGACCAATGTAACTCGTAGGAACCGACCCTGCAGCTACGGGACTCCCGGTTTTAGAATATGATGATAATTTGCATATTTCTTGACCTAGGCTTAAAAATGTGGTGTTAGAGGGTGAGAACTCGAAACAGCCACCGAACGACCCCGCGGGTGGCATCAATACCTCTCACGGGACAAATGTAACTCGTAGGAACCGACCTCGGAGGCGCAGGACTCCCGGTATTAGAATACGATGGTAATTTGCATATTTTTAGACTTAGGCTTAAAAACATTGCGTTAGAGGGTGAGAACTCGAAACAGCCCCGTGGGTGGCACCAACACCTCCCACGGGACTAATGTAACTCGTAGGAACTGACCCCGTAGTAGCAGGACTCTAGGTTTGAGAATACGACGATAATTTGATATTTCTAAACTTAAGCAAAACATGGCGTTAGAGGGTGAGAACTCGAAACAACCCACGAACGTCCCCGTGGGTGGCACTAACACCTCCCACGGGACCAATGTAACTCGTAGGAAGTGACACCGTAGCCGCGGGACTCCCGGTTTGAGAATACGACGATAATTTACATATTTATAGACTTAGGCTTAAAAACATGGCGTTAGAGGGTGAGAACTCAAAACTTCCCCCAAACGTCCCCGTGGGTGGCACCAACACCTCCCACGGGACCAATGTAACTCGTAGGAACTGACCCCGCAGCCGCGAGACTCCCGTTTTGAGAATACGAAGGTAATTTGCATATTTCTAGACTTAGACTTATAAACATGGCGTTAGAGGGTGAGAACTCGAAACAGCCCCCAAACGACCCCGTGGGTGGAACCAACACCTCCCACGGGACCTATGTAACTCGTAGGAACCGACCCCGCAGCTGTTGGACTCCCGGTTTTAGAATACGACTGTAGTTTGCATATTTTTAGACTTAGGCTTTAAAACATGGCGTTAGAGGGCGGGAACTCGAAACTGCCCCCGAACGGCCCCCTGGGTGGCACCAACACATCCCACGGGACCAATATAACTCTTTGGAACTGTCTCTGCAGCCGCGGGACTCCCGGTGTGAGAATACGATGGTAATTTTCATATTTATAGACTTAGGATTAAAAACATGGTGTTAGAGGGTGAGATCTCGAAACTGTCTCGAACGTCCCGGTGGGTGGCACCAACACCTCCCACGGGACCAATGTAACTCGTAGGAACTGACCCCGCCGCTGCGGGACTCCCGCTTTGAGAATACGACGGTAATTTGCATATTTATAGACTTAGGTTTAAAAACATGACGTTAGAGGGTGAGAACTCGAAACTGCCCCCGAACAATCCCGTGGGTGGCACCAACACCTCCCACGGGACCAATGTAACTTGTAGGAACCGATCCCGCAGCCGTGGGACTCCCGGTTTTAGATTACGATGGTAATTTACATATTTATAGACTTAGGCTTAGAAACATGGCGTTAGAGGGTGAGAACTCGAAACAGCCCCCGAACGGCCCCGTGGGTGTCACCAACACCTCCCACGGGACCAATGTAACTCTTATGAACTGACCCCACAGCCGCGACTCTTTCGGTTTGAGAGTATGACTGTAATTTGCATATTTCTAGACTTAAGTAAAATATGGCTTTAGAGGGTGAGAACTCGAAACAACCCCCGAACGTCCCCGTGGGTGGCACTAACACCTCCCACGGGACTAATGTAACTCGTAGGAACTGACCCCGCAACCGCGGGACTCTCGGTTTGAGAATACGTTGGTAATTTGCATATTTTTGGACTTAGGCTTAAACACATGGCGTTAGAGGTTGAGAGCTTTAAACAGCCACCGAACGTCCCCGTGGGTGGCACCAACACCTCCCACGGGACCAATGTAACTCGTAGGAACCGACCACGCAGCTGCGGGACTCCCGGTTTTAGAATACGTTGGTAATTTGCATATTTTTAGACTTTGGCTTAAAAACATGGCGTTAGAGGCTGAGAACTCGAAACAGCCCCCGAACGTTCCCGTGGGTGGTACTAACACCTCCCATGTGACCAATATAACTATTAGGAACTGACTCCGCAGTCACGGGACTCCCGGTTTGAGAATAGGACGGTTATTTTCTTATTTATAGACTTAGTCTTACAAACATGGCGTTAGAGGGTGAGATCTCGAAACTGCCCCCGAACGTCCCCGTGGGTGGCACCAACACCTCCCATGGGACCATTATAATTCGTAGGAACCGACCCCGCAGCCGGGGGACTCCCGGTTTTAGAATACGACGGTAATTTTCATATTTTTAGACATAGGCTTAAAAACATGACGCTAGAGGAAGAAAACTCGAAACTGCGCCCGAACGGCCCCGGGGGTGGCAACAACACCTCCCACGGGACCAATGTAACTCGTAGGAACTGACCCCGCAGCCGCGATTCGCCCGGTTTGAGAATACGACGATAATTTGCATAGTTCTGGACTTAGGCTTAAAAACATGGCGTTAGAGGGTGAGAACTCGAAACAGCCACCAAACGTCTCCGTAGGTGGCACCAACACCTCCCACGGGATTAATGTAACTCGTCGGAACTGACCCCGCAGTCGCGGGACTCCCGGATTGAGAATACGACGGTAGTTTGCATATTTTTTGACTTAGGCTTAAAAACATTGCGTTAGAGGGTTGGAACTCCAAACTGCCCACGAACGGCCCCGTGGGTTGCACCAACACCTCCCACGGGACCCAAGTAACTCGTTGGAACTGACCCCGTAGTCGCGGGATTTCCGGTTTTAGAATACGATGATAATTTTCATATTTCTAGACTTCGGATTAAAAACATGGCGTTAGAGGTAGGGAACTCAAAACTGCACCGAACGGCCCCGTGGGTAGCACCAACACCTCCCACGGGACCAATGTAACTCTTAGGAACTAACTCCATAGCCGCGGGACTCCCGGTTTGAGAATACGATTGTAATTTTCATATTTATAGACTTACGGTTAAAAACATGGCATTAGAGGGTGAGAACTCGAAACTGCCACCGAACGGCCCCGTGGTTGGCACCAACACCTCCCACGGGACCATTGTAAATCGTAGGAACCAACCCCGCAGCCGCGGGACAACCGGATTTAGAATACGACCGTAATTTGCATATTTTTAGAGTTAGGCTTAAAAACATGGCGTTAGAGGTTGAAAACTCGAAACAGCACCCGAACGGTCCTGTGGGTGGCACCAACACCTCCCACGGGACCAACGTAACTCGTAGGAACCGACCTCGCAGCCGCAGGACTCCCGGTTTTAGAATACGATGCTAATTTGCATATTTTTGGACTTAGGCTTAAAGACATGGTGTTAGAGGGTGAAAACTCGAAACTGCCCCCGAACGGCACTGTGGGTGGCACCAACACCTCCCACGCGGCCAATGTAACTCATAGTAACTGACCTCGCAGCCGCGGGACTCCCGATTTGAGAATACGACAGTAATTTGCATATTTCTAGACTTAGGTTTAAAAACATGGCGTTAGAGGGTGAAAACTCGAAACAGCCCCCGAACGTCCTCGTGGGTGGCACCAACACCCCATACGGGACCAATATAACTCGTAGGAACTGACCCCGCAGTCACGGGGCTCCCGATTTGAGAATACGATGATAATTTTCATATTTCTAGACATAGGATTAAAAACATGGCGTTAGAGGGTGAAAACTCGAAACAACTCCAGAACGACCCTGTGGGTGGCACCAACACCTCCCACGGGACCAATGTAACTCGTAGGTACTGACACCGTAGACGCGGGACTCCCGGTTTGAGAATATGGTGGTAATTTTCATATTTATAGACTTAGGCGTAAAAACATGGCGTTAGAGGGTGAGAAATCGAAACAGCCCCCGAACGACCCCGTGGGTGGCATCAACGCCTCCCACGGGACAAATGTAACTCGTAGGAACCGACCTCGGAGCCGCAGGACTCCCGGTATTAGAATACGACAGTAATTTGCATATTTTTAGACTTAGGCTTAAAAACATTGCGTTAGAGGGTGAGAACTCGAAACAGCCCCGTGGGTGGCACCAACACCTCCCACGGGACCAATGTAACTCGTAGGAACAGACCCCTTAGTAGCAGGACTCTCGGTTTGAGAATACGACGATAATTTGATATTTCTAAACTTATGCAAAACATGGCGTTAGAGGGTGAGAACTCGAAACAACCCCCGAACGTCCCCGTGGGTGGCACTAACACCTCCCACGGGAGCAATGTAACTCGTAGGAAGTGACACCGTAGCCGCGGAACTCCCGGTTTGAGAATATGACGATAATTTGCATATTTATAGACTTAGGCTTAAAAACATGGCGTTAGAGGGTGAGAACTCGAAACTTCCCCCGAACGTCCCCGTGGGTTGTACCAACACCTCCCACGGGACCAATGTAACTCGTAGGAACTGACCCCGCAGCCGCGGGACTCCCGGTTTGAGAGTACGTTGGTAATTTGCATATTTATAGACTTAGGTTTAAAAACATGGCGTTAGAGGGTGAGAACTCGAAACAGCCCCCGAACGACCCCGTAGGTGGCACCAACACCTCCCACGGGACCAATGTAACTCGTAGGAACCGACCCCGCAGCCGTGGGACTCCCGGTTTTAGAATACAACTGTAGTTTGCATATTTTTAGACTTAGGCTTTAAAACATGGCGTTAGAGGGTGGGAACTCGAAACTGCCCCCGAACGGCCCCCTGGGTGGCACCAACACCTCCCACGGGACCATTATAACTCTTAGGAACTGACTCCGTAGCCGCGGGACTCCCGGTTTGAGAATACGATGGTAATTTTCATATTTATAGACTTAGGCTTAAAAACATGGCGTTAGAGGGTGAGATCTCGAAACTGTCCCTGAACGTCCCGGTGGGTGGCACCAACACCTCCCACGGGACCAATGTAACTCGTAGGAACTGACCCTGCCGCTGCGGGACTCCCGGTTTGAGAATATGGCGGTAATTTGCATATTTATAGACTTAGGTTTAAGAACATGGCGTTAGAGGGTGAGAACTCGAAACAGCCCCCGAACAACCCCGTGGGTGGCACCAACACCTCCCACGGGACCAATGTAACTTGTAGGAACCGACCCCGCAGCCGCGGGACTCCCGGTTTTAGAATACGATGGTAATTTGCATATTTATAGACTTAGGCTTAAAAACATGGCGTTAGAGGGTGAAAACTTGAAACAGCCTCCGAACGGCCCCGTGGGTGCCACCAACACCTCCCACGGGACAAATGTAACTCGTATGAACTGACCTCACAGCCGCGGCTCTTCCAGTTTGAGAGTACGACTGTAATTTGCATATTTCAAGACTTTGGCTTAAAAACATTGCGTTAGAGGCTGAGAACTCGAAACATCCCCCGAACGTCACCGTGGGTGGCACTAACACCTCCCATGGGACCAATATAACTCTTAGGAACTGACTCCGTAGTCGCGGGACTCCCGGTTTGAGAATACGACGGTAATTTTCTTATTTATAGACTTACTCTTACAAACATGGCGTTAGAGGGTGAGATCTTGAAACTGCCCACGAACGTCCCCGTGGGTGGCACCAACACCTCCCACGGGACAATTGTAATTCGTAGGAACCGACCCCGCAGCCGCGGGACTCCCGGTTTTAGAAGACGACGGTAATTTTCATATTTTTAGACATTGGCTTAAAAACATGACGCTAGAGGAAGAAAACTCGAAACTGCGCCCGAACGGCCCCGTGGGTGGCACCAACACCTCCCACGGGACCAATGTAACTCGTAGGAACTGACCCCGCAGCCGCGGGACTACCGGTTTGAGAATACGAAGGTAATTTGCATATTTTTAGACTTAGACTTATAAACATGGCGTTAGAGGGTGAGAACTCGAAACAGCCCCCAAACGACCCCGTGGGTGGAACCAACACCTCCCACGGGACCAATGTAACTCGTAAGAACGGACCCCACAGCCGTGCGACTCCCAATTTGAGAATTCAATGATTATTTGCATATTTCTTGACTCAGGCTTAAAAATATGGCATTAGAGGGTGAAAACTCGAAACAACCGTCTAACCTCCCACGGGACCAATGTAACTCGTAGGAACTGACCCCGCAGCCGCGGGACTCCCGGTTTGAGAAAACGACGGTAATCTGCATATTTCTAGACTTAGGCTTAAAAACATGGCGTTCGAGGGTGAGAACTCGAAACAGACCCCGAACATCCCCATGGGTTGCACCAACACCTCCCACGGGACCAATGTAACTCGTAGGAACTGACACAGCAGTCGCGGGGCTTCCGGTTTGAGAATACGACAATAATTTGCATATTTCTAGGCTTAGGCTTAAAAATATGGCGTTCGAGGGTGAGAACTCGAAAAGCACCCGAACGGCACCGTGGGTGGCACCAACACCTCCCATGGGACCAATGTAACTCGTCGAAACTGACCCATAGCCGCGGGTCTCCCGGTTTGATAATACGACGTTAATTAGCATATTTCTAGACTTAGGGTTAAAAGCATGGCGTTAGAGGGTGAGAACTCGAAACAGCAACCGAACGGCCCCGTGGGTGGCACCAACACCTCCCACGGGACCAATGTAACTCGTAGGAACTGACCCCGCAGCCGCGGGACACCCGGTTTTAGAATACAACATTAATTTGCATATTTCTAGACCTAGGCTTAAAAACATGGCGTTAGAGGGTGAGAACTCGAAACAGCCCCCAAACAGGCCCGTGGGTGGCACCAACACCTCCCACTGGACCAATGTAACTCGTAGGAACTGACCCCACAACCGCGAGACTCCCGGTTTGAGAATACGATGGTAATTTGCATACTTTTAGGCTTAGGCTTAAAAACATGGCGTTAGAGGGTGGGAACTCGAAACTACCCCCGAACGTCCCCGTGGGTGGCACCAACACCTCCCACGGGACCAATGTAACTCGTAGAAATGGACCCCGCAGTCGCGGGACTCCCGATTTGAGAATATGACCGTAATTTGCATATTTCTAGACTTAGGCTTACAAACATGGTGTTAGAGGGTGAAAACACAAAACAGCCCCCGAACAGCCCCGTGAGTGGCACCAACACCCCCTACGGGACCAATGTAACTCGTAGGAACTGAGCCCGCAGTCGCGGGGATCCCGGTTTGATAATACGAGGATAATTTTCATATTTCTAGACTTAGGCTTAAAAACATGGCGTTAGAGTGTGGGAACTCGTAACTGCCCCCGAACGGCCCCGTGGGTGGCACCAATACCTCCCACGAGACCCATGTAACTCGTAAGAACTGACCCCGCAGTCGCTGGACTCCCAATTTTAGAATACGACGATAATTTTTATATTTCTAGACTTTGGGTTAAAAACATGGCGTTAGAGGGTGGGAACTCGAAACGGCCCCCGAACGGCCCCGTGGATGGCCCCAACACCTCCCACGGGACCAATATAACTCTTAAGAACTGACTCCGCAGCCGCGGGACTCCGAGTTTGAGAATACGATGGTAATTTTCATATTTATAGACTTAGGCTTAAAAACATGGCGTTGGAGGGTGAGATCTCGAAACTGCCCCCGAACGTCCCCGTGGGTGGCACCAACACCTCCCACAGGACCAATGTAACTCGTAGGATCTATCCCCGTAGCCGCGGGACTCCCAATTTGAGAATTCGGTGGTAGTTTGCATATTTATAGACTTAGGGTTAAAAACATGGTGTTAGAGGGTGAGAACTCGAAATAGCCCCCGACTGGTCTCGTGGGTGGCACCAACACCTCCCACGGGACCAATGTAACTCGTAGGAACCGACCCCGCAGCCGCGGGACTCTCGGTTTTAGAATACGACAGTAATTTGCATAGTTTTAGACTTAGGCTTAAAAACATGGCGTTAGAGGGTGAAAACTCGAAACTGCACCCGAACGGCCCCATGGGTGGCACCAACACCTCCCACGGGACCAATGCAACTCGTAGGAACTGACCCTGCAACCGCGGGACTCTCGGTTTGAGAATATGATGATAATTTACATATTTCTAGACTTCGGCTTAAAAACATGACGTGAGAGGGTGAAAACTCAAAACATCCCCGAACGTCCCCGTGGGTGGCACCAACACCCCCTACGGGACCAATGTAACTCGTAGGAAATGACCCAGCAGTCGCGGGGCTCCCGGTTTGAGAATACGATGATAATTTGCATATTTCTAGACTTAGGCATAAAAACATGGCGTTAGAGGGTGAGAACTCGAAACAGCCCCCGAACGGCCCCGTGGGTGGCACCAACACGTCCCACGGGACCAATGTAACTCGTAGGAACTGACCCCAGAGTAGCGTGTCTCCTGATTTGAGAGTACGACATTAATTTATATATTTCTAGACTTAAGCAAAACATGGCGTTAGAGGTGGAGAACTCGAAACAACCCTCGAACGTCCCCGTGGGTGGCACCAACACCCCTTACGGGACTAATGTAACTCGTAGGAACTAACACCGCCGTCGCTGGGCTCCCGGTTTAAGAATACGACGATAATTTGCATATTTCTAGACTTAGGCTTAAAAACATGGCGTTAGAGGTGTGAACTCAAAACAGCCCTCGAACGGCCCCGTGGGTGGCACCAACACCTCCCAAGGGACCAATGTAACTCGTAGTAACCGACCCCACAGCCGCGGGACTCCCGATTTTAGAATACGATGGTAATTTGCATATTTTTAGAGTTTGACTTAAAAACATTGCGTTAGAGGGTGAAAACTCGAAACTGCCCCCGAACGACCTCGTGGGTGGCACCAACACCCCATACGGGACAAATGTAACTCGTAGGAACTGACTCCACAGTCGCGGGGCTCCCGATTTGAGAATACGATGATAATTTTCATATTTCTAGACTTAGGCTTAAAAACATCGCGTTAGAGGGTCAGAACTTGAAACAACCTCGAACGGCCCCATGGGTGGCACCAACACCTCCCACGGGATCAATGTAACTCGTATGAACTGACCCCACAGCCGCGGGTCTCTCGGTTTGAGAGTACGACGACAATTTGCATATTTCTAGACTTAGGCTTAAAAACATTGCGTTAGAGGGTGAGAACTCGAAACAGCCCCCGAACGGCCCCGTGGGTGGCCTCAACACCTCCCACGGGACAAAATTAACTCGTAGGAACTGACCCTGCAACCGTCGGACTCCCGGTTTGAGAATACGATGGTAATTTGCATATTTCTAGACTTAGGCTTAAAAACATGGCATTAGAGGGTGAAAACACGAAACAACCCCCGAACGGTCCTGTGGGTGGCACCAGCACCCCCTACGGGACCAATGTAACTCGTAGGAACTGACCCCGCAGTTGCGAGGCTCCCGGTTTGAGAATACGACGATAATTTGTATATTTCTAGACTTAGTCTTAAAAACATGGCGTTAGAGGGTGAGAACTCTAAACAACCCCCGAACGGCGCCGTGGGTGGCACCAACACCTCCCACGGGTCCAATGTAACTCGTAGGAACTGACCACACAGCTGCGGTTCTCCCGGTTTGAGAGTACGATGGTAATTTGCATATTTCTAGACTTAAGCAAAACATGGCGTTAGAGGGTGAGAACTTGAAACATCCCCCAAAAATCCCCGTGAGTGCCACCAACACCTCCCACTGGACCAATGTAACTCGTAGGAACTGACACCGTAGCCGCGGGACTCCCGGTTTGAGAATACGACGATAATTTGCATATTTCTGGACTTAGGGTTAAAAACATGGCGTTAGAGGGTGAGAACTCGAAATAGCCCCCGAACGTCCCCGTGGGTAGCACCAACACCTCCCACGGGACTAATGTTACTCGTAGGAACAGATCCCACAGCCGCGGGACTCCCGGTTTGAGAATACGTTGGTAATTTTCATATTTCTAGACTTAGGCTTAAAAACATGACGTTAGAGGCTGAGAACTCGAAATAGTTCCCGAACATCCCCGTGGCTGGCACTAAAACCTCCCACGGGGAATGTAACTCATAGGAACTGACCTCGCAGCCGTGGGACTCCCGGTTTGAGAATACGAAGGTAATTTGCATATTTCTAGACTTAGGCTTAAAAACATGGTGTTAGAGGGTGAGAACTCGAAACAACCTCCGAACGGTCCCGTGGGTGGCACCAACACCTCCCACGGGACTAATGTAACTCGTAGGAACTGACCCCACATTCGCGGGTCTTCCGGTTTGAGAGTACGACGTTAATTTGCATATTTTTTGAGTTAATCAAAACATGGCGTTACAGGGTGAAAACTCGAACCAGCCCCCGAATGACCCGGTGGGTTGCACCAACACCTCCCACGGGACCAATGTAACTCGTAGGAACCGACCCCGCAGCCGCGGGACTCTCGATTTTAGAATACGACGTTAATTTCCATATTTTAGACTTAGGCCTAAAAGCATGGCGTTAGAGGGTGAAAACTCGAAACAGCCCCCGAACGGCCCCGTGGGTGGTACCAACACCTCCCACGGGACCAATGTAACTCGTAGGAACTGACCCTGCAGCCGTGGGACTCCCAGTTTGAGAATACGATGATAATTTTCATATTTCTAGACTCAGGCTTAAAAACATGGCATTAGAGGGCGAAAACTCGAAATAGCCCCGAACGTCCCCGTGGGTGGCACCAACACCCCCTACGGGACCAATGTAACTCATAGGAACTGACCCCGCAGCCGCGGGACTCCAGGTTTGAGAATACGGCAATAATTTGCATATTTCTAGACTTAGCCTTAAAAACATGGCGTTAGAGGGTGATAACTCGAAACAGCCCCCGAACGCCCCTGTGGGTGGCACCAACACCCCCTACGGGACCAATGTAACTCGTAAGAACTGACACCCCAGTCGCGGGGCTCCCGGTTTGATAATACGACTATAATTTGCATATTTCTCGACTTAGGCTTTAAAACATGACGTTTGAGGGTGAGAACTAGAAACAGCCCCCGAACGGCCCCGTAGGTGGCACCAACACCTCCCACGGGACCAATGTAACTCGTAGCAACTGACCCCACAGCCGTGGGTGTCCCTATTTGAGAGTACGATGTTAATTTGCGTATTTCTAGAATTAGTCTTAAAAACATGGCGTTAGAGGGTGAGAACTCGAGACAGCCCCCGAAGGTCCCTGTGGGTGGCACCAACACCTCCCACGGGACCAATGTAACTCGTAGGAACTGACACCGCAGTCGCGGGGCTCCTGGTTTGAGAATACGATAGTAATTTGCATATTCTAGTCTTACGCTTAAAAACATGGTGTTAGAGGGTGAGAACTAGAAACATCCCCCGAACGGCCCCGTGGGTGGCACCAACACCTCCCACGGGACCAATGTAACTCGTAGGAACTGACACTACAGACGCGGGGCTCCAGGTTTGAGAGTACGATGATAATTTTCATATTTCTAGACTCAGGATTAAAAATATGGCATTAGAGGGCGAAAACTCAAAACAGCCCCGAACGTCCCCGTGGGTGGCACCAACACCCCCTACGGGACCAATGTAACTCGTAGGAACTGACCCCGCAGCCGCAGGACTCTAGGTTTGAGAATATGACGATAATTTGCACATTTCTACACTTAGGGTTAAAAACATGGCGTTAGAGGGTGAGAACTCGAAACAGCCCCCGAACGGCCCCTTGGGTGGCACCAACACCTCCTACGGGACCAATGTAACTCGTACGAACTGACCCCACAGCCGCGAGACTCCCGGTTTGAGAATACGACGGTAATTCGAATATTTTTAGACTTAGGCTTAAAAACATGGCGTTAGAGGGTGGGAACTCGAATCTGCCCCCGAACATCCCCGTGGGTGGCACCAACACCTCCCACGGGACCAATGTAACTTGTAGGAACTGACCTCGTAGTCGAGGGACTCCCAGTTTGAGAATACGATGATAATTTTCATATTTCTAGACTTAGGCTTAAAACCATGGCGTTAGAGGGTGGGAACTCGAAACTGCGCCCGAACGACCCCGTGGGTGGCACCAACACCTCCCACGGGACCAATGTAACTCGTAGGAACTAACCCCGCAGCTGTGGGACTCCCGGTTTTAGAATACGATGGTAATTTGCATATTTCTATACTTAGGCTTAAAAACATGGCGTTAGAGCGTGGGAACTCGAAACTGCCCCCGAACGGCCCCGTGGGTGGCACCAACACCTCCCACGGGACTAATGTAACTCGTAGGAACTGACCCCACATTCGCGGGTCTTCCGGTTTGAGAGTACGACGTTAATTTGCATATTTTTTGAGTTAATCAAAACATGGCGTTACAGGGTGAAAACTCGATCCAGCCCCCGAATGGCCCGGTGGGAGGTGTTGAAACCTCCCACGAGACCAATGTAACTCGTAGGAACCGACCCCGCAGCCGCGGGACTCTCGGTTTTAGAATACGACGTTAATTTCCATATTTTTAGACTTAGGCCTAAAAACATGACGTTAGAGGGTGAAAACTTGAAACAGCCCCCGAACGGCCCGTGGGTGGTACCAACACCTCCCACGGGACCAATGTAACTCGTAGGAACTGACCCTGCAGCCGTGGGACTCCCAGTTTGAGAATACGATGATAATTTTCATATTTCTAGACTCAGGCTTAAAAACATGGCATTAGAGGGCGAAAACTCGAAACAGCCACGAACGTCCCCGTGGGTGGCACCAACACCCCCTACGGGACCAATGTACCTCGTAGGAACTGAAACCGCAGCCGCCGGACTCCAGGTTTGAGAATACGGCGATAATTTGCATATTTCTAGACTTAGCCTTAAAAACGTGGCGTTAGAGGGTGAGAACTCGAAACAGCCCCCGAACGCCCCTGTGGGTGGCACCAACACCCCCTACGGGACCAATGTAACTCGTAGGAACTTACACCCCAGTCGCGGGGATCCCGATTTGAGAACACGACTATAATTTGCATATTTCTCGACTTAGGCTTTAAAACATGACGTTAGAGGGTGAGAACTAGAAACAATCCCCAAACAGCCCCGTAGGTGGCACCAACACCTCCCACAGGACCAATGTAACTCGTAGCAACTGACCCCACAGCCGTGGGTGTTCCGATTTGAGAGTACGACGTTAATTTGCGTATTTCTAGACTTAGTCTTAAAAACATGGCGTTAGAGGGTGAGAACTCGAAACAGCCCCCGAACGGCCCTGTGGGTGGAACCAACACCTCCCACGGGACCAATGTAACTCGTAGGAACTGACCCTGCAGCCGTGGGACTCCCAGTTTGAGAATACGATGATAATTTTCATATTTCTAGACTCAGGCTTAAAAACATGGCATTAGAGGGCGAAAACTCGAAACAACCCCGAACGTCCCCGTGGGTGGCACCAACACCCCCTACGGGACCAATGTAACTCGTAGGAACTGACCCCGCTGCCGCGGGACTCCAGGTTTGAGAATACGGCGATAATTTGCATATTTCTAGACTTAGCCTTAAAAACATGGCGTTAGAGGTTGAGAACTCGAAACAGCCCCCGAACGCCCCTGTGGGTGGCACCAACACCCCCTACGAGACCAATGTAACTCGTAGGAACTGACACCCTAGTCGTGGGGCTCCCGGTTTGAGAATACAACTATAATTTGCATATTTCTCGACCTAGGCTTTAAAACATGACGTTAGAGGGTGAGAACTAGAAACAACCCCCGAACGGCCCCGTAGGTGGCACCAACACCTCCCACAGGACCAATGTAACTCGTAGCAACTGACCCCACAGCCGTGGGTGTCCCGATTTCAGAGTACGATGTTAATTTGCGTATTTTTAGACTTAGTCTTAAAAACATGGCGTTAGAGGGTGAGAACTCGAAACAGCCCCCGAACGGCCCCGTGGGTGGCACCAACACCTCGTACGGGACCAATGTAACTCGTAGGAACTGACCCCACAGCCGCGGGACTCCCGGTTTGAGAATACGACGGTAATTCGAATATTTTTAGACTTAGGCTTAAAAACATGGCGTTAGAGGGTGGGAACTCGAAACTGCCCCCGAACGTCCCCGTGGCTGGCACCAACACCTCCCACGGGACCAATGTAACTTGTAGGAACTGACCTCGTAGTCGAGGGACTCCCGGTTTCATAATATGACGATAATTTTCATATTTCTGGACTTAGGCTTAAAAACATGGCGTTAGAGGGTGGGAACTCGAAACTGCCCCCGAACGGCCCCGTGGGTGGCACCAAAACCTCCCACGGGACCAATGTAACTCGTAGGAACTAACCCTGCAGCTGTGGGACTCCCGGTTTTAGAATACGATGGTAATTTGCATATTTCTAGACTTAGGCTTAAAAATATGGCGTTAGAGGGTGGGAACTCGAAACTGCCCCCGAACGTCCCCGTGGGTGGCACCAACACCTCCCACGGGACTAATGTAACTCGTAGGAATTGATCCTGCAGTCGCGGGTCTCGCGGTTTTAGAATACGCGGATAATATGCATATTTCTAGACCTAGGCTTAAAAACATGGCATTAGAGGGTGAGAACTCGAAACAGCCCCCGAACGGCCCCGTGGGTGGCACCAACACCTCCCACGGGACCAATGTAACTCGTAGGAACTGGCCCCACATCCCCGGGACTCCCGATTTGAGAGTACGACGTTAATTTGCGTATTTCTAGACTTAGTCTTAAAAACATGGTGTTAGAGGGTGAGAACTCGAAACAGCCCCCGAACGTCCCCGTGGGTGGCACCAACACCTCCCACGGGACCAATGTAACTCGTAGGAACTGACCCCACATTCGCGGGTCTTCCGGTTTGAGAATACGACAGTAATTTTCATATTTCTAGTCTTAGGATTAAAAACATAGCGTTAGAGGCTGAGAACTAGAAACAGCCCCCGAACGGCCCCGTGGGTGGCACCAACACCTCCCACGGGACCAATGTAACTCGTAGGAACTGACACAACGGATGTGGGGCTCCAGGTTTGAGAGTACGATGATAATTTTCATATTTCTAGACTCAGGCTTAAAAATATGGCATTAGAGGGCGAAAACTCAAAACATCCCCGAACGTCCCCGTGGGTGGCACCAACACCCCCTACGGGACCAATGTAACTCGTAGGAACTGACCCCGGAGCCGCGGGACTCTAGGTTTGAGAATACGAAGATAATTTGCATATTTCTAGACTTAGGGTCAAAAACATGGCGTTAGAGGGTGAGAACTCGAAACAGTCCCCGAACGCCCCCGTGGGTGGCACCAACACCTCCCACGGGACCAATGTAACTCGTAGGAACTGGCCCCACATCCCCGGGACTCCCGATTTGAGAATACGAAGGTAATTTGCATATTTCTAGACATAGGCTTAAAAACATGGTGTTAGAGGGTGAGAACTCGAAACAACCCCCGAACGGTCCCGTGGGTGGCACCAACACCTCCCACGAGACTAATGTAACTCGTAGAAACTGACCCCACATTCGCGGGTCTTCCGGTTTCAGAGTACGACGTTAATTTGCATATTTTTTGAGTTAATCAAAACATGGCGTTACAGGGTGAAAACTCAAACCAGCCCCCGAATGGCCCGGTGGGTGGCACCAACACCTCCCAGGGGACCAATGTAACTCGTAGGAACCGACCCCGCAGCCGCGGGACTCTCGGTTTTAGAATACGACGTTAATTTCCATATTTTTAGACTTAGGCCTAAAAACATGGCGTTAGAGGGTGAAAATTCGAAACAGCCCCGAACGGCCCCGTGGGTGGTACCAACACCTCCCACGGGACCAATGTAACTCGTAGGAACTGACCCTGCAGCCGTGGGACTCCCAATTCGAGAATACGATGATAATTTTTATATTTCTAGACTCAGGCTTAAAAACATGGCATTAGAGGGCAAAAACTCGAAACAACCCCGAACGTCCCCGTGGGTGGCACCAACACCCCCTACGGGACCAATGTAACTCGTAGGAACTGACCCTGCAGCCGTCGGACTCCAAGTTTGAGAATACGGCGATAATTTGCATATTTCTAGACTTAGCCTTAAAAACATGGCGTTAGAGGGTGAGAACTCGAAACAGCCCCCGAACGCCCCTGTGGGTGGCACCAACACCCCCTACGGGACCAATGTAACTCATAGGAACTGACACCCTAGTCGTGGGGCTCCCGGTTTGAGAATACAACTATAATTTGCATATTTTTCGACTTAGGCTTTAAAACATGACGTTAGAGGGTGAGAACTAGAAACAACCCCCGAACGGCCCCGTGGGTGGCACCAACACCTCCCACAGGACCAATGTAACTCGTAGCAACTGACCCCACAGCCGTGGGTGTCCCGATTTGAGAGTACGACGTTAATTTGCGTATTTCTAGACTTAGTCTTAAAAACATGGCGTTAGAGGGTGAGAACTCGAAACAGCCCCCGAACGGCCCCGTGGGTGGCACCAACACCTCCCACGGGACCAATGTAACTCGTAGGAACTGACCCCACAGCCGCGGGACTCCCGGTTTGAGAATACGACGGTAATTCGAATATTTTTAGACTTAGGCTTAAAAACATGGCGTTAGAGGGTGGGAACTCGAAACTGCCCCCGAACGTCCCCGTGGCTGGCACCAACACCTCCCACGGGACCAATGTAACTTGTAGGAACTGACCTCGTAGTCGAGGGACTCCCGGTTTCATAATATGACGATAATTTTCATATTTCTAGACTTAGGCTTAAAAACATGGCGTTAGAGGGTGGGAACTCGAAACTGCCCCCGAACGGCCCCGTGGGTGGCACCAAAACCTCCCTCGGGACCAATGTAACTCGTAGGAACTAACCCTGCAGCTGTGGGACTCCCGGTTTTAGAATACGATGGTAATTTGCATATTTCTAGACTTAGGCTTAAAAATATGGCGTTAGAGGGTGGGAACTCGAAACTGCCCCCGAACGTCCCCGTGGGTGGCACCAACACCTCCCACGGGACTAATGTAACTCGTAGGAATTGATCCTGCAGTCGCGGGTCTCGCGGTTTTAGAATACGCTGATAATTTGCATATTTCTAGACCTAGGCTTAAAAACATGGCATTAGAGGGTGAGAACTCGAAACAGCCCCCGAACGGCCCCGTGGGTGGCACCAACACCTCCCACGGGACCAATGTAACTCGTAGGAACTGGCCCCACATCCCCGGGACTCCCGATTTGAGAGTACGACGTTAATTTGCGTATTTCTAGACTTAGTCTTAAAAACATGGTGTTAGAGGGTGAGAACTCGAAACAGCCCCCGAACGTCCCCGTGGGTGGCACCAACACCTCCCACGGGACCAATGTAACTCGTAGGAACTGACCCCACATTCGCGGGTCTTCCGGTTTGAGAATACGACAGTAATTTTCATATTTCTAGTCTTAGGATTAAAAACATAGCGTTAGAGGCTGAGAACTAGAAACAGCCCCCGAACGGCCCCGTGGGTGGCACCAACACCTCCCACGGGACCAATGTAACTCGTAGGAACTGACACAACGGATGTGGGGCTCCAGGTTTGAGAGTACGATGATAATTTTCATATTTCTAGACTCAGGCTTAAAAATATGGCATTAGAGGGCGAAAACTCAAAACATCCCCGAACGTCCCCGTGGGTGGCACCAACACCCCCTACGGGACCAATGTAACTCGTAGGAACTGACCCCGGAGCCGCGGGACTCTAGGTTTGAGAATACGAAGATAATTTGCATATTTCTAGACTTAGGGTCAAAAACATGGCGTTAGAGGGTGAGAACTCGAAACAGTTCCCGAACGCCCCCGTGGGTGGCACCAACACCTCCCACGGGACCAATGTAACTCGTAGGAACTGGCCCCACATCCCCGGGACTCCCGATTTGAGAATACGAAGGTAATTTGCATATTTCTAGACATAGGCTTAAAAACATGGTGTTAGAGGGTGAGAACTCGAAACAACCCCCGAACGGTCCCGTGGGTGGCACCAACACCTCCCACGAGACTAATGTAACTCGTAGAAACTGACCCCACATTCGCGGGTCTTCCGGTTTCAGAGTACGACGTTAATTTGCATATTTTTTGAGTTAATCAAAACATGGCGTTACAGGGTGAAAACTCAAACCAGCCCCCGAATGGCCCGGTGGGTGGCACCAACACCTCCCACGGGACCAATGTAACTCGTAGGAACCGACCCCGCAGCCGCGGGACTCTCGGTTTTAGAATACGACGTTAATTTCCATATTTTTAGACTTAGGCCTAAAAACATGGCGTTAGAGGGTGAAAATTCGAAACAGCCCCGAACGGCCCCGTGGGTGGTACCAACACCTCCCACGGGACCAATGTAACTCGTAGGAACTGACCCTGCAGCCGTGGGACTCCCAATTTGAGAATACGATGATAATTTTTATATTTCTAGACTCAGGCTTAAAAACATGGCATTAGAGGGCAAAAACTCGAAACAACCCCGAACGTCCCCGTGGGTGGCACCAACACCCCCTACGGGACCAATGTAACTCGTAGGAACTGACCCTGCAGCCGCCGGACTCCAGGTTTGAGAATACGGCGATAATTTGCATATTTCTAGACTTAGCCTTAAAAACATGGCGTTAGAGGGTGAGAACTCGAAACAGCCCCCGAACGCCCCTGTGGGTGGCACCAACACCCCCTACGGGACCAATGTAACTCATAGGAACTGACACCCTAGTCGTGGGGCTCCCGGTTTGAGAATACAACTATAATTTGCATATTTTTCGACTTAGGCTTTAAAACATGACGTTAGAGGGTGAGAACTAGAAACAACCCCCGAACGGCCCCGTGGGTGGCACCAACACCTCCCACAGGACCAATGTAACTCGTAGCAACTGACCCCACAGCCGTGGGTGTCCCGATTTGAGAGTACGACGTTAATTTGCGTATTTCTAGACTTAGTCTTAAAAACATGGCGTTAGAGGGTGAGAACTCGAAACAGCCCCCGAACGGCCCCGTGGGTGGCACCAACACCTCCCACGGGACCAATCTAACTCGTAGGAACTGACCCCACAGCCGCGGGACTCCCGGTTTGAGAATACGACGGTAATTCGAATATTTTTAGACTTAGGCTTAAAAACATGGCGTTAGAGGCTGGGAACTCGAAACTGCCCCCGAACGTCCCCGTGGCTGGCACCAACACCTCCCACGGGACCAATGTAACTTGTAGGAACTGACCTCGTAGTCGAGGGACTCCCGGTTTCATAATATGACGATAATTTTCATATTTCTAGACTTAGGCTTAAAAACATGGCGTTAGAGGGTGGGAACTCGAAACTGCCCCCGAACGGCCCCGTGGGTGGCACCAAAACCTCACTCGGGACCAATGTAACTCGTAGGAACTAACCCTGCAGCTGTGGGACTCCCGGTTTTAGAATACGATGTTAATTTGCATATTTCTAGACTTAGCCTTAAAAACATGGCGTTAGAGGGTGAGAACTCGAAACAGCCCCCGAACGCCCCTGTGGGTGGCACCAACACCCCCTACGGGACCAATGTAACTCATAGGAACTGACACCCTAGTCGTGGGGCTCCCGGTTTGAGAATACAACTATAATTTGCATATTTTTCGACTTAGGCTTTAAAACATGACGTTAGAGGGTGAGAACTAGAAACAACCCCCGAACGGCCCCGTGGGTGGCACCAACACCTCCCACAGGACCAATGTAACTCGTAGCAACTGACCCCACAGCCGTGGGTGTCCCGATTTGAGAGTACGACGTTAATTTGCGTATTTCTAGACTTAGTCTTAAAAACATGGCGTTAGAGGGTGAGAACTCGAAACAGCCCCCGAACGGCCCCGTGGGTGGCACCAACACCTCCCACGGGACCAATCTAACTCGTAGGAACTGACCCCACAGCCGCGGGACTCCCGGTTTGAGAATACGACGGTAATTCGAATATTTTTAGACTTAGGCTTAAAAACATGGCGTTAGAGGGTGGGAACTCGAAACTGCCCCCGAACGTCCCCGTGGCTGGCACCAACACCTCCCACGGGACCAATGTAACTTGTAGGAACTGACCTCGTAGTCGAGGGACTCCCGGTTTCATAATATGACGATAATTTTCATATTTCTAGACTTAGGCTTAAAAACATGGCGTTAGAGGGTGGGAACTCGAAACTGCCCCCGAACGGCCCCGTGGGTGGCACCAAAACCTCACTCGGGACCAATGTAACTCGTAGGAACTAACCCTGCAGCTGTGGGACTCCCGGTTTTAGAATACGATGTTAATTTGCATATTTCTAGACTTAGCCTTAAAAACATGGCGTTAGAGGGTGAGAACTCGAAACAGCCCCCGAACGCCCCTGTGGGTGGCACCAACACCCCCTACGGGACCAATGTAACTCATAGGAACTGACACCCTAGTCGTGGGGCTCCCGGTTTGAGAATACAACTATAATTTGCATATTTCTCGACTTAGGCTTTAAAACATGACGTTAGAGGGTGAGAACTAGAAACAACCCCCGAACGGCCCCGTGGGTGGCACCAACACCTCCCACAGGACCAATGTAACTCGTAGCAACTGACCCCACAGCCGTGGGTGTCCCGATTTGAGAGTACGACGTTAATTTGCGTATTTCTAGACTTAGTCTTAAAAACATGGCGTTAGAGGGTGAGAACTCGAAACAGCCCCCGAACGGCCCCGTGGGTGGCACCAACACCTCCCACGGGACCAATGTAACTCGTAGGAACTGACCCTGCAGCCGTGGGACTCTCAGTTTGAGAATACGATGATAATTTTCATATTTCTAGACTCAAGCTTAAAAACATGGCATTAGAGGGCGAAAACTCGAAACAGCCCCGAACGTCCCCGTGGGTGGCACCAACACCCCCTACGGGACCAATGTAACTCGTAGGAACTGACCCCGCAGCCGCGGGACTCCAGGTTTGAGAATACGGTGATAGTTTGCATATTTCTAGACTTAGCCTTAAAAACATGGCGTTAGAGGTTGAGAACTCGAAACAGCCCCCGAACGCCCCTGTGGGTGGCACCAACACCCCCCTACGGGACCAATGTAACTCGTAGGAACTAACCCTGCATCCCCGGGACTCCCGGTTTGAGAATACGACGGTAATTTGCACATTTCTAGACTTAGGCTTAAAAATATGGTGTTAGAGGGTGAGAACTCGAAACAACCCCCGAACGGTCCCATGGGTGGCACCAACACCTCCCACGAGACTAATGTAACTCGTAGGAACTGACCCCACATTCGCGGGTCTTTCGGTATGAGAGTACGACGTTAATTTGCATATTTTTTGAGTTAATCAAAACATGGCGTTACAGGGTGAAAACTCGAATCAGCCCCCGAATGGCCCAGTGGGTGGCACCAACACCTCCCACGGGACCAATGTAACTCGTAGGAACCGACCCCGCAGCCGCGGGACTCTCGGTTTTATAATACGACGTTAATTTCCATATTTTTAGACTCAGGCCTAAAAACATGGCGTTAGAGGGTGAAAACTCGAAACAGCCCCCGAACGGCCCAGTGGGTGGTACCAACACCTCCCACGGGACCAATGTAACTCGTAGGAACTGACCCTGCAGCCGCGGGACTCCCAGTTTGAGAATACGATGATAATTTTCATATTTCTAGACTCAGGCTTAAAAACATGGCATTAGAGGGCGAAAACTCGAAATAGCCCCAAATGTCCCCGTGGGTGGCACCAACACCCCCAACGGGACCAATGTAACTCGTAGGAACTGACCCCGCAGCCGTCGGACTCCAGGTTTGAGAATACGGCGATAATTTGCATATTTCTAGACTTAGCCTTAAAAACATGGCGTTAGAGGGTGAGAACTCGAAACAGCCCCCGAACGCCCCTGTGGGTGGCACCAACACCCCCTACGGGACCAATGTAACTCATAGGAACTGACACCCCAGTCGCGGGGCTCCCGGTTTGAGAATACGACTATAAATTGCATGTTTCTCGACTTAGGCTTTAAAACATGACGTTAGAGGGTAAGAACTAGAAACAACCCCCGAACGGCCCCGTAGGTGGCACCAACACCTCCCACAGGACCAATGTAACTCGTAGAAACTGACCCCACAGCCGTGGGTGTCCCGATTTGAGAGTACGACGTTAATTTGCGTATTTCTAGACTTAGTCTTAAAAACATGGCGTTAGAGGGTGAGAACTCGAAACAGCCCCCGAACGTCCCCGTGGGTGGCACCAACACCTCCCACGGGACCAATGTAACTCGTAGGAACTGACACCGCAGTCGCGGGGCTCCCTGTTTGAGAATACGACAGAAATTTGCATATTTCTAGTCTTAGGATTAAAAACATGGCGTTAGAGGGTGAGAACTAGAAACAGCCCCCGAACGGCCCCGTGGGTGGCACCAACACCTCCCACGGGACCAATGTAACTCGTAGGAACTGACACTACAGATGCGGGGCTCCAGGTTTGAGAGTACGATGATAATTTTCATATTTCTAGACTCAGGCTTAAAAATATGGCATTAGAGGGCGAAAACTCAAAACCTCCCCTAACGTCCCCGCGGGTGGCACCAACACCCCCTACGGGACCAATGTAACTCGTAGGAACTGACCCCGCAGCCGCGGGACTCTAGGTTTGAGAATACGACGATAATTTGCATATTTCTAGACTTAGGGTCAAAAACATGGCGTTAGAGGGTGAGAACTCGAAACATCCCACGAACGGCCCCATGGGTGGCACCAACACCTCCTACGGGACCAATGTAACTCGTAGGAACTGACCCCACAGCCGCGGGACTCCCGGTTTGAGAATACGACGGTAATTCGAATATTTTTAGACTTAGGCTTAAAAACATGGCTTTAGAGGGTGAGAACTCGAAACTGCTCCCGAACGTCCCCGTGGGTGATACCAACACGTCCCACGGGACCAATGTAACTTGTAGGAACTGACCTCGTAGTCGAGGGACTCCCGGTTTGAGAATATGACGATAATTTTCATATTTCTAGACTTAGGCTTAAAAACATGGCGTTAGAGGGTGGGAACTCGAAACTGCCCCCGAACGGCCCCGTGGGTGGCACCAACACCTCCCACGGGACCAATGTAACTCGTAGGAACTAACCCTGCAGCTGTGGGACTCCCGGTTTTAGAATACGCTGGTAATTTGCATATTTGTAGACTTAGGCTTAAAAACATGGCGTTAGAGGGTGGGAACTCGAAACTGCCCCAGAACGGCCCCGTGGGTGGCACCAACACCTCCCACGGGACTAATAGTACTCGTTGGAATTGATCCCGCAGTCGCGGGTCTCCCGATTTTAGAATACGATGATAATTTGCATATTTCTAGACCTAGGCTTAAAAACATGGCGTTAGAGGGTGAGAACTCGAAACAACCCCCGAACGGCCCCGTGGGTGGCACCAACACCTCCCACGGAACCAATGTAACTCGTAGGAACTGGCCCCACATCCCCGGGACTCCCGGTTTGAGAATATGACGATAATTTGCATATTTTTAGACTTAGGCTTAAAAACATGGCGTTAGAGGGTGGGAACTCGAAAGTGCCACCGAACGTCCCCGTGGGTGGCACCAACACCTCCCACGAGACTAATGTAACTCGTAGGAACTGACCCCACATTCGCGGGTCTTTCGGTATGAGAGTACGACGTTAATTTGCATATTTTTTGAGTTAATCAAAACATGGCGTTACAGGGTGAAAACTCGAATCAGCCCCCGAATGGCCCAGTGGGTGGCACCAACACCTCCCACGGGACCAATGTAACTCGTAGGAACCGACCCCGCAGCCGCGGGACTCTCGGTTTTAGAATACGACGTTAATTTCCATATTTTTAGACTCAGGCCTAAAAACATGGCGTTAGAGGGTGAAAACTCGAAACAGCCCCCGAACGGCCCAGTGGGTGGTACCAACACCTCCCACGGGACCAATGTAACTCGTAGGAACTGACCCTGCAGCCGCGGGACTCCCAGTTTGAGAATACGATGATAATTTTCATATTTCTAGACTCGGGCTTAAAAACATGGCATTAGAGGGTGGGAACTCGAAATTGCCCCCAAATGGCCCCGTGGGTGGCACCAACACCTCCCACGGGACCAATGTAACTCGTAAGAATTGACCCCGCAGTCGCGGGAATCCCGGTTTTAGAATACGACGATAATTTTAATATTTCTAGACATAGGCTACAAAACATGGCGTTAGAGGGTGGGAACTAGAAACTGCCACCGAACGGCCCCGTGGGTGGTACCAACACCTCCCACGGGACCAATATAACTCTTAGGAACTGACTCTGCAGCCGCGGGACTCCCGATTTGAGAATACGATGGTAATTTTCATATTTATAGGCTTAGGGTTAAAAACATGGCGTTAGAGGGTGAGAAATCGAAACAGCCCCCGAATGGCCCCGTGGGTGGCACCAACACCTCCCACGGTACCAATGTAACTCGTAGGAACCGACCCCGCAGTCGCGGGACTCCTTTTTTTAGAACACGACGGTAATTTGCATATTTTTAGACTTAGGCTTAAAAAGATGGCCGTAGAGGGTGAAAACTCGAAACTTCCCCCGAACGGCCCCGTGGGTGGCACCAACACCTCCCACGGGACCAATGTAACTCGGAGGAACTGACCCCCCAGTCGCGGGACTCCCGATTTGAGAATACGATGGTAATTTAGATATTTCTAGACTTAGGCTTAAAAACATGGCGTTAGAGGGTGAAAACTCGAAAACATCCCCGTGGGTGGCACCAACACCCCCTACGGGACCAATGTAACTCGTAGGAACTGACCCCGCAGTCGCGGGGCTGCCGGTTTGAGAATACGATGATAATTTGTATATTTCTAGACTTAGTCTTAAAAACATGGCATTAGAGGGTGAGAACTCGAAACAGCCACCGAACGGCCCCGTGGGTGGCAACAACACCACCGACGGGACCAATGTAACTCGTAGGAACTGACCACATAGCCACGGGTCCCCCGATTTGAGAGTACGACGTTAATTTGCATATTTTTAGACTTAGGCAAAACATGGCGTTAGAGGGTGAGAACTCGAAACAGACCCCGAACGTCCCCGTAGGTGGCACCAACACCTCCCATTTGTATAATTTAACTCGTAGGAACTGACCCCGCAGCCGCGGGACTCCCGATTTGAGAATACGATGATAATTTGCATATTTATAGACTTAGGCTTAAAAACATGGAGTTAGAGGGTAAGATCTCGAAATAGCCCCTGAACGGCCCCGTGGGTGGGACCAACACCCCCTACCGGACCAATGTAACTCGTAGGAACTGACCCCGCAGTCGCGGGGCTCCCGGTTTGAGAATACGATGATAATTTGCATATTTCTAGACTTACACTTAAAAACATGGCGTTAGAGGGTGAGAAATCGAAACATCCCTGGAACGGCCCCGTGGGTGGCACCAACAATCTCCCACGGGACCAATGTAACTCGTAGGAACTGACCCCACAGCCACGGGTGTCCCGGTTTGAGAGTACGACGTTAATTTGCATATTTATAGACTTAAGCAAAACATGGCGTTAGAGGGTGAGAACTCGAAACAGCCCCCGAACTTCCCCGTAGGTGGCACCAACACCTCCCACGGGTCTAATGTAACTCGTAGGAACTGACCCCGCAGCCGCGGGACTCCCGATTTGAGAATACGCTGGTAATATGCATATTTCTAGACTTAGGCTTAAAAACATGGCGTTAGAGGCTGAGAACTCGAAACAGCCCCCGAACGTCCCCGTGGGTGACACTTACACCTCCCACGGGACCAATGTAACTCGTAGGAACTTACCCCACAGCCACGGGTCTCCCGGTTTGAGAGTACGACATTAATTTGCATATTTTTAGAGTTAATCAAAATATGACGTTAGAGGGTGAAAGCTCGAAACTGCCCCCGAATGGCCCCGTGGGTGGCACCAACACCTCCCATGGGACCAATGTAACTCGTAGGAACTGACCCCACAGCCATGCGACTCCCGATTTGAGAATACAATGATAATTTGCATATTTCTTGACTGAGGTTTAAAAACATGGCATTAGAGGGTGAAAACTCGAAACAACCCTCTAACGGCCCAGTGGGTGGCACCAACACCTTCCACGGGACCAATGTAACTCGTAGGAACTGACCCCGCAACCGCGGGACTCCCGGTTTGAGAATACGGCGGTAATTTGCATATTTCTAGACTTAGGCTTAAAAACATGGCGTTCGAGGGTAAGAACTCGAAACAGCCCCCGAACGTCCCCGTGAGTAGCACCAACACCTCCCAAGGGACCAATGTAGCTCGTAGAAACTGACCCCGCAGCCGCGGGACTCCCGGTTTGAGAATACGAAGGTAATTTGCATATTTCTAGACTTAGGCTTAAAAACATGGCGTTAGAGGGTGAGAACTCGAAACAGCCCCCGAACGCCCCCGTGGGTGGCACCAACACCTTCCATGGGACCAATGTAACTCGAAGGAACTGACCCCACAGCCGCGGGTCTCCCGATTTGAGAGTACGACGCTAATTTACATAGTTATAGACTTAATCAAAACATGGCGTTAGAGGGTGAAAACTCGAAACAGCACCCGAACGGCCCCGTTGGTGGCACCAACACCTCCCACGGAACCAATGTAACTCGTAGGAACTGACCCCACAGCCGTGGGACTCCCGATTTGAGAATAAGATGATAATTTGCATATTTTTAGACTTAGGCTTAAAAACATTGCGTTAGAGGTTGATAACTTGAAACAGCCCCCGAACGTCCTTGTGGGTGGCCCCAACACCTCCCACAGGACCAATGTAACTCGTAGGAACTGACCCCACAGCCACGGGTCTCCCGGTTTGAGAGTACGACATTAATTTTCATATTTTTAGAGTTAATCAAAACATGTCGTTAGAAGGTGAAAGCTCGAAACTGCCCCCGAACGGCCCCGTGGGTGGCACCAACACCACCCACGGAACCAATGTAACTCGTAGGAACTGACCCCGCAGCCGCGAAACTCCCGATTTTAGAATACGACGGTAATTTGCATATTTCTAGACTTAGGCTTAAAAATATGGCGTTAGAGGGTGAAAACTTGAAACAGGCCCCGAACGGCCCCGTGGGTGGCACCAACACCCCCTACGGGACCAATGAAACTCGTAGGAACAGATCCCGCAGTCGTGGGGCTCCCAGTTTCAGAATACGATGATAATTTGCATATTTCTAGACTTAGGCTTAAAAATATGGCGTTAGAGGGTGAGAACTCAAAACAGCCCCCGAACGGCCCCGTGGGTGGCACCAACACCTCCCACGGGGCCAATGTAACTCGTAGGATTTGACCCCACAGCCGCGAGTCTCCCGGTTTGAGAGTACGTCGATAATTTTCATATTTCTAGACTTAAGAAAAACATGGCATTAGAGGGTGAGAATTCGAAACAACCGCCAAACGTCCCCTTAGGTGGAACCAACACCTCCCACGGGACCAATGTAACTTATAGGAACTAACACCGTAGCCGCGGGACTCTCGGTTTGAGAATATAATGATAATTTGCATATTTATAAACTTATCTTAAATACATGGCGTTAGAGGGTGAGAACTCGAAACAGCCCCCGAACGCCCCGTGGTTGGGACCAACACCTCTCGCGGGACTAATGTAACGCGTAGGAACTGACCCCGTAGCCGCGGGACTCCGATTTGAGAATACGTTGGTAATTTGCATATTTCTAGACTTAGGCTTAAAAACATGGCGTTAGAGGATGAGAACTCGAAACAGCCCCCAAACGTCCCCGTGGGTGGCACTAACACCTCCCATGGGACCAATGTAACTCGTAGGAACTGACCCCGCAGCCGCGGGACTCCCGGTTTGAGAATACGAAGGAAATTTGCATATTTCTAGACTTAGGCTTAAAAACATGGCGTTAGAGGGTGAGAACTCGAAACTGCCCCCGAACGGCCCCGTGGGTGGTACCAACACCTCCCACGAGACCAATGTAACTCGTAGGAACTGACCCCACAGCCGCGGGTCTCCCGATTTGAGAGTATGACGTTAATTTTCATATTTCTAGACTTAATCAAAATATGGCGTTAGAGGGTGAAAACTTGAAACAACTCTCTAACGGCCCTGTGGGTGGCACCAACACCTCCCACGGGACCAATGTAACTCATAGGAACTGACCCCGCTGTCGCGGGACTCCCGATTTGAGAATACGACGGTAATTTGCATATTTCTAGACTTAGGCTTAAAAACATGGCGTTAGAGGGTGAAAACTCGAAACAGCCCCCGAACGGCCCCGTGGGTGGGACCAACACCCCCTACGGGACCAATGTAACTCGTAGGAACTGACCACGCAATCGCGGGGCTCCCGGTTTGAGAATACGACGATAATTTGCATATTTCTAGACTTAGGCTTAAAAACATGGCGTTAGAGGGTGAGAACTCCAAACAGCACCCGAACGGTCCCGTGGGTGGCACCAACACCTCCCACGGGACCAATGTAACTTGTAGGAACTGACCCCACAGCCGCGGGTATCCCGGTTTGAGAGTACGTCGATAATTTGCATATTTTTACACTTAAGCAAAACATGGCGTTAGAGGTTGAGAACTCGAAACAGCCCCTGAACGGCCCCGTGGGTGGCACCAATACCTCCCACGGGACCAATGTAACTCGTAAGAACTTACCGTGCGATCATGGGACTCCCGGTTTGGGAATACGCTGATAATTTGCATATATATAGACTTAGGCATAAAAACATTGATATGTTGATAATTATAACTCATATATGCAATTTTTCAACTTGAATAAATTTTTTGTAGAACTACTTGGTTACTAATATCATTTTTTTGTACCCTATCATTTGTAGGATTTTTCACGTGGAACAAATGAAGGAGGCAATGGTTTACGACATGAAGATTGTTTATATAATGTTGTGGACATTCAGGGTTATGTTTTTTATGTGTTACAGCCGTGCGGGCTTTTATTTCTTAGTTTTATGGCCGTGCGGGCTTTTTTAATTTGATTGTTGAATTTTATGGCCGCGCGGGCTTTATTATAAGCAGGTTTTACATTTACAGGGTTTGGAATGTCCCGAAAATAGAGGAAACTCTGCCCAATTTTTTTTGGGTCTGTGAATTATTAAGATGTGTAATATTTTTAAGTTTGTCTATATATTAGTTTATTAACAACGTTCTCGATTCACAATTTTTTATTTTTTTTATTGTTTTGCCAATAATAAATATTTGTAACACATCATACACGTCCAATGTTACACGTAGCAACCGACAGTACACTCACAGGACACCCAATTTCAGTATTGGACAAAAAAAGACATTTTTTTTAATTATAGTTAAATATGGTCATGGACTTTGTCCATGACCATTTTTATTTTTTCCGTCGCGCATAAAAATGGTCGCTGTCAAAGTCCATGACCCCCAACTGTGACCAAAAACGGTCGCGGTCAAAATCCGCGACCATTTTTTCCCTTTTTTTTCGTCACGGTGTTGGTCACGAACTTTGGCCGCGACCATTTTTGGTCACGGTTGTGGGTCACGGATTTGGGCCGCGACCATTTTTTTATTTTTTTTTGTCACGGTTGTGGGTCATGGACTTGGGCCGCGACCATTTTTTTCTTTTTTTTGTCACGGTTGTGGGTCACGGACAAAGACCGCGACCCGTCACGGCATGGGTCACGATTCAAGTCCGCGACCATCTGTCGTGACCCCCTACGGGCCGTGACCATTTTTTGGTCACGGACTTGGGCCGCGACCCACGAAATTGGTCACGCCGGAAATGGTCACGGACAAAGTCCGCGACCCACAGTCTTGGTCAGGGATTTTGGCCGTGATCAATCTCCAGTTTTGGTGTAGTGTGAGTAGGTACAAAAATTTATGATCATTATGTTGCACACCCTAATGAGAAAAGATTTGAGAATTGACGAAGATGTTTGAAGAACAGTTTGAGATCTTGCAAATTTATTCAATAGGAGGGTAGATTTGTATAGGCATTTTGGTTTTTGAAAAATTGGATATTTTTATGTATGTAACGGCATAGACATAGGGGAAGATTTGTAAGGACATATTTTTATAAGTTCGTTATCAATTAATTATGTCATATACTGCTACACCTTCGAAGAGCATTCAAGAGCAATTTACATCAAGACGGATCCGAATTAATCAAGTTTTTCATCAAAAAGACTCTGCGAAGTTTACTTTGGTATGGTTAAGTTTTTAATACCTTAACTTTCCACTTAGAGCTTTTGAGATATTTTTATAAAATATTTTCTAAGTGTTGGAGCAGACTTTTTCGTCAAAATTTGAGAATGAGTATTTTTTCTAAGTCCTGAAGCGTACCTCGATTTTGATGCCCAGGTCGTTCAAGTGAGATTGCTATCTCGTTCGAGTGACATAGGGATGCTACGAGATGTCGTTTGAATGACATATGTACATTGTTTGCGCGAGATCCTTATCTCGTTCGAACGAGCATGTATTTCGAGGCAACATGTTTTTGTATAAATACTCATTAAATGGTTTCGTTTTCATTAAGAAGTCCCAGCATTTTGAAAGACAGAAACCTGCAAAAGTGCATAATCCTTTTGACATCTTCTTTTAGGGTTTAATCCCTTTTTGTTTACAATTCACCAAAAATCTCGTATGCTTTGGTGAATTGTTTTGGTGTTTAAGAACACACTTTGTTGTGGTTCATTATTTGTGGGGATAAATCTACAACCGAACAACTACATGATATTGTGGAGGGAGTCCTTATAAATTTCACACTTGTATAGAAGACGTTTTCTTCCTCATTGTTGACCATCTGGATTTATTACCGGAGATTCCAGCCGATGATATTTCTAGCTGTTGCTTTGAAGCTTTGACGAAGACACCGTGCGTTATGCTTGTGGGAAATTATCAGGTTGTATGTAAGTCAATGGTTTTGTGAATTCTTCAAAATTCTAGAAATAAAACGGTTTTGCCCTTCGGGGATTTTTCCTTAATTTTGTTTCACATGCTTTATTTATTTATGGGTTGACACACGCACACACATAGTTGCATGTTTAGGGGCTGAATTAATTTTGTTTAAAAATAAACTCCAATTAAATAAGTGTCCCAAATTAGAAATTTGTGAATTAATTCAATCGGTATCACGCACCGCATTTACACGTTTTTACAAGGTCAATTTTTCGAACCTAGAAAGTTATGCACTGGGGGTGTTTTCTAATTTTGTCTCCGTTAGGGAGGGTGTCGATTAGCACGAGTGTATCATTGGTGGCATCGATGGCATAAGGAAAATTGGAAATCGAGGAGGTATCTCTCTCTAGAGGCGGTGCAAAAGGTCTTGAATGGCCTGACCACTAGCAGGGTAAGACTTCTTTCTTCTTCAGTCTTGGTCTTTGTGTACTCTGATTTTGCATTAACTTGTACCTGTTGGGGATTTTTTTCTAGGTGACCTTTTACCCTTCGACGATGGCTGTTCAGGATATAAGGTTGACTCGAGTAAATGCGCAGATGAGGCGTTTGCTGACGCATGAGTTTGGCTATACTTGGTATCTTGGAGAGAGGGTGGTCCGACGGATTACTGAGGGAGAGATGGTGATGCCACCTACTAGGTACCTATGTATATGAGGCGGGAGCGGCTGCTGCCAAAGGATGTGAGGATTGTTGTGATGATTGGCGAGTCCTACCTGTTGTACACCAATATGGCTGTGATGTATGATTATATGGACTTTGTGATGAGCTAACTGATGACACCCAGCATATATGATGCACTTCCCTTCCCTCCTGCGGGTTCGAGTCAGCCAGTGGGGTCCTCCCACAACGGTGGCAGTCCGTTGACATCTGCGATGGCGGCGACTTTGGATATCCCCTTTTTGCGGATGCATACTCCTTCATACAACATTCGACGGGCTAATAGAGGGATGGTGCCTATGCTACATTTTCCTCATGCGATGGATCCGGAGGAGTTGGGTTTGAGAAAGGAGGTTCTTCGTCCGGAAGTATATTTTTTTTGTTCTTTTCTTTTCCTTTTGTTTCTTTTTGACCTTTTCTGCTTGACACTGATTTTTCCTTTTCTTGTAGCATGTCCGGATGTCCACTACTTAGGTGAGGGACATTAGGGACTGGATATTTTCGACGACTGTACATATTCGGGATGCAGTTCCTATTCCTTCTTGATTAGTGACACCTGCCTCATCCGATGAGGAATCTAGTTCTGGTTGTGGAGGTACATCATCTCGCTGTAGGGGTTGGAAGCTCTTAGGAGAGAGATGTGAATATTAGGTGAGAGAGAGAGGGATAATGTGGGTTCGGGCTGAGTCCCATTGTTTTTATTCTTTTCTTTCCTGCAAGATGATGTAACACAGCGAAATATCTATGCAATGCAATAAAGTTTTTTTTATTATCTTTTGTTAATGATGAAGGAATGCATGCACATGCACTTTTTACTTTGCTCTTGAGACCGTAAAAAGAAATATTTTTTGGATTTGACAGAAATTTTTATTTAAAATAAGAATTTATATAAAGATGAAAAGGGGATTTCTGAAATTCTATTGAGAAAATCAATTTATTTTTAGTTTTCTCAATTTTGACAAAAAAGGGAAAAGGAAAATTTTCAAAAGTAGGGGGTTTTCGATCGTCAAGCACCTTATCCTCCCTACCGGAAGGTCACTTTAGTCCCATCAATTCAAAGATTTTATTGGTACCCTCTTCAGCCTTTGGTACCTTGTGGGGTAGGATTTCCTCCGATTTCTGCAGGGTTTATGTCTTTTATGGGGGTTTTCAAGTATAAAAATGGGTAAGGGTGGAGTGTTTTCATCACACCTTCACATTTTCATTCTCTTATTCTGTGAGATGGCTCTCCCTCATAGTGTTGAGTTTGCCAACTACCTCGAGACTTTGGAGGCGATGTGCTCCTGCAACGTCGACTACGAAGCTTTCAACCTGCGTAGAGTTTCTTTATGGCATAATCGGCCCATAGAGTGGAACATACTGATGGCAGAGGTACAATTCTGGTACTCTGAAGACCATGTATTGCTCTTTGGCTTGGAAGAAGTCTATCCGAATTATGAGGAATTTTTTTCCATATTAGGGATAAATCCCAGTATTATTGCGGCTCTGCCTGAGTTTAACCGTTCTCCCCGGGAGTTGTTGGTTGGGCTTCTTTATATTTCGTCCTCGGCGGGTGGATCATTGGTGGCTGGAGGTATGATTTCTCTCTTTCGGCGGTGTTGCGATCCGTGCATTTGCAGGAGGTTGGTGATGCTGGATATGCCGGAGCTGTCGTTCCAGGCTTGGTTTTAAAATTATTGCTGGTGACTGGGGACTGCTGGTGGACCCATAACTTGCAGCTATTACCTCATGGATGTCCTACTGTCACATTCCTGCGGCGGTGATACTGGCAGAGACTCTACATGGACTGGATGCCTGGCGATAAGGTCATTCTGACTTTCTGAGGGGTAGCCCTGTGATGATGTTAATGTGGTTGTCTGAAAGATTCTGCCTGGTGACTCCTACGGTATACCCTTTATCGGATGTACCTAATTTTTTTTCGTGCCATTTCATCAGTGTTAGCCTAGATATTGAGATTTGAGAGAACTGGTTCGTGGAGTATGGGGATCTAAATTTGTACTAGTCAGTACCTTGGTGGGGACAACTGTTGCCTATTCTGTAACTGGGAGAATACCCGTATGTCTGGCTGGTTGGTCTCAGACAGACCTCTTTCTATTTCCCTTGGCGGCTTATGCACCAATTTGGCTGGGAGCTGATCGTGCCACCTTGGACACTAGACTTCTTTTCGGTAGAAGATTTGACAGAGCATCTGCGCATGCGGATTGGCTCTTTATGGGAGAGTCGGTGTCCGCTGACCCGTCATTCTCAGTCTACTAGGAGAGTTTGGTACATCCTTAGGGATTATATGAAATGGTTCTGGAGAAGAGTAGTCAGTAAGATGTTGGCAGTGGAGACTAGACAAATATAGCTTGCCTTATCTGATACCCTGGATCGAGGTTTAGTATTTTTTTCGAGGCTGGTTCGAGCCTATCGGTCCATGGAGCGTCTGCGACACTCCATTCAGGCAGGGGAAGCTTGGGAGCACTAGGATGTAAATGATGAAAATGAAGTGGGATCCTCTGGTAGCTGTGGGTAGGACTCTTGGAGAGTTTGTTCTGTAATGGGGAATAAATTGTGAATTTATTTGGCTTTTTAGGAAGGTAGGGGGAAGGGAGTCATCCATTCCATTTATTATGTAATTGCACTGTAATTTCTTATTATTGAAATAAATAAGTTTTTGATCATCTATCTGTGCCTTTTGATGAATTCTGTATTTTGAATTATCTATACCGATCGCTAAGGCATGCATAATCCTTTTGTTCAAGTATATGTTAAAGTGAACTATCATTCTCGGAGATAAGAGAAGAATAGTTTTTTATGAAAAAGAAGGGGCCGTGCTCATTTAAGATGTATGAGCTGCCTACGTACCTCTATTTTTTTTTAAAATTTTTAATTTGTCTGAAAATAGTTTTTTTTAGAATAGAAGGGAGATGAGAAGTGTCATAGCTCTCCAGGATTTGGGCTAGGGATAGAACTTCTTGAGGCGGTCCAGGTTGACTGGATGAGCCATCTCCTGTTTGTCTAGATCGGTGAGCATGGCAGAACCATCGTAAAAGATCTTCTTCACGATGTATGGGCCGCTCCAATCAGGCTTGAATTTCCCTCTGGGGTCCCAAATGGGCTCTACTATTTCTTTCAGGGCTAAACCCCCTTCTCGAATGCCGCGGTCCTTGACTCTCTTATTGAATGAACGCGCTATTCGGCGATGGTACCCTTGTATGTGGTATAGATCTTTCAATCTCCTTTCATCTATGAGGGTCATCTTGTAATGATGTCTTTGCTGCCAATCTTCTTCGCTGACCTTGCTTTCAATCATGATGCGCAACGAAGGTATTTACAGCTCCACGGGTAGGACTGCTTCCATACCATAAACCAAAGAGTAAGGGGTAGCCCCGATAGAGGTTCGTATTGAGGTTCAATAGCCCCAAGGGCATAAGGGAGTCGGTCGGCCCAATCTCAATAGCTTTCGTTCATCTTACTGATGATGGATTTGAGGTTCTTATTGGCTACTTCGACCGCACCATTGGTCTGAGGTCAGTAGGGAGAAGATTTGTGTCTCTGAATCCCATACTCGTTGACCACTTCTATGACTTATGCCTCAAAATGAAACCCATTTAAAGAGTGCCCAATACGTGTGTTTCAAACAAAACCAAAATTTTCACCAAAAAATTATCCAACTTCTAATTATCCACCAAACCAAGTTGTGAAAAATCCAATTCTTACTTTAAACCAATTTTATCTTGATTAATCCTAAACATGCATCTAGTTATTAACGAAAGTAAAATAAAGTAAAGAATACTCACAACGTCGAATGTACGAGGAAAAAATCCAAAACGGAAAAATAACCTCGGATTGCCCAAGCCAGACAATCACTATGAATATGGTTTTATAAAGACAAACAAAGTCTCACTCAACGACTCGACCCCCACGAATCTTGATGCTCTTATGATCTTCAACCACTCCTCTCACAGTGCCCACGTAGAAAGTCCTTCTTCCACGATACCTGTCCACAACACACCCGTCCACGTATGTCTCGGTGTCCACCGAATGGCTTTGATTTATCTACGATGTCGAACAAGAAGTCCTTCTCTTTTCTTCACCGCAAAACCCTTTGACGTTTAATGATAGAACAAACTTCTTTGGTGCAACAAGATCACGTAAGCATATAAGAATGATTACTTGGATCTTTGCAAATTCTAAGGATGTGTTAATGATTTGTAAACCTTAGAAAAACATGTGCAAACAAGTTTCTGATTCATAAACAGTTTTTCCAGAATGCACACCTCTGAAATTATGATGCAAACACTGTTTAAATAGGATTAAAAATGTTGCCTCGATTTTCATGTCATTTGAACAACAATGCAAGTCCTTCCCGCGATATCAGCATCTCGTTCGAACGAGATCTGATGTCGTTCGAGCGACAAAGTTGACTTTTTGACTTTTTGTTCAAAACGTCTCTTCCATGAGAGATCCAAATAAGTCAAACTTTTGTTCGAACTTATCAGAATTAAAACGTAGTGTAACCTTTTAAAAAATTATAAAACATTTTAAAAACATTTTTCTATATAAAAATTACATCTTTATCTTTTATAAAAACAATTCCGAGCACTATTAATTATACGCATTTATACCTGAGTGATCTCGAAATGCAATTAACTTTGAAGACGAGTAAACATGCACCAATTGAAACATCGGCATGATAAGTTCTTTGAAGCTTTGTCGCAACATCTTTAATTTTCTTCAATACGTCATAGACCATGTGGGATCATGACAAATTAAACATCTCCCTATGACATATTACAAACAAGTTTTGTTCACGGAATTAAGTCAAAACAATACAGGGACTCAATTCGAAATTTATGTCCTTACAAATCTCCCCATTTGACTATTTCGGGACAAAACTAAAACACTGAAATGCCTAATCGGGCCGTCAAGGCGTATGATGGCTAAATCCCATCCCATAAATCCAAAATCAAAATTACAGGACACAGACTAGCATATGTAGCACCGGCAAGCATAAACTGTCTGAATGTGAAGAAAACTTGAAATCATGAATTGCTGAAGCATACCTACACACATGAAACAGATAAACAAATACCCAGTGAAGTATGGAGGAACAAATGAAACCAATATATATATATATATCCAAATGATACGAACTAATAATGGATACCAATATGAACTTTGCATAATCATTTGTTAAAATAATTTGAGCACCAAAATGATACCAATTTGATGAATGCGAAAATGATACCAATGTGAACTACCAACATCAATCAGTGGTACCAATTTGTAAAATATGCAATCAAAACATGCTCCAATCTCCCCCTACATCACATGCATCTCTCCCCCTCTCGAATAGACTATCTGGTGAAAAGACAAACCAATTTGAAATATCTAGCATGAGAATATAAATTGATGTGAACCAATGTGAAAACGCTAGATAATCATGAAAAAACAGCTAAATATGCTTAAGCAATGACAAATCAGAAGCTAGTAAACCAAGGAATCACACAAAAAATGTAGCAATCTAATCAGGTGTGATAAACGGACTATATGAAAAAATTTAATTTTGAACCAATTAAAACTTGCATATAAACCAGTCACTCCCGAAACTCTTCCAGCAGTATAAAAAAGATACCAATTTAACCCAGAGGACTGCAAAACAATCAGAAGCTCCGAAACAACATGTTGTTCGAACGAGCCAGGGACATCACTCAAACGAGTTGAGGATGTCGCTCGAACGAAGTACAACTGTCGTTCGCGTGAGATGGATATGTCGTTTGAATGACTTCGCGCGACTTGTCAGAAATTCCCAGATTCTCATAAATATGTTATAATATTGCCCAGTGAAAAAAATTTCACAAAAAAGATTCCAGGAAGGGGCTGACAGAAGCAAAACAGTGTTAAAATAGTAGGCTTTTAACACAAAACGCAAAAACTCGTAAAAACTAAAAATGCGAGTTACATGAAAACATAGTATCAATGTGCTCAAAAATCTATATGGACTGAATGGGTGTGAAGCTACAACAAATGAGTCACAATTCCAACACATCGAAACGATCAAGAATCTCTAATTGATAGAGATAACTCATCAAACTTTATCATTTCCATATGATAATTAAAGTGTGATCTTAATGGACTAAACATACTACATGCACTCAAATCCAGAATTTTGACGATTCTACAAACAATAGCGTCAAATTGGAGTGTTTCAACATTAGGATTAGTTGTGCAAACCTGTTTAAATTTTTAATCCATCCAAACTCCCTCAATAATATCATGTTTTCTTTGGAATGAACTAAACAAATTTGGCCCTTTGCTTAGCATATTGCATTTTCTTTTGGGCTCTTTTAAGCGGTGGCTTTCACGACGAGTATATTTTTATTCTCTCGCAGCCCTTTCCCGTGAATCACTCATCATTTTTACCAATTTAAATCCTCACGGTAAATGGTTCTTACATGCACACTTCTCCTTAAGTCTACTTACACATATATGACAAGATTGAGATAAGAACGCCTCACCAAATTCAAATATTCAAGAGAAGGCAAACATCCATATAAACTCGTGCATATGTGCAATGTTGGCATATATACAAAGTCGAATCAAAATGCATATCAACTTCGAAACAACCCCATATAAACAATGGTTAAGATAATTCTAAGCATCGATAATAATGACCAAATTTACCAGCCACATGGATAATGAAATGATGGGGGGTGGGATCCAAGCACACCAATATGCCACATCAAACATGTAAACTCAAAAACAAAAACCGAAAATCTTTTTGGCTTTTCATATTTTGACTCAAATAAAAGCAAAATCTTTTTGTTTTTTCAAATGTTTTCTCAAAAAACAAAATCTTTTTAGATTTTCAAAAAAATTCTAAAAAATAAAATCTTTTTGTATTTTTCAATAGGACACAAACAAATGAAAACTATAATACAAAATGATACACATGTCACTATATTAGAGATGAATATATGATGAAGCAAACTAGTATATGACAAACATGGCAACACTATCATCCTTTAGATTTAGCATGGGAAGAATCAAGTGCACCCAAATGAGAATCATGAAGTTTAATTTTTAAAGCCACTAAATCCGATCTCCTAACCCAAGTGGGTGTAAAATGACGCATGGGGGTTTGGGGAACCGAGGAAAATTTATTCATAAACTACGTAGGAGCTTGTCTAAGGTTGTAACAATAACACCTAAGGTGACATTTCCTACCACAAAATGTGCAAGTGTAATGGTGGTGATAATGATTACCTATATGTGGACATTTTCTAATCTTCTTAGTGTTTCTCACACGTGCGGGGGGAATGGGAACAACTCTCTCACCAAAACCTATACCTCCCCTATCTCCCTTAATTTGAACGGTGGCTAGGATCTTATCTAACTTCTCCGACTTAGCCTCCAAATCAAACTTGACTCTAGATGAGTCTCTCAATATCTCCTCCAACACGTGAATCCTAGACTCGAGCAAATGCCTAGACTCCTCAAACTCTAAAATCTCCCTTTTTAAGGACTCCATCAACCCACGAAGATTATCTCTCTCTTTCTCCACAAACTCTAGTTTCTCCCTAAACTTCTTCTCTCGTTCCCTAAGATCCTCAAACAAACTATCATATTTTCTATGGCACGCTCGTTCAACTTAGCTTGCAATTTTGAGTTAGCCTTTTATACCTTCTCCGTTTCGGCATACAACTCATTAAATGCATTTTGCAACTCTTTCACATCTACTTCCTCCTTATCACTCTCTTCACCCTCACTAATGATGGATACACTCAAAACCTCCTAGGAAGTGTCATGCATGTGAGAATCATCGTCGCTCACATGACATGCCATGAACGCAACAAAGTTACGATCAATGGGGGAAGTCTCTCCCTCTTCCGGATCACTATAACTTAAGGTTGCATTAGAGACAATGGGTTGCTTTCCCTCTTTCTTAAGTCTAGTGAGACACTCCTTAACTTTGTGACCGTACCCCTCACACCCAAAACACTTATCTGAATCATCTATCTTAGGCTTCTCAAACTTATCCTTGGAGGTGGGATCTACTTTGTTGTTCTTGAATTTTTCAAATTTCTTGGCATCTTTCGATTGCTTTTGAAACTTAATAAATTTTTTAAATTTCTTTGCCAACAAAGCAATATCCTCAAAATCGGAATCGGAATCCGAAAATTTAATTTCCTCCTTCTGGGTTTTCAAAGCAATACCCTTTTCTTTCTTAGGCACTTTCATGGAGGTAATCATGTCGATTTCATAGGTTTGTAAGTCATCTACAATCTCTTCTAGTTTCGTCAACTCTAACTTACCCAAGGAGTTTAAAATGGTCACTTTCGCATCAAATCTACTAGGCAATGACCTAAGGATTTTCTTAATGACACGATTGTCGGGAATTTTCTCACCTAGGTTAAATGACGAGTTGCAAATATTGAACAACCTAGCATAAAACTCATCAAAAGTCTCACTCTCTAACATAATAATGGTCTCAAACTGTGTAGTGAGATTTTGAAGTTTTGATGCCCTAACCATGCTAGTGACCTCGTGACTGAGTGACAAAACATCTCAATCCTCTTTTGAAGTTTCACAACTCCTAATTCTATTATATTCTTCATGTGTAACATGTGAAGCAATAACATGCAGACCCTTAGAATTATATTATGCAAGTCTTTGTTCAGTTTCGGTCCATGACTCAACAGGCTTTAAACTAGTTACCTCACCTACAATAGTGATAGGGGGTGTCAAACCTTTCTCAACTGCTAGCCACACACGCTCATCAATAGATTTTAAAGCACATCTCATTCTCATCTTCCAATAAGTGTAATTAGTTCCATAAAAAATAGGAGCTCGGGAAAATTCATTATATCTAGAATTCATCTTTGAAAACACACAAGATCACAAAAAAAAAATCTATCTCTGATACCAATTTGAAGAGTGACCAATATGTGTGTTTTAAACAAAACAAAAATTTTCACCAAAAAAGTATCCAACTTTTAATTATGCACCAAACCAAGTTGTGAAAAATTCAATTCTTACTTTAAACCAATTTTATCTTGATTAATCCTAAACATGCATCTAGTGATTAAAGCAAGTAAAATAAAGTAAAGAATACTCACAACGCTGACTGTACGAGGAAAAAATCCAAAATAGGAAAACAACCTCAGACGGCCCAAGCCAGACAATCACTATGAATATGGTTTTACAAAGACAGACAAAGTCTCACTCAACGACTCGATTCCCATGGGTCTTGATGCTCTTCTGATCTTCAACCACTCCTCTCACAGTGCCCACGCAGAAAGCCCTTCTTCCACGATACATGTCCACAACACACGTGTCCACGCATATCTCGGTTTCCACCGAATGGATTTGATTTGTCTACGATGTCGAACAAGAAGTTCTTCTCTTTTCGTCACCGCAAAACCCTTTGACATTCAATGATAGAACAAACTTCTTTGGTGCAGTAAGATCATGTAAACATATAAGAATGATAACTTGGATCTTTATAAATTCTAAGGATGTGTTTATGCTTTGTAAACCTTAGAAAAACATGTGCAAACAAGTTTCTAGTTCGTAAACAGTTTTCTAGAATACACACCTTCGAAATTATAATGCAAATAATGTTTAAATAGGATTAAAAATGCCGCCTCGATTTTCGTGTCATTCAAACGACAATGCAAGTCGTTTGCGCGACATCAGCATCTCGTTCGAACGAGATCTGATGTCGTTCGAGCGACAGGGTTAACTTTTTGACTTTTTGTTCAAAATGTCTCTTCCATGAGAGATCCAAATAAGTCAAACTCCTATTCGAAGTTATCAGAATTGAAATGTAGTGTAAACCTTCTAAAACATTATAAAACATTTTAAAAACATTTTTCTTTATAAAAAATTACATCCTTATCTTTTATAAAAACAATTTCCGAGCAGCATTAATTATACGCATTCATACTTGAGTGATCTTGAAATGAAGTTAACTTTGAAGACGAGTAAACTTGCACCAATTTAAACATCGGCAACGTCTTCAATTTTCTTCAATAAGTCATAGACCAAGTTGGATAGTGACAAATTAAACATCTCCCTATGACATATTATAAACAAGGTTTGTTCATGGAATTAAGTAAAAATAATATAGGGACTCAATTTGAAATTTATATCCTTACATCGTTATCTGACACTAGTGTGGGACCCCATATCGGTAGATGATGTTTTTCTTGATGAATTTGGTCACTTTCTTGGCGTTCAGGAATGAGTTTGACTCAACTTCGACCCATTTGGTGAAGTAATCAATGGAGACTAAGATGAACTCATGCCCGTTAGAGGCCTTGGGTGTAACCTTCCCTACAATGTCGATGCCCCGGGTGGAGAACGAATAGGGAGAAGTCATGTTGTATAATTCTCGCAGAGGCAAGTGTTAAAGTTTGGAGAAAAATTGACATTTGCCGCATTTCCAGACATAGGCGGTGCAATCCTGGATTATGGTGGTCGAGTAGTAGCCTTGTCAGATAATCTTCTTGGAAAGAATGTGACCATTCATGTGGGGTCCGCATTCCCCACTGTGGATTCTTTGCATCACCTCTTCAATGTCAACCCCTGCGATGCAGTGTAGATGGGTTCCATCGAAATTTCTATTGAATAGTGCTTTGTGACAGACGATGTACTAGGCGACTAGTCTTCGAAGGGTTGCTCGGTCTTTCTTGTTGGAACCCTTGTATACTTAATATTCTTAAGGAGGTTCCAGATATCATAATACCAGCAGTTGACTAGCTCGGGATCTTCTATGGTGATGAGCTCAATGTGGTAGCAGCGGGTTGGTTTGTGTTACATTTGGACTAGGAAGGGGGCCATTGTTATTCCCTAGGGCATGTCGACCATGGAGGCCAAGGTAGAAAGGTCATCGTCTAACGTTATTCTTTACTCGAGGTAGGTAGTGGAAGGTGATGTCTTAAAATTGAGAGGCTTGTTCTTCTAAGTGGGCACGGAAGGGTTGGAGTTTCTCATCCTTAACTTTCCATTTTCTTATCACTTGACCGATGATGAGGGCAGAATCCCCATAGACATCTAGTCATTAAATACCTTTCTTAAGAGCAACTTGGAGGCCTATCGTACATGCCTCGTATACAGTCATGTTATTGGTGCAGGGAAAATCCAACTTGATGATGATAGGAGTGTGGGAGTCATCTGGGGCGATCAGAAGTATCCCAATGCAGTATCCCTTTTTGTTAGCAGCGTCATCAAAGAACATTTGCAATCAAGGGTCATCTCGATAAGCGTAGAGGATGTTTTTATTTGGGAATTCGAAGACCCAGACATCAGCTTCTTTCATGGGGTAGTCGGTGAGGTAATCCGAGATGGCTCTTCCTTTTATAGCTTTTTGTGTGACATACACAATATTAAACTCGACTAAGGGCATCAACCATCGATCCATTCAATTGGATAAGGTGGGTTTCTCAATAAGGTACTTAATGGGGTCCATTTGGGATACAAGATTGATGGGGAAGGCGATCATGTAGTGTTGTAACTTTTGGGTGACCCAAATAAGCATGATGTATACTTTTTCCAAAGCAATGTAGTTGATTGCATACCCGACCAATTTGTGACTGGCGTAATAGATGGATCTTTCTTTGTGAGAATCCTCAAGGTATTGAGCTAGCAAAGCCCCAGCTGCAGTGTCAGTTATGGTTAGGTATAGGAGCAAGGGGAGACCAGGCTGTGGTGGCATGAGTACCGGAGGTTGGGTAAGATATTATTTAATTCAGTCAAAAGCTTCTTAGGAGTACTCATTCCAAACCTTGGTTGAATATTTTTGGAGGAGTTTGAAAATTGGTTCACAAATGGAGGTGAGCTGGATGATGAACCGGCTGATGTATTATAGTTTCTCAAGGAAACTTCGGACCTCTTTCTCCGTTCGGGGAGGTGGCATCTCAAGTATCGTTTTTAGTTTGGCAGGATCTTCTTCTATCCCTTTTTCACTGACCATGAATCCCAAGAGTTTTCCATTTATAACGCCGAAGACACATTTCTGTGGATTGAGTCTCAACTGATATTATCGCAATCATTTGAAGAACTTTCGGAGAGCGGGAAGATGACCTTCTCTAGTTTTGGATTTGATAATCATATCATCCACATAAACCTCGACTTTTTTATGAATTAAACCATGCAGGATGGTTGTGGCAACCCTCTAGTAGGTAGCCCAAGCATTCTTGAGACCAAATGGCATAACAGTTTAGCAAAAGGTTCCCCATGGGGTGATAAATGCGATTTTTTCTTGATGATCCGGGTGCATTTTGATTTGGTTGTATCCGAAAAACTCGTCGACGAATGACTTGAGACAAGGACTGGCTGTGTTGTCCACAATTATGTCGATATTGGGTAATGGGTAATCATCCTTTGGAGAGGCTTTGTTTAAGTCCCGATAGTCTACACACATCCGAACTTTCCCTCCTGATTTGGGCATAGGCACTATATTGGCTAGCCATGTGGGATATTCGATCACACGAACGAAACCCACGTTCAGCTATTTGACCACCTTTTCTTTGACTTTGAATCACTATTCGGTGCAGAGCTTTCTCAACTTTTGTTTAACCGGCTTGTAATCTGGTAGAGTGGGGATCTCATGTTGAGAGATTTCGAGATCAATGACGGGCATATCGTTATAGGACCATGCGAAGACATCCATAAATTCCTTTAGTAATTCTTCGAGTTGTGCGCGCTCATGCTCGTCAAGGGTAGCCCCTATTCCAATCTCTCGTAGTTGGCTATTAGAACCGAGGTTAACAATAGTAGTCTCTTCTTCATTAACTTGAACTCGGTTGTATTGTTTGTTATTAACCTTATTTAAATTAGTTAAAAATTGTTCATTTGAAAAATCATCATCATCATCAAAAGTTTGATTAGAATCTAAATAATTAATGTAATGGACAACAAGGTACTCAAAATCTTTATTTATTTCATTGATAGGAAAAACAACATTGAGAACCTCATCAAAGGAGGTATCAATTACATTTGAGCAAGGATAAACAATAGAAGAAGAAATGGGGTAAACATTGGGACTAGGTGGGAATTTAATGGGTAGAACGGGCGCAACATGCCAGTTGAGGGGAGGTGTATCAACATCTTTAATCAGGTGGGATGGATCCAGTGGTGTAGTTCCTGAATGAACCATGAAGAGTGTTAGCCAAAGTGTTTGTAAGTTGAACGAGTCCTCGGAGTTACTTTCCTCAATTTCTTTGGTATCTCTGCATGATGTTAGGAACTTTAGACCCATAGGTATCTATCTTGGAAAAAGATCTCCATTTTAGGTTTCATCTTCTTATCTGTATGGTCATACCATGGTTGTGAAAAGCCACAAAATGGTAATTCCTCACCCTCTTTGATGAATCTTCCATTCAAGGAGTCATCTGGGATAGTCTGGATGTAGTCTAGTCTTCCTTTTGGTCAAGACTGGCGGATCATTTTGAGCTCTTCTTCTGATGGTTAATACCCCAAACCACAAAGAGGGAAAGCTTTCTTCAGTTCAATGGGTTCAATTATCCCTTGTTGTCTTTGTCCTAGCCCTAGTTCGGGCATTAAGTGCATGCTTTTGAACATATGAATCACATTGACATTTCCATGAGGGTCATACTCTAGACAAACCATTTATTTGAAATCATCCCTTGTCGGGAGTAGGAGTGACTCAAATCAAAATCCTAATAGGAGCATATCATTTGACCCATATTTTATCTCGAGGATTGGATTGCTGGTGCTTGAACCATAGGTATTAACGTTGTTGATACCAAAATTAATATTCTGATGTGGACGAATCATACAAAGACACTTGTCAATCTACGTGGTACAATAACAACGAGGAAGTTCATTTCCCCGACCAACTCATGTTCTCTCCGAGCAACGAGGATATACCGAGGAACTTCAGCACTCCGAGGTACTCTAGCGCTCCGAGGAACTCCTGAGCAACGAGCAACTAAGGCGGTTGGAGCTGCATCTCGGCTGTAGTATTAATTGCCAGAATATCAACAGTTCAACTATTCATTGAATGTTATCATCTTGACGCACACGCTGCATTAAATGTATTACCCTTTCATATGTATATCATTTAATGTATCAACCCATTCATGTACAGCCTAAGGGCTATAAATACCTTGTATCATCCTCATTCAAGGGGATCGGAATTTCTTGAGAGAAATTGTACTCGAGAATTCCCAAACACTCAGCAATAACATAACAGTGGACGTAGGCCATTCATATAAGGCTGAACCACTTTAAAAATCTTTGTCTCATTTTATTTATCTGTGATTAAATAATTAGAGCGATCTAATTTTTTACATCAACAGATTGGCTCCGTCTGTGGGAAACGACTGTTGCTATCATTTTTTTTTTACCAAAAATCATTTATCATCAATGGAAGATAATCCATAATCCAGTAATCGAAATGATGGAAATACTGGAAATCCTCCAAATCCATCTGCACCTCCAGATCTGGCTGGAATTATGACGAATCTGGCTGAAGGACAAACCGCCATGCAAGAAACAATGAGGCAACTCATTCAAACTCTTCACGGTGGTGCACCTACCCATTCAAGGCAAAGGAGTGATCGTGGGCAATTGCGATCCAGGCATATTGGATCATATCGTAATGAAGAATCTAATGATTTTTCTTATCAACCTGGGCGAACTTCATCGATACTGGCTACGGATACAGACCAACATATCACCCTCTCTCCGGAGAGAACTAGCGCCCTGGAAAGATTAAGCAGGGCATCTCCTTTCAGTCGGTTAGGACCAAGGAGAAATATGAGTCCACCTAGAGCCCCATCAAGAAGCTTTCGACCACCATCAGGTTTGAGAGAAGGATCAGCACAATCAAGACCAGCTACTCGTCGAGATAGATCTCAGGAAGCTACGTCAGAACAATCAATTGCTCGGACTAAGCAGCCCGAGGAAGGAAATGAAGCATGGAAGGGTTCCATTCAGCGATTGGAGGATAGACTTGGAGAAATGGCTAAAGAAAGGAATCCCTTACAGAGAACTTTTGTTCAAGGGACACCTTTTGTGCAGGCCATTGTGAATTTTCCTACACCATCGAAATTCAAAGCACCTGTAGTGACCCCTAAGTATGATGGAAAGACAGATCATGTTCTTCATATAGAACAATACCAAGCTGCTGCTGACATATATGCCGTCCCCGACGAGATGAGATGTAGAGCATTCTCGGGAACTCTTACCGGGTCTGCACAGATATGGTACAACAATCTTCCTCGGGGTAAGATTTTGACTTTTATTCAGTTAGCCGAGTTGTTCATTGGCAATTTCTATTTTGGAGCAAAGCCGGTAAAGCGAGTAGCGCACTTGTTAAGTGTTAGACAAAAATCAGGTGAGAGTACTAGAGATTACATAACTCGTTTCAATAACGAGAAGTTGGAAGTCATAGATTACGAAAAAAAGACAACGATCACTGCTTTGATGAGTGGCTTGTTGCCTAACAAGTTATACTACACTTTGGCCAAAGATCCACCTAAAACTATATCGGAGTTGATGGAAAAAGCGGCCAAAGTCATGAATGTCGAGGAGGCTATGGCCGCGAAGAAGAAAATGGATAAAGAAACCAAGGTGGAGGTTGACAAATTTAAGAAGAAAGAGCAAAAAGGTAATGGTGGTGACAAGAACTCCAAGAATAATAGGACGTCATGGGAAGTCCTGAAGAAATATGATAATTATACTCCATTGAAGATGGGTATTAATCATGTTTTAGAAGAAATCAAGAATAACGAAGAAATAAAGTGGCCAGATAAACTGAGGACCAATCCTGAACTGAGAAATAGGGCCAAATATTGCGAGTTCCATAAAGATTTTGGCCATACGACCAAAAATTGCATAGCCCTTCAGAACAAGATTGAAACGCTCATTCGAAGAGGAAAGTTGTCAAAGTATGTAGATCGCAGAGGTGAAAGGAAGAATGATGATAGAACTAGAGATCGTTCCAGATCTCCTCGTCGGACGGAGGAGAAAAAGAAAAGAGATCATGAAGATGATCCAGATGAAGACCCCGATCTTCCAAAGAAGCCAAGACAGACTGAACGAGAGGTATTTTCCATACGTTTTGGGTCATTTGATTGTAATGTTATTACAGGAGGAGATGCTGGAGGGGGAGACCTTACTGCAGAAAGAAAGGCCTATCTCGGAGAGGCTCAAGCCTGCTCATATATTCAACGAATAAATCTTGCCGAGGATGATCGTCCGAGGAAGGTAAATAAAGAGAATCTAGTTATTGGTTTTTCAAAAAACGATTTGGCTGGTGTTCTTTACCCTCACGACGATCCCTTGGTGATCAAAATGAGGATGAAAGATGTGGTGATTTCAAGGGTGTTGGTGGACAATGGTAGTTCAGCAGACATCATGTACTATTCATGTTTTGATAGCTTGAATTTGAAACTATCTCAATTGGAACCTTATCACAGACCCCTTTTGGGTTTTGCTGGCGAGAAAGTTTTTCCACTTGGGACGATCAAGTTGGACATATTCATTGGAACTTGGCCTGCTTGTCGAACAGAAAGAATACGCTTCTTTGTGATGGATAAGAATGTACAGTCAGACTACAACATCATCATGGGAAGAGTTGGTTTGAAGAAGTTCGAAGCAGTTCCGTCTACAGTTCATCAATGCTTAAAATTCCTAACAAACTTCGGAGTAGGAGTTGTGAAAGGTGATCAAAAAATAGCTCGGGAATGCTATTATTCATCTGCCGAGCAAGAAGAGCTTGAGGAATCAAGGAAAAAGACTATCACCTACCAGGTGGAGGAAGGTACAGAAATTGAAACTCTTGATTCCAGGGATGAATCCCAACTTGTAAAAGGACAGGTGGTAGAATCTACAGAAAATGTTATTCTGGACGAGGAGCACCCTGAACGAGTAACCCAGATAGGTTCGTCGTTAGATGCTTCAATAAAATAAGAATTGATAATGTTCTTGAGAAATAGGAAGAAAACTTTCGCATGGAGTCATGAGGACATGCCAGGAATAGATCCAAACTTCTTATGTCACGAACTCAATGTGAATAAGGAGATCAAGCCTGTAAAGCAGAGAAGAAGGGTATTTAGCCCCGAGAAGAATCAAGCCATACAAGAGGAGGTCAAGAAGCTCCAGAAAGCCCAATTCATTGAAGATGTGAAATATCCAGACTGGTTGGAAAATGTGGTGATGGTAAAGAAGAAGAACAATAAATGGAGAATGTGTGTGGATTTCACTGATCTTAACAAGGCATGACCAAAAGATCATTTTCCATTGCCCATAATTGACCAACTAGTGGATGCTACCTCGGGACATGAGCTGCTCAGCTTCATGGATGTGTATTCTGGTTACAACGAGATCAAAATGAAACCTGAAGACAGGGAAAGTACTTCTTTTATTACCCCTAGGGGAACTTATTGCTATAATGTTATGCCTTTTGGTTTGAAAAATGCAGGAGCGACATACCAGCGGCTGATGAATAAGGTTTTCACCGAACAAATCAGTTGCAACATGGAAGTCTATGTCGATGATATGCTGACAAAAAGCAAGAAAGCTGCAGATCATCTAGTTGACTTAGCTCAGACATTTGATCAACTGGATAAATACCAAATGAAGCTCAACCCGACGAAGTGCACATTTGGAGTACGAGAAGGAATGTTTCTCGGATACATTGTTAACCAGCGAGGCATTGAAGCAAATCCAGATAAGATCAAAGCTCTTTTAGGGTTGCGATCTCCAACAACAAAGAAAGAAGTGCGGAGTCTTACAGGACGAGTTGCAACGCTCAATAGATTTGTGTCCCAAGCAACTGACAAATGCCTCCCATTCTTTAAAACACTTCGAAAAACTTTTGAGTGGACTGATGAATGTGAGAAGGCCTTTCAAGATTTGAAAAAGTATTTGGGAGCACCTCCATTGTTGTCCAGGCCAATAACAGGAGAGAAGTTGTATTTGTATCTGGCAGTATCAGAGAATGCAGTCAGTTCAGCATTGATTAGATTGGAGAATGGAGTCCAGAAACCAATCTATTACACAAGTAAGTCTTTCCGAGGTGCAGAAATCAGGTACCCAAAGATGGAAAAATTGGCATTGGCATTAATCGAAGCAAGTAGAAGAATGAGGCCATATTTCCAGCCCCATACCATCGTCGTTTATACCGACATGCCACTGAGGCAAGCCCTTCATAAGCCAGAAAAGTCAGGGAGATTGATGTACTGGGCAATAGAGCTCGGTGAATATGATATTGTGTATGAGCCCAGAGCATCATTGAAAGGGCAAGCTGTAGCAGATTTTATAGCAGAATTTACATATCATGATACCCCCGAGGAATAAAAACTTCTCGCTGACCAACCTGTGGATGTTACAGGATCAACAGACATAAGTCCAGACCAACTTCGGTTGGTAAAAGGGCCTATAGATGTAGAAGCATCATCAACTTCAAATTCAAACCAGCCCCGGTTGGTTGAAGAACGAGAAGATATGGTCAACGAGGAGCGAAAAGTGCTAGGGGAGGATGAAAAGAAGCAACAAATATTTCACCGAGGAACTCTATCAGATAAGAAATTTGAAGACGGGTTGCCCATATGGAAATTATATGTAGATGGCTCATCTTGCACAGCAGGTTGTGGGGCAGGAATTGTTTTGAACACCCCAGACGAGATTGACATGGAATATGCTTTGTGATTCCAATTCAAAGCTTCTAATAATGAAGATGAGTATGAGACCATGATAGCAGGTTTAAACTTAGCAAAAGTTATGGAAGCACGACAAGTAATTGTATTCAGTGATTCTCACTTAATTGTAAATCAGATGACAGGAACATATGCAGTTAAAGGAGATTTAATGGCAAAGTATCATGCAAAGGTGATGGAGTTACTGACAGAATTTGATGCCATTAAATTGGTGAGAATACTGAGGATGGAGAATGTACAAGCAGATGCACTGGCCCGACTAGCATCATCTACTCGTACCGAGCTGCGAAGAACGATACCAATTGAAGTATTGGAAAGTCGGAGCATAGATGAAAACTTGACGATGAATGTTATTACCTTTGATTTAGGACCATCTTGGATGGATCCCATCAGGATATATATTGAAGAGGGAGGATTGCCAGAGGATAAGCTCGCTGCTAAAAAATTGAAGTATAAAGATGCTCGGTATGTATTAACTAATGGTATTTTATATACCCGAGGAATTATGGCAGGTTTGCAGAGATGTGTACATCCCTCCGAAGTGAAAGAATTGATTGAAGAGATCCATGAAGGGTCTTGTGGAGCTCATGTATCAGGTCGAACACTTTTACAAAGGGTAATGACTCAAGGATACTATTGGCCAACGATGAGGGCTGATTATATAGCCTATGCTAAGAAATGTGATAAGTGCCAACGTTTTTCCTCTATCCAACGAACTCCACAAGCATTGTTGACACCCATAACTTCCCCTTGGCCATTCGCCATGTGGGGAATTAATTTGGTGGGACCATTGCCGACCACCCGAGGAAGATTTAAGTACCTCGTCATCGCAGTAGACTATTTTACTAAGTGGGTAGAAGCTGAACCCCTCATCGACATGACGTACGAGAAGGTATACCAGTTCGTTTGGAAGAATATCATCTGTCGATATGGTCTCCCTCATGCCTTCATCACAGACCATGGAACCCAATTTGATAACGAGGAATTTGTTGCTTATTGTCATCAGTCGAACATTTTGAAGGTCCATTCAGCACCAGGCCATCCTCAAAGCAATGGACAGACTGAAGTGACGAATAGAACACTACTGAATGGTTTGAAGAAAAGGCTAAGTGAAGCTAAAGCTAACTGGATTAACGAGCTACAATCAGTATTGTGGGCTTACCGAACAACTCCACGAGCAGCGACTGGAGAATCACCATATATGCTGGCATTTGGAAGTGAGGCTGTAATACCTGCCGAGTTAGGTCTCCCAACACACAGAGTGCTGAATTTCAATTCCCCAGTCAGCGACTTGATGAGAAGACTGGATTTGGATATGTTCGAGCAAGTCAGAGAAGAGGCAGCCATTAGGAATGCTGCTTATCAACAACGAACAGCTCTTTTCTACAACAAAAGGGTGAGGAAATGCGATTTAAAAGAAGGAGATTATGTGCTAAAGAAGGTAATTCAGAAACACAATAAATTGGAGGCAAACTGGCATGGGCCTTACCGAGTTACAGAAGTTGTTCGACCAGGAACTTACCGAATAGCAAATTTAGAAGGAGAAGAATTCAAGAATGCTTGGAATGCTGAACACCTTCGCAAGTATTATCAGTGATGTAAAATGTACAACGGGTTCATCAATATGAATAAAACGATGATGTTTTCACCATTTCCCTCTCCTTTGTTTGAAAGTTTTTCGGGGAATACTAGTGTTATACACTACGCTGCTTGACAGCAAAAAGAAGACGATAGTTCGAAAGAACCAAAAAATATACTCCTTTGGTTAGGAGGCGTACACTAGCGTGACCAACTAAGGTTGGTAAGATAACTAGTAGACCGATAGTTCGAAAGAACCAAAAAATATACTCCTTTGGTTAGGAGGCGTACACTAGCGTGACCAACTAAGGTTGGTAAGATAACTAGTGGACAGATAGTTCGAAAGAACCAAAAAATATACTCCTTTGGTTAGGAGGCGTACACTAGCGTGACCAACTAAGGTTGGTAAGATAACTAGCGGATAAGATAGTTCGAAAGAACCTGATAATTCAATAATCAACTACGATTGAGGGAAGAACAATATCATTTGATTTGAAAATAAGCCAACAAGTTGGTCGGAAGGTAAAATCATTCCAGAAAATACAAAGAAAATACAAAGAATTCCAAACTGAACTAAGTATAGTTGGTCGGTGATCAACTATACTTGGTCGACGAGGATAAATTATCGACCATGGTTGGTCGGATACATTTTAGGAAAAAGATTACCAAGTATGGTTGGTCGGGGATAAAAACCCATCAACTGTAGTTGGTCGACAAGCACAATTTAACAACCTTGGTTGGTTGGAAACAGTTTAAACATTTTATACTCATTACTTTATTATTAAGTGATTGAGCAGCATTGATACTTGTAATTTTGATTACTAAGTTGGTTGATGAACAGCATCATATTGTTATCTTTTTAACAGATACATATACACAAATGTAAAAATGTTTGATAAACACAAGACAATCGCAATACAAATTTGCAAACAGAAAATGAAATTCTTTCATTAAGATAAAAATATATTACAAGCTATACATATGTGCTAATTATTACATTGAAAACCTATTCTATTGGTTTCTTTCCTTTAGCCTTTGAAACAGGTTCCTCGCCGGCAGGAGGATCTTCTAAGCAAAGAGGAGAATTGATGAAATTAATATCTCTGAGCATTCTGACGTTCATCACAGAAGGTGTATCCAAGAGATGCTCTGGACGAGATAATTCAGTCTGAGAATGAAGACTATAGTCGCCGAGATATTTCGAAATTAAACTCCGAGGAATCGAACGAGCTGAGATCCATTCCATGTCCAATTTGAAAGGTGGCACCGGCAAATCTAGTAACCCTGGAGCATGATAATCCCATAAAAAATGCCCTTTCTCCAATTTCCGTACACCCAGGGCGTTCAACCACCCCTGCTTATAACCTTCATTATTGGCATGTTCAATCCGAGCATCTAAATGAACAAGGGATTCATTGTATCCTGCCATCCAAAATTCCCTGGACTGTTTATGGAATTGGAAGGTTAATCTATCCAATTGTTCGTGAAGGCTCCTGAAAAAAACATCTTTATCATTCAAAGCAGACTTCGTTGCAATAAGTTGATCTTCAAAAGATAGATTTTTCTTGGACATTTCAAATAAAGCCCGATCTTTGGCGTTTAATTTGTATGCTTGAGTTTCCAAAGTAGAATGAGTGCGAGCCTCTTCAACATTGCGGCTAAGAACTCTTGATCGACTCAGAGCAGCGACTGGAGAACTTTGCTCCTCGGCAACATTTTGAACAGCTCTTCCTCGTCCACGAGAACCTATTCCTCATCCCCGAGCAGTCACAGGAATAACAGATCTTCTTAAGTTATCCAGTTCTTGCCTTAATTTGGCATTCTCAACTTCTAAGAACGAGAAACCTTCATCGGTAACTTGCACTAAAGCAGTGGAAGATGACGCTGCAGATTCATACTGTGCCAGCTTTTTCTGCAAATTATTGTTCTCTTGTTCCAGCAACTTAGCAATCTGCCTGCAAGCCTCGACTTCACCTTTTAAAGTTCATTCCCTAACATCGTATCCAGCAAGGATCTTTTTATGGCCTATTTCAGAAGAAAGCTGTTGATATCTATTTTCATATTCCTTGTGCAACAAAGCCATTGATTCATTGTGCTGACCTTGGAGATCTTCTAAGGAATAATGAAGTTCCTCAATCAAGTCATAGTAGGCCACATTGTTGGCCACAGCTCGGTCAAGTAAATCCTTCAAGTACCGATAAGCCTCAATTACTTGTTCTGAGGCATCATGGCCAAGGATGTCAGCAATTTCTGATGTACTAAGGTCTGTATGACCAGCCTTATAATATTCGTGACATTGCTGCATCAACTTTGTATCATGTGCAGATATCATTTCCCTTTTAGCAACAAACTAAGGATGAGAAAAAGACAACAATCAACAAAAACAAATCATCAACAACAGAGATGAACAAAGATGTATTTTATTAGATCACAAAAGGATTACATTGTTTGATTACAAATAATGAAAGATAGAAATGATACCGAACAACTTCAGACCTTTTCCTTGTCTCCCAAGACTTTCTCGGGAGGCTGGGACGAGGAGCTTGGTTGCTCGGTGGTAACAGCAGCCTGATCAGTAGGAGTCGAAATTTTCTCAGGAGGAGGAGGCATGGAAGAAATGTCCTCGTTGGCAGAAGGAAGAGAAGCAGGGACTTGATCACCTATGTCCATGGAAGATTCATCAGAGACAGGCTCATCTTCTTCTTCCTCCACAATTGGTGGGGGAGGACGAGGGAGGTGTAGCTGGAATAGCCCAGAATCTTCTTTGATCTTCAATTCTTGCAGGGCAGCTACCCAGCCATCTCGGAAGTATTTCAACTTCCCATATTGAACTTTGGATGTCATTGCAGCAATCCCCTTCTCCCATCCTTTATCCCAGCCAGCGCTGAAGGATTTTTTAACCGCGAGCTTTCTTTTCAGTTTCTCCGAGGAGAGCTTCGCATCCAATACTTCTTTTTGGCCCTTGATATCTCGCAGGGCGGACAATTCTTCCTCTACCTTCCTCAGCTTATCCTCAAGTTCTCCAAAATTCTTGAGCTTTTCGTCATATTTCTTATGCTCGACCTCTAAACTTTTCACTTTATTCTCCAAACTCTTGGAGATATCAACCATCTTCACCTTCTCGGCCTCAACTGTAGATAACTTTTTCTCCCATTCGGCTTTGTCCTCGTCATACTGCTGATGAGAATCCTTCAAAGATTGGGTTAAACCCAGCAGAGCATCCTCTACACCAGACGAGGAGCTGGAAGCTTTAATTGCCTCATCCTTCTTCACGATATTATTGAAACAATTCACCAGCTGAATAAAGGAAAAAGTGACAGGTCAGTGCAAAAATACAAGTATTCAAAGACAGAAAGGAAATTCAGAATGTGAGAAATTTACCGAAGCAAGGTGACGAGTAGCTAGGGATGTCAACATATCCCTAGAAATATTTTCATCAATTCCTTGGACCTCGGGTATGATCCAAGTTTTTACCGAGCTCATTGCAGAGCTCGGAGGAATGATGGTTAGAACACCAACAACACCAGATGGTGGAGAAGAGACAGTTTTAGCCAAATTGACTGAGGATGATTTCCTCAATCTCCTCAAAGGAACTTCGGCAGTTTCAACCAAGGAAGAGCTCTTGGTCGGAGAGATAGCAATCATCTCGACAGGAGCAACCTTCTTGCTCGGAGCCACTGGGGGCTTCTCGGCAGCTTTGGAAGGTGCAACATCCACCTTCTTAGTCCCCTCTGGGACATCATTTTTGCTTTTCTTGGCCCCAGCAGCAGAAGTAATGTCATCAAATAGAGCAGGAGGAGCTCTTTTCTTGCCCATTCTCTGACTTAAAGGAAAATGAGAATCTGAAGAAGAATCCTCTGGAGTTGAAGCTGGCTCAACAGGGCGAGCAATATAAGAGGTTGTATAACTCTTATACTGTAGCAAATATGATGCAAACCTGATGTGCTCGTCTGCAACGTTCTTATGCAAACCCCAGATAAGTTTCAGATGCTTAATATTAACCTCTGATTCTTTTGGAGTTTTTCTTTTACTATCAACTGCAAACAAACACATAATGAGATATTAGTCATACATTTAGTCAAACATGATAAAAGCATAATTTCATAAGTAAAAGAAATAAAATGAAAAATAAACCTATTCCTTTGCCATATGGGGTGCATCTGGGACCGTTGTATACTCCATCTCCAACTAAAGGGGCATATTGCCAATTTTTAATAACCACCCCATGTTCAAAATAATCTCTATTTGAATCAGGGAGGTTAACTACAAGAGATCTATTCAGAAACCTAGTTTTTAAGTAATAAATATTATCTAGAATGGCCCATTTATAGTAATACATAATTTCAGGGATCCCTATACGAGTCTCATGAGTTAGATTTAATTTGTACACCCCATTAATTATTCTCCATGAATTGGGGGCTATTTTTGTAGGGACAAGATCAAAATACTGACAAAACTCAAGACACAATGGGTTTGGCGGAAAAGAAAATCCACATTCAGCAATGAATAGACTGGGGAACCAATGTCCCTCAACCAATCAAAAATAATCTAAAGGCTCAGAAAGAACCTCTAGAGTTACCCAGGAAGGAATGGAAAAATCGAAACGAAATTTCTCAATAGACTCCACAATATAAACCATACTGAATAAAAGAGATACAGAAGAAAGGAAGAAGATCTTACAGGAAGAAAGGAGGTATGTTGACAACGAACGAAAATAAGGATGAATGCACAAGAAGAGAAGGAGAGAATAGAAAGCTTGAATGCAGGAAATTGGAAAAAGAAGAAGACGGTATGGTTACCTAAGAAGTTTAAATACTTTGCCTTAGGAAGCGGGGAAGGAAATGATTACAAAAAAGAAACTATTGAACTTTCGACGGCTAAAAGGACAAAAAGGGCACTAAGATCGAAGCGCTCTTAAAAGTTCGAAAAAAGGCGGATTCTTTGAATTTGGAAATAAATTCAAATACGATGCTCCTAAAACCCAGGAAGATCATTCAATATTGCCATAAACCGAGAAAGAATGTTCCATACTCCTCAAAGTTCGAAATATGAAACATTGGGGGCTTCTGTTGATACCAAAATTAATATGCTGATGTGGACGAATCATACGAAGACACTTGTCAATCTACGTGGTACAATAACAACGAGGAAGTTCATTTCCCCAACCAACTCATGTTCTCTCCGAGCAACGAGGATATACCGAGGAACTTTAGCACTCCGAGGTACTCTAGCGCTCCGAGGAACTCCTAAGCAACGAACAACTAAGGCGGTCCGAGCTGCATCTCGGCCGTAGTATTAATTGCCAGAATATCAACAGTTCAACTATTCATTGAATGTTATCATCTTGACGCACACGCTGCATTAAATGTATTACCCTTTCATATGTATATCATTTAATGTATCAACCCATTCATGTATAGCCTAAGGGCTATAAATACCTTGTATCATCCTCATTCAAGGGGATCGGAATTTCTTGAGAGAAATTGTACTCGAGAATTCCCAAACACTCAGCAATAACATAACAGTGGACGTAGGCCATTCATATAAGGCTGAACCACTTTAAAAATCTTTGCCTCATTTTATTTATTTGTGATAAAATAATTAGAGTGATCTAAGTTTTTACATCAACAATCATCGTCTCCCAAAATGGTGATGACTCGTTTGTCGGTGAAGAACTTCAATTTCTGATGGAGTGAGGAAGACACACCCTTGATACTATGAAGCCAAGGTCATCCAATCCACATGTTAAAACAAGTTGGGATGTCAATAACTTGGAATTCAACGACAGGGTTTATAGGGCCATCCCCTATTATAAGTTTTATGGATCCCATCACCTCCTAACGGGTATTATCATAGGCACGTACAGCAGCGAAAGTTGGAGCGAGGTCACTTTCTTTTAGTCCTAAGCATTTGAAGGTTCTTAATGGGCGAACATTCAAAGCGAATCCATTATCAATAAGAGAGAGTGGTACGATCTTCCCCATAACCTTGACGGAGATGTTGAGTGCATGATTATTGTTTGGCCCAATTGTGGGGTTTTCTTCTTAGGAAAAAGATATCATTCGGGTAGAGGTCAAGGATCCGACTAAATTTACTGCTTCTTTTAGTGTAGTAGAGGGATGAACTATGGGTATAGTGAGAAACTTGATCAAAGCATTTATGTGGAGCTGGGAAGACATGAAAAGCCCCCTTAGAGTGATGTTAGCTTGAGTTTTCTTTAGTTATTAGAGCATCTTTCTCTCCTCGAGGGTTATTTCTGGCATATGAAGGTTTTCAGCGCCCTTCCCTTTGTTATTGGCTAGTAGTGAGCTTGGGATCTGGTAATGCCTTCCTGATCTGGTTATGTGATTTACTAAAGAATGGAAGAACATGAACCTTACTTCTTCGTCGATCTCGGGTTGTTATGCTACCTTGATTATTTCACCAAGGAGCTCCTAAAATGATATCATCCCACACATGTTAGCTATCGAGCCAGTTTTCTCGAAATCTAGTTCTTTATTCGAATCTTTAAATTCTTCCTCCCATCCGGTGACAACAATTCTGTCTTTCCATGTAAAGTCGATGCATTCCACAACTTGAATGGCTTCTTCATACATGTCTTCCCATTCTATGGGGATATATGAGGGTGAGGGGACTAGGTGCCCTGGTAACTTCAGAGTATCAAGTAACTCGGTCATATTGCAAATATCATTAGTTTGCCTGAATGATTCTACCCTGATCTGTAAGACATCATCCAGGCTGACTTCATCGGTTAGTACCACCCATTTGTCTGACTCTCGGGCCCATTTCCATGCTTCCAAGAACAACGTAATGAACCTTTGGCAATCAATGATCATCTGTGAGGGCAATTTCAGTCCGAACTCTAGGAGTTGGTTTAACACTTCTGATCATTCCATACTTTTATTTTCATAGCGGGTATAGACAGAGATGCATGCATTGGTAAGGAGTGACAGTGCCTGATTAGCGAGGCTAACAGGGTGTAGGAGGAAATATGGTCAAGTTTGGAGAGGTTTAGGAGAGTGTATGGATGTGATTGGAGTTGATGGATCAAATCCTGGGTTTATTTCTGGGAAGATAGCATTAGTATGATTTGGGAGTGGGTTATGAGTAGTGTTTGACTTAGGATTGGATGGTGGAGCAATGGTACCCCGATCAATTAAACCTTGGATTATGTTTTGAAGGTGAAAGCATCGGTCGGTGGTATGACCAGCGGTTTGGTGAAAGGCATAATGAGCATCTCCCTTGAAGTTTCTTGGAAGTGGATTTGGCAATGGACGGGGATCCAAGGGTTTGATAAGGTTTCAGCTTAACAGGACATGATAAACTTTGGAGAGGGGAGCATGGATCTCGGTGTATTGATTTCGAACTATGATAGGGCGGCTCTCTGGTGCCCACGATATGGTAGTTTAAGAGATGTTGTTGATGGTTGAGACTGCAGCACTTGCAAGTTTGTCATATTTTCTGGGTGTGAACTGTCCGGACACTTTCTTTGGTTCAAATTCTGTTTTAGCAAGACCTTACTTGATTTCTACTCCTGCTTCTCTGAGAGATCGGAAGTGGGGATAACACTGTCCTCCCATGGTTTCTCAAATATGGAGCAAGAAGTTCTTCTTCACTATGTTGACTTGTTCTTCTTTGGATGGTCGATTGGTCATAGTGGTTGCCTTTTCCCTCCATCGGGCTATGAAGTTAGTGATTGATTCCCATGAGTTCTGTTGGAGCATCTATAAATCACGACGGGTGACCTCAAGCTCTTCATTATATTTGTACTGCGATATGAATTATCGGGAAACATCCTCCAAGATACGGATTCTGGAATCCTCAAGAGACAAAAACCATCGGAAGGCACTATTCTTCAAAGTTTGTTGAAATAATTCGGCCATCACTTCTTCCAAAGCCCCTAGGAGAGTCATAGCACGGTGATAACTGCAAAGATGAACAATCGGTGGTCCACTTCCTCAAAATTTCTTGATATTCAACATCTTGAACTTCTCGGGTAACCTTGCCTTAGGATAAGGAGATATGTGGGTGTAGTCCATGTAATTTCCAGAGATTCAAACTTGGTCGAACTTCTTAGTTAGCATGTTGACATCTTCTTTGAACTTTTTCAATTATTCTTCTTTCGGATCAAGGATCTCAGGCAAGTTTGCCCCAAGCTGGGCAAGGTTTGGTATAGGAAGCTGGGCAGGCAGTGGCCCATTAACAGGAGGGACATGAGGGGCGTTCTAATATTATTCGAGAACCCATATTGGCTCAGGTGGACCCATATCGTGAGGGAATAGGGCCTTGGGATCTTGAGGAATAGGAACCTAGTTTCATTGCATCTCCCGGACCTCAGTTTGAAGGGTATCAATCTTGGACACGAGCTGAGCTAAAACTGCCGTCAGATCTGGCTGTGCAACTGGGGCTTAAGCTGTGTTCTCCATGGAAAGCGGATGGATACCAGACTCAGAAGAGGTAATAGGGTAACGTACGGAACTCCGGGGCGACTTGACTGAAGATCGAAGCCAATAAGGAGCCATGCCAAGGGCGTGCAATCGACCTGAGAGGGCGTACAATTGGATTTATTTTTGAGAAAAAAAAGGAAAATATTTTTGACATTTTTTCTTTTTTGATATTGAATGGTAAAATATTTTTGGATTTTTGGTAAAGAACGGAGAAATGTTTTTGGATTTTTGATAAAGAGAGGAGAAGTTTTTTTGGAAGACGGGTCTCAGCATGATTATTATTATTATTATTATTATTATTATTATTATTATTATTATTACTATTATTATTATTATTATTATGTTCTCACTTGTATTAAATTCTCCTAAATGCAAAATGAAATACCGGACGGGACCCGAGCCTGGAAAAGTTGGGTTTGTAACATATGCAGAGTTATGGCTGGACTTGTGACCAGAATCATGGGCATGGTCCACTTTTAAAAATGCGCGAAAATTTGGGCGGCAAGCTTACTCGGAATTTCGGCAGAGTTTCGGGTTGAAACCGACAATCTAATATGTGTGTCATAGGCTTGAAACCTATATGTAGTTGGTTGGGTGAATCAGAAAGGGTTCCCCCCTTTGGCGTGGCTTCCACGATATACGTCTTGCTTTTGAGGGCAATCGGTACGTGTGGATAAGCCATTTTATATACCTGAGTGTATGTGAATTGCCTCACTATATACCTCGTGGGGACGGTACGTGTGAGAGATAATTCGATATACTCGGCGTACATGAACGAGTTCCCTGCGATATACCTCTTGTCATGACTTCGGTCAAGCGGTACGATGCGGGGGAACCATACGATATACATCGAAGGTACTTAGCTAATGAAAGGTGAGAGTCATATCGCTTAGGCTAACTGCGCCCTACCGGACCAGTGCCCATCACGAAGTGACCCTCTAATTACTGGACAAAATTTTGGTCAATCACAATGCTCTTTGGTGATATCGTGTGAATCATGCATGATCTTCTTATTAGTATATTATGATGAGAGTAACTTTCTTGATCATGCCCAATATGGAGCAAAGTATGAGTGCCAATGGTATACCAAGTATGGGTGATGCAAGAAACATGAGGATATATATGATCCTAGGTGCACGTGGTGTGAAGTGTACATGGATAATTTTCTACAAGTGTGTGAATAGAAGCATAAGCATGAGGTACACATGAATAGTAAAGGGGAAAATTGAGGGATATATAAGAAAATAAAACACCCATGTAAATAGAGTCTATCCCTCAAAAATCAAAATCCCCAGAAGAGTCTCCATGGTGTCCATCCCCGGATATATCCCCTCGTGGCGTGGCGGGAGATGATCCCTCTAGGTCTCGCGCATCCCTCGCGAGAGCGCTTTGGCCGGCGTGTGTGAATGATGTAATAAATGTAGAAAGATAGAGCCGCCAATTTATTTTACTCAAAACAGATAAAAGAAAAGGGATCCATCCCGAAGGACACCATCCAAAGATATACTGATACATACGAAACCAAAATGATTCGAAAAGGGTCTAGAGGCTAAGTTACGAAATGGGAAGGTGTTAGGCACCCATTAGGCCCTTACGGTCTCTCATGGGTTGTTGCTATTTTTGTTACTTCCCCGTGATATGTGTGCATATGTATACGTAGTGGAGATAGGAATCATCAACTTGTATCATGGAAGAGATAAATCGAGTCATCCATAGGAATGTTCTTAAAAGTAATATTAGAAAATAGGATTTATGCGATTATCCTAGCGTCGATCATTATAGGGGAATGATAACGCATGTGGAATAATACGCTATTGAGAACAAATATATATATATATATATATATATATATATATATATATATATATACACACGTAGAATTTGAAAGAATTAAGTTTAAAGAATATAGAAAAATAGGAAAAGAGTAGAAAAAATGACTCGAGTCTTGAGTTTTACCTCGAGATTCTTACGTAGCCTATAAAGGCATCAAATTCCACATAGTTCGTAGGCAAACGAGGGGTGGGATTTATCCCATAAATCCAATCGGGGACTTCTCTTATATGTGAGTGTGTGTGTGTGTGTGTGTAAAAAAGTGCTTTAGTTGTGACAAAAGTGTGAGAATTCCCATTTGGAATTTATGAGGAAATTCTCTTTTTCTCAATTTTTGGGTTTTATTTATATGAAAATAAGAGATGTGTGATAATACTAGATAAAAAGTATATTAGGATATGTGAGATAAGAGAATAAAAGTACTAAGTAACAAAACAAACTAATGAGAATTTAGGACAATTTAAGGAGAGTGGAGAAAGTTGGACCTTCTTGAAGATCTTGAGCTCGATCTTGGATGTTGAAGAGCAGACCTTGCACTTGGATGACGATGGAGAGTACTTAATTCACCAAGTTTGGTGAAAAAGGTGATGAAAGGTGAAGGTTGAAAAGGGATTTGGATGTGGAAATCAAGCTGACTTCGAGAGGGGTTTTCTGAGCTTGCTGAGAGTGATGGATCTCTGATTCTTCCTTCTTGGAATGAAGTCAGGACCCTTTTTTATAGGCCCAGGGCATTGCCGATCGAGATAGCCCTAGTCCTACCAATTGGCATGTGTGTTTAGGCACACTGTCGATAGGGCAGGACTTGGAAGTTGCCGTTTGGCAGTGTGTTTCATGTTCCTTCATAAAATCGATCGTAGAGCGCTAACCGTTGATCTGAATCGTGCATGGGTTAAACCGTTGGAAAGGTATTTTAGAGACCTTTGAAAGTCCTTCGGACTTCTCCCAGGTTTGGGAGTTGAATTTGGGTCAAATGTGGCTCGGAAATGCTGACGGGGAATTATCAAATGCAAACGGATCGTTCGTCCGTATGGTAAGTCAGAATCGCATATGGGGTGGAATATTAGAAAGATTAGGAGATGTACTTCGACATTCCAAAGAATTTGAGTCAGTTCGGGGAGTTGATTTTGGTCAACCGGGGCCTGGAAGCGTTATGTGACCTTTCGGAGTAAAATGGATCGTTCGTCCGTACCGTAGGTCAGAATCGCCCATGGGGTAGACCGTTGGAAAGGGGTTTCGTTCCCTTTGAAGATTCATTCAGTCTCGGTCGAGCTGAAGAGTTGACTTTGGTCAAATAGAGTCTGAAAGCGTCCGGTGACCTCTTGATCGAGACTGGGAGCGTCCAATGTCCCTTTGATAAAAGCAATTATATTTACTTTCCAATAAGTGGAATTGGTTCCATCAAAGAGGGGAGGTATGGATAGATTTCTAAGAAGCTCAAATTTTTCATCCATAACTGATTTTTGAACAGTTTCAAAGTACAAGATCAAAAGTTTTGAAGAAAAAACTCAGCTATGTTACCAATTGAAAAATGCTCACTAAGTTATTTTAACAACTGTCGAAAAAGTTAAATGAGTTCCGAACTACTTTTTGGATAAACTCCTAGAAAAATCTTGAACAGAACACAGGATGTGTTAAAATAGTTTATAAGAACAAATTCCTTAAGAATTTTGGAAATATGATTTTAGTTCAAACCTAAGTCTATGCATTAGATTTTAGTAATGGAAAACTAAAAAGCACACACATGAGACATGTATTTTTTATGTGGTAAACCCCCCTTCAAATTGGGGAAACATCCACAGAGGTCTCTACACCTCAAAACAAAAAATCCACTAAAATAATTTAAGGTCACAAGCATTCAACAGATTATACAAAAAAGTCCTATTCAAAATCCAGAAATATGACTGAACTTCTCGTTTTTTCCCCTTCTTTAAGGCCCTAAAGTTGTGCTTTATCCATTCTTTAGATATGCTACCTTTCTCCTTTTGCTTTACGCCGACTCAAAAGTCAAGACCTCTTAACCAACAACAGTTTAGTGATTGTGAGTGATTGTGTTGTGAGTGTTATGCCTAAAATCACATGTATGCACTCACACACACTTAATTACACATAAATCCTAAAATATACAACATATCTGTGGATGAGATGTATATTTTTTCAAATCATAAAATTAGACTTAATATTTTCTCGAAAATAGTTTCAAGATTTGATTTCCTATATAGATATTTCAAAACAGAGATCCGAAGAAATTATTTATGTACAAATGTTTTGAAGTGAAAAATTATCAAATCTAGACTACGTAAGTCATAAATTTAGTTTTGGCAAAAAAATAAGAGATGTTGGATAGAAAAAAATAATATAAACATGATATAAACAATATCCAACACAAGATAGTTATTTCTTACTAAACGAAATCACAACAACCTAAGATTCGAAGTGAAAATGTATCACAGATCTACAAGTTTTTAATAAAAAATGAGATCTGAAATTGCGAGTTCTTGTAAGAGAGGTATAGACTTAGAAGATATTTGAAACTAGAAACCCTAACTCTCAAACCTAATTTTATAAAAATAATTTTCAAGACTTTTTGAACAAAAATTCTTTTTCTTTCTTATTTTTCCTCTATTCTCTCTCTTATTTTTTCTCTCTTCTCTCAGAATTCCTAAGCTTCTAAATTGTTGAGACAATTGCTACTTTTATAGGATGGTTGGAAGGATCTAGAATGATGGGGAAAATGTAGGGCTGAGATTAATGATCGTTCAAAGTCTAAATCCAAGGTCTTGTAATGCACCACACAAAGTTTAACACTGATTGGTTGAAAGCGTATGCACTGGGATCACAAATAAATGCATGAAGACCTTAGATTATTTTAATCTAACGGTTGAAAGTAAGACTGGTAAATGTGAGCGACTGAAAACACACAATCATCCAATGATGTACAACCACGTGCCAGCCTTGTATTCCAATATAATTCCGTGCTTTTTTATCTTTTTAAAATCTCAGTTTCACCCGCAAAATTATGTGCCGATTTTGGATTCTACTAACATATGTTTTAGAAACTTTTAATATATGAAATTAAACCCCAAACATTTTAAAACCCTAAATTTTAATTCTTGGAAAATAAATTTTAAATGTTTTAAAAATTCCTAAAAATGTTTTTAAAATTCCCAAAAATTCCTAATTAGTGTAGAAAATTAACTTTAATCCAAATTAACACACACCACTCATATATGAAATGAAATATGTAAGTGTGAAATCCTAGGGTATTTTGTGTGCTAGTTTTCTACCTCATGACTTTGATCTTTTCTGATGTAGATGTACTTGAAGTTGTAATGAAGTAAGAGGAGTGACTCAATTTTGTCTCCTTTCCAAACTAGTTGAGCTCCTATATAGTATAGACTCGAGTAAGTCAACTATATAGTGTGCTTCATCTTATTGGCATTTTACATACCTTTGTGGGTTTGAATTTTTTGGATTTTTTGTTAAAAAGGAATTTTATTAGAGTATCAAGTCCTACTTAGTTCTGACCAATGGAGGAAGGAAGATGATTTTTATAATAGAAGGGGGTGAGAAGAGTCATTTTGTGACGAGATTTTGAACTAAGGGTAAAAAATTTTGAGGTGGTCCAAGTTGGCTCGATGCACCATTTCCTCTTTGTCGAGGTCTCTGAGAATAGTGGCACCACCGAACAAGATTTTCTTCACAAAATAGGGGCCACTCCAATTGGGTTTGAACTTTCCTCTCGGGTCCTAGAGGAGTTTTACAATTTTCTTAAGGGAAATATATGTTTATTGGACATTGCGTTCCCTGACCTTTCTATTGAACGATCGTGAAATTTGGCGAGGGTACCTTTGTATGTGGTATAGATCTTTCAATATCTTTTCATCTAGGAGTGAGAGTTTGTCGTCACGTCTTTGATACAAGTCTTTTTCATTAAACTTACTTTCATGCATAACCTGTAAGGAAGGTACTTCCAATTCGACAAGGAGAACTGATTCCATGTCGTATGCCAGAGAATAGGGAATATCCCTAGTGGGTGTTCTAATAGAGGTATGATAGCCTCATAGTGAATATAGGATCCCACCGACCCAATCTCTGTAAGTTTTAGTTATCTTGTTGATGATGGTCTTGAGGCTTTTGTTGGTGAATTGGACATCGCTATTGGTTTGCAGTCGGTAAGGAGAGGACTCGTGCCTTTAAATTTCATACTTCATAACTAGTTACGTGATAGCAACCTCAAAATTGAGTTCACTGTCTGACAACAACTCATGGGGAATTTACTAGAAGAAGATGATGTTCTTTTTTATGAACTTGGCCACTTTCTTCACATTCATATCGCATATGACTCAGTTTTGACCCATTTTGGGAAGTATTAAATGGAGACTAGAATGAATTCATGCAAAATCATAGCTTTGGGAGTGACCTTATCTATGATGTCTATGCCCCAAGTGGAGAAGGGCCAGGGATAGGTCATGTTGTACAATTCTCGAGGGGGCAAGTTCTAGAGGTTGTCAAACTGCTGGTATTTTAGGCATCTTCGAACATAAATAGTGCAGTCTTGAACCATATTGGTCTAGTATTACCCTTGATGGATGATTTTCTTAGCAATCATGTGATCGTTCATGTGGGGCCCATATTATCCACTATGGATTTTTTGCATTATATATTCCATCCCAGTCCCTACTATGCAATGAAAGTGGGTACCATTGAAATTTCTCTTGAACAATGTTTATGGAAGATGATGTAGTGGTTAGTCATCTTACAAAGATTTGCAAGATCTTTTCTTGTCATAATACCACAATCCCACCATGTCTGTATATTCTTCTATAATGAGTTCAATGTGGTGGAAGTGAGTGGGTTTAGCTTATTTTTGAATCATAAAGGGGGCCATCATTATTCCCTCAGGCATGTCGACCACAGAAGTTATTGTTTCTAGTGTGTTGGCCAGGTTATTCCTCGATCGAGGAAGGTAGAAGGTGAAATCTTTAAATTTTGAGGTGAAGTCTTCTAGGTGAGCCTAGAAGGGTACGAGCTTCTCATCTTTTACTTTCCGCTTCCTTGGGAATTTTTTGATAATAAATGATGAGTCTCCATAGACTTCCATGTGTTTGATTCTTTTTTCGAGGTTGATCTTGATACCTACGGTGCATGCCTCATACTTTTTCATGTTATTAGTGAAAGAGAAGTCCAACTTAATGGCAATGAGGATGTGAGAGATATCTGAAGCGATTTGGAGTATCCCAAGACCATAATTTTTCTTGTTAGCAGCTCCGTCGAAGAACATATGTCACTTAACATCCTCGTTAGAGGCATAAGGTATGCCTTCATTTGGGAATTCGGAGATCTAAAATTTAGTTCCCTCCACGGGGTTATCAGTAAGAAAATTTGAGATAGATCCCCTTTTCATGGATTTCTTCATGAAAAAAATAATGTCGAACTCAGCTCGTAACATCAGTCAATGATCCATAAGGCTAGACATAGTGGGATTCTCTAGAAGGTATTTCATGGGATCCATTCAAGACACCGATTTGACAGTGAATGCAAGAATGTAGTGCTACGTCTTTTGTGTGACCTAAACTAGGGTGACACACGCCTTCCCCAATGAAGTGTAGGTTACCTCATATTCAATTAGCTTTTGACTAGCGTATTGATCCCTTTCTCCTTACAAGATTATTCAATCCATTAGTTCAACATAGCCCTCGATGTAGTGTCGATAACAGTTATGTTATGGTTAGGGGAAGAGCTTATTACGTAGGCATGAGCACTGGAGGTCGGGTGAGATATCATTTGATTAATCAAGGTCTTTTTAACATGCCTTGTTCCAAACTTTGGTTGAATCCTTTTAGAGAAGTTTAAAAATGTGCTCAGTGATAGAGATTATATGGCTGATGAACTAACTGATGTATCATAGATTACCTAAGAATCCATGCACTTCTTTCTCTATCTAGGGAAATGTCAACTCAAGAATGGTTTTTATTTTGGTGGGTTCTACCTCAATACATTTTTCACTAACTATGAACTCAAGAGGTTTTCCTTTGGTGATGTCGAAGACACCTTTTATGGGTTGAGTCTCATTTGGTATTATCACGACCGCTAGAAGATTTTCCTTAGGACAGGAATGTAACCTTCCGAAATCTTGCATTTGATGATCATGTCATCGACATAGACTTGACTTCCCTGTGGATAAGGTCATGTATGATGGTTGTAATGTCCATCTGGTAAGTAGTCCAGGTATTCTTTAATCCAAATGGCATGACTATGTAATAGAAGGTTCCCTTTTAGGTAATGAAGGCAATCTTCTCCGGGTAGTGAGAATGCATTTTAATCTGATTATACCTGGCAAAACTGTCGACAAATGACTTGGGGTCATGACTGGAAGCATTGTCTATGATCATGTCGATATTGGGTAAAGGATAATCATCTTTTGGGGTTGCTTTTTTCAGATTTTGATATGGGAACGATGTTTACAATCCACATAGTCTATTCGAACATGCGAATGAAGGATACATTTGCTTGTTTCACCGCTTCTTATTTCACTTTGAGATAACAATCTGTTCAGAGATTTCTTAGTCTTTGCTTGATAGGTTTTCTATCTAGGAACGTAGGGATCTCATGTTGAGCTATCTTTGGGTCAATACTAGGCATGCCATCGTAGGTCCAAGCGAAGACGTCCACGAACTCTTTTAGAAGCTCTTCAAATTGTGACCATCCATGCTCATCGAGGGTGGACCCAATCCTAATCTCACACAGATGGCTACTAGATGCGAGGTTAATAATAATAGTCTAAGCATCATTAGATTGAATGCGGTTATGTTATTTATTTATTTTTTCCTAATATATATTAGTTAAGAATTATTCATTTACTATGTCATCTTCATCAAAAGTTTTATTAGAATCAAGACAATTAATCTAAGGCATAACCAAATACTCAAAATCCTCATTTATTTCATTAAAAGACTTCGCAGGAAATACAAAAGTGAAGATCTCATCAAAGGAGGCCTCATTTAGAATTATATCAGAAACAAGAGAAAAAATAGTGGGCTCGGGCATCTCTTAAAGAGAATGGGTGGAAGGGTCTAGGTTGACTTAGGTGGGTTGAACCATGATGGTAAGCCAGTTGAGGAGGGGTCCTTCAGTAGGGGTAATGCTCTCATATGGGTTAGACCTGGCGGCTTCCTAGCGGATCACTATAAGTCTAGCCTTAGTGTATACAAATTGAATGGATCATCGGTATCACTATCCCCAAATTTTTTAGTGCTTTCCATGGCTTTATCGGTTGGAGGATCCATGCTTTGTTTTTTCCCTTCGTACCAGGCGATGTCATCCTCAAAGAAGATTTCTATCCCAGATTTCATATTCTTGTCAGCAGGATCATACTAGGGTTCAAGGAAACCACAGAAGGAGAAATCCTCACCCTTTGATTCACTATTCGAGATATCGAAATCACCACCCCACCCAGTGGATATGATGTCATCTTTCTAAGAGTAGTCAACACACTCAATAACTTCCACATATTTATCATATAAATCTTCCCACTCAGTGAAGAAGTGGTGGAATAAAGGGACCAGACTCCCTTGTATCTTCAAGATCATAAGAAACTTGGAGACAATTCATATGACTAATTTCTAGTGGAAAACATTTGACATGAAATGTACAATGTCATCTAGGCTAAATTCTTCCGCGGGCACAACCCATTCATCCGACTCTCTCTACCCCACCTTCAGGCTTCCATGAACAAACCGTTGAATTTCTCATAGTCAGTAGTCATTATTGTGGGTAATTTTATCCCGAACATTTGTAGATGTTTTAAAACTACAGGTAATTCAATGCCTACCCCTTATGAGTGGTTATGAATGACATAGTAGGGTCAGGCGAGGAGTGGAGGAGCTTAATCGACAAAATCTTGTAGGATGCAGGAGAAAGGATGGACAAACCTTGAGGCATTTCAGTAATATTTTAGGCATTTGGGGTGTTTCAACGGGCTTGATTCTAGTAGAAGGGTTAAATTCCAGATTTCTTTCTTGAAGGTTGTTAATCTTAACACTGACTAGGTAAGGATGGTCATCAAATCTGATTAAGCATTCGTAGCCTAGTCAACATTTTCCATGATTAAGATTAAAAGGTATAACTCAAACTTGGTGGAAGCAACAGAGCTTCAGGGTGGTTTGACAGAACATTGGAGCCAATAGGGAGCCAAGCTGAAAAATAGGGTACGCAATCAAATTTGAGAGGAAATATGGTTTTAGTTTATTTTGAGGGAAAGAGGAGTATTTTTGGTATTTTATTTTTCTTTTGAAATGGGGGAAAATATTTTTTTTATAATTTTTTAAAAGAGGGAGAAAGGAAAAATCCTCAGCATGGTTATTATTATTCGGTTTCATTTGTATTTTGTTTTCCTAGGATGTAAGAAAAATGTTGGACATGACCCTAGTATGGTAAAAAGATAGGGTACATGATGTAAGACATGGTATAACTTGTTTCTAGACTCATGCACAAGGTTCTTTTTTAAAATGGGAAAAATAACACAAAAATTCGGGTGGTACTAGGAATTTCGATAGAGTTTCGCATTTCAATTGGCAAACTAGGTATGAGTGTCCTAAGGTAGATGCCTATGTGAGGTTGATGCATTTGTTGGGCTAGTGGAAGGGTTCACCTCTTTGTCATGACTTCCACGATATACCTCTTGACTATAAGGGCAATGATTCATCAGCATATGTGGATAAGCCGTTTGATATACCTGAGTGTACATGAATTGCCTCACTATATACCTCGTGGAGATGGTATGATTGAGACAAAATCCAATATACTCAACGTACATGAATGAATTCCCTGCGATATACCTCCCATCGTGAATTCGGTCAAGCAGTATGATACAAGGTGAATCGTTTGATGTACATCGAAGGTACAAGGCTAATGGATGGTGTGAATCATATTGCTTAAGTTAAACATGCCCCGCGGGACCAACAACCATCACTAAGTAACCCCCCCCCCCCAGTTCATGACAAACTTTTGGTCAATATTTTCATGCTCAAGTGATGTAGTGTGTAAGAATGCATGAGTCTTAATTAGTATTTTATGGAGAGATTTATGTATGATAAGTAAAGAAAATAATACTACCATGACGGAGAGTATGAAATATACAAGTATCATGAAATAAGGGGGATAAACATGGAGTGTAAAACTAGCAAGTATATACATGAAGCATGGAGACTATAAAAATCATGGTAACATATATAAAGTATGAGGCATGCAAATATACAAGTGAGTGAGAAATATGTGCAAAGTGAGAGAGCAACATGTGAACAGTGTGAGTGACGAAATCATGCGAATATATACAAGTCAGAGAAATATTGAAGTGTATGCTAATGAGACTAATCATGCATAGAAATGTGTGTATGTGAGCATGGATATATATATATATATATATATATATATATATATAAAATTAAGAATAATGTGAGAGTGTGTAAGTTAAGAGTGGGTATCTACATGTGATGTTTGAAACATGTGGTTAAGAGTGATACCATATATGAGTTTGAGTGTGTGAAGTAAACATGGTGAATATATACAAGTAAATAAAAGGGTGAAGCATGTTGAACATATACAAGTATGTGGAGGATCAAACATGTTACAAAAAGGTGATATATACACATGGTGAAAAAAAATAATGGTAGAGATAAAAATCATGACAACAATGAGACATATATACAAGATGTGCGTATGAGAGTAAGCAGAACATACAAGTGGAGGTATGTGTGCGTATATAGAAAAGTAGGAGAAAAAGAAATAACACCCAAGTAAAAATAGAGTCTAGTCCTCTTAAAACCTCCCTAATAGAGTCTCCACTGTGCAATTCGAGTTAAATTCCTCCAATGTGGGTCGGCCCTAAAATTGGGACGGGAGCGAAAATAAGGGAAATCCATCTCTCCTACGCATACGAGAATTTAACGATATGAGATTCCTCTTTTTGCCATTAACGCTGAATCTTTGCGATATGCCTAGAATATAAATCGATTGTCATCAAAAGGGTATAAACATGAAGAGATGGAGTCGCTAGCGTATTTTACTTAAAACATGCAAAATAAATATAATCTTCCCAAAAGAAAGACATTAAGGACATAGTGATGCATACAAAACCAAATGAATCAAGGGTTCGGGGACAAATTTATGGAATAGGAAGGTGTTAGGCACCCATCCCACCCTTTTGGTCTCTTATGGGCTATAATAATATTCCCCTTTTCTCCAAAGTGAGAAATGTGTATACATGTGTGAAGTGTTAATGACAAGAGAAAAAAATCATCTAACTTACGTCATGGGAAAAACATGGTGAACTTATTCTAAGGAGTGTGTAAAACAAATAACCAAAAAAATATATATAATGTGAGTATCTTTCAAATCACAAGTCACTATGATGAAGTGAATACATATGCCGAGCGGAATACGAATATGTATGAGTTCATAGACTCGAGAATACTACTAAGTACAAGAAAGCATAAAATTAGAAAACAGGACTCAAGTCCTAGTATTTTCCCGAGATACCTATGTAGCCGAAAGGGAATCCATGTCAACGTAGTTCGATAACACACAAGTGTGGGGTACCCATAAATCCTAATTTAGGCCTTTCTTTCATTTTTCTTTTAGAAATTATGAACATGTGTACAAAGTGTTAAAAATGAGGGAAGAAGAAAGCCATCTTTTGGCTTTTTGTACTAAATAATAAGAAGTGAGATTAGTTTTGATGTGAGACAATGAAAGAAAGATATATAAAAAATGGAATGATAATTAATCAACTACAACTAATTTAAGCGAGTTGTAAATGAATAAGGGTAGACCTTCTAGAGAGCTTTAATTTTGATTTTGCAATGATAGGGAAATGATTTTTGTATGGTGGTCAGGTAAGGATAGAAAGTAAAGTGGAAAATGGAAGAGAATGATTCAAGGAAATGCAGAGAATGCATGAAAAAATGGAATTTTAGAGCACTGATTATGAGGGGAATGCTGGAATTTCATAAAGGGACCCCTCAGAATGAGGTCATAGTTCCCTTAAATAGTAAAAATTAGGGTTTCAGGGGATGCCAATTGGCATGACCCTTGTCCTGCCTATTACCATATCCCTTACCTTTCTGTCTAAAAAACTTATACCTTACCAATAGGCAAGGAGTCTAGGATGCCTATAGGGAGTTTAGAACAATTTATTTTAGAAAATGAGAATAAAATAAAATTGTAAGTCGGAATTATGCATGGATGGGACATTTGAAAAGGATATTCAGATACCTAAAATAATCCATTGATCCACTACCGAGTTGAAGAGTTGACCAAAGTTGAATAGGGCTCGAAAACACACGATGGTCTTTTGACGGTGGGTTCTCAAAGTAAAAAGGTAAGTGCACACAGACTGTGATGACAATTTATGCATGGTACAAATATTTGGAAAGAGGATTAAGAGTCCTACTAGATTTCAAGAGCTTTTCTCAATTTTGATAGTTTGTCGAGGTCAAATGTGTCTCGAAAGTTCCCGGTGGCCTCTAGATCAGGTTTTGAAGTAAAAAGGCACGCTCGTGCAAACTGTGAGGTTAATTTGTGCATAGTACGAACCTTTTGGAAAGGGTATTCGGAGATCTATGGTATTGCATTAAGATTTTCTTGGTTTGGATAGTTGATAGAAGCCAAATGAGAATCGAAAACGACATGTGGTCTCTAGATCAAGTTTTGAAGTAAAAAAGCACGTTCATGCAAATCGTAAGACTGATTCACACATGATATGGGCCTTTGGAAAGGAAATTAATAGCCCTACATGTTTTCATTGATTTTTTCACAGTTTGGATAATGAACCGAGGTCAAATGGGGCCTAAAAGCAATTGGTGGCCTTTGGATCAAGTTTCAGAGTAAAAAAGCACATTCATGCAAACCGTGAGGCTAATTCACACATGGTACTCATCATTAGAAAGTAGATTTAAAGACCTACAAGATTTTAATAATATTTTCTCTATTTAGATAGTTGATCATGGCCAAACAGGGCTCGAGAGCACCTAGTGGCCTTTGGATTAGGTTTCGAAATAGGACCTATAGTCTATGCGTGAGTATTATGGATCTAAGGAGGTACTAGGATGGTGTGTCTACGATAGTACATATCATTTGTTCATACTTTGCATTATTTGTGCTTTTTTTACAGAACTATTTGTCATTGCATGACTTGTTTCACACCATTGTGTGATATAATTATTTTTCCATATTATTACCCATGATTAACTTAAAGGGAGATATGGTTGTAATAGGGAGAAATGTTTTACTATTAGACACCTTATTCTTGTTTATTCCTAAACAGAAAGGGGGAGAAATGGTATTTAACTCTTTTCTTGTGGGGGAGATATTTAACTTAGAGGGAGATGTCTTTTCTTAAGTAGAGAAGTTTAGACAAAGGAGGAGGGTTTTATATGTGGTTTATGTATTTTATATTCTCTTTACATTTGAAGGAGTATTTACCTATCCAGGTTAGCAGCGATGCAAAAAAAGTTTACATAAGTTCAAAGCTACTCAAGTTTGTGTCGATTAAGAGTCTCTAACTTTTTTTCTTTTGGGGTTAGGAATTAAGTCTTAGAGAGCTTGACGGCCCGTAGTTTTTCGTTTTGAGTTACATCCTGAAATAGCCAAAGGGGGAGATTTGTAAGGGTAAATTTTAAATTTGAGTCATTTTTTAAGTATTGACTTTATTCCATGTTTGGAAAAAACTTAAATGAGTCATAGGTTAGGTCTTGAGTTCTGTCCTTCAAGCCTATGATGTGTGATTGAAGACCATGCAGTAAAGCTAAATCAACATCAATGATACATTGTATTTTGTTTTGAGTCTAGTTTTCATTATCCGAGGGATCTCATTAAATGTACGAATTGGTATTTGTGTTTTATCCCTCCATACATTTATGTGTTGATTTATAAAAGATATTTGAAGAATTTTCATAAAATGGATTTTGAATGAAAAATATTTTTTGGTTTTAGTTAGTCTAAATGAGTTTATACTTATTGTTCGAACGAGAGGTTTGTCATTAGATCAATATTTTGATGAACAATAAACGAGATATTTTTGTTGATAAGAGATATATTGTTCGAAACTCGTTCGAAGATAGTTTGAAAAAGATTGGCATGTTTGTTCAAACTATTTAGTTAGTTCGAATGAGATAGTGTTTTCGTTCGAATGAACTATATATTTTTTATTTTAATGAGTTGCCTCAAAATATTTTTCATCCAAAAATTTGTGTTTTCTATTAATACTCAGGTTTGGCATCCTTTTTCCACGAGTTTTTTTGCAAAAACATTTTCCCAAGGTTTATCTTGTGCCTCATAAACCCAAGTTTGAGATCCAAGAATCCTACATAAATATGCTTATTTGAGATCTCTTCTATGTTGAACCATATTGGTTTTCTCTACATATTATGAGAATTTTTGAGTGGCGGAGACCATGTTTGTATTGAGCAACAGTTGGACTAGTACGATACAACTAAGATTGGTGGTATACTATCATTCCTTGATCTTTGGTATGAATAAACAAGAAGTACACAAAAAGAAATGAATTAAAGTTAAGGCAGAATAACATAACTATATTCATTATTAATATGTTTGTACAGGGTTGAACCACCTCAAACAACCCGCTTAATTATATACCGGGTGGCCAATCCTTTACCCAATTAACTCGAATTATTCAGTTGCCTCATTCTTAGCATCACCATCGAAAACAATTTTCTTTCTTTATTAACCACCTAGTAATCAATTAAACTAGTGTTAAAATTTCAATTTTTTTTAAAATACCTTTTTAACAATACTAACAAGTTATAATATAAACCATCCCACAACAATGAATAATGAATAAGTATCATCACAACTTAATTAATGTAACTGAAATAAACTTCCAAGTTTCAAACATCTCAATACAATAAACCAAATAAAACCAAATGCATCCAATAGCAACACAAATAAAACCATTGAATGAGATACAATGGAAATGACACGAATCCTTTAGCAACATGCCATAAAAGAAATGACTACAGAGTACATGAATCAATAGAATGATGTTTCTAATTCAAAGTTCACAACTCCATAGTACCCATAGGAAATAAATATCCAATCCTCTATGTTGGCCGTCCCTTTGGCTGGACACCTGATATAGTATATACAAGAGGGAAGAGAATATGCATGATAAAACGGTTCAGATCCGGATTGTAAAAGATTTTAAAAATAGGAAGTGAATAAATTCTACAATTAACAATTATTATATAGATGTTAGATTCTCATACTCTCTCTTGAGATTCTCACCTCTCATCTAGTGTGCACGCCTAACGTATCTCCAAGTTATTCAAGTTATTATTCCCACTTTCACTAGATTATATCACTATGTAAACTATCCATAGCCCTTATCTTCCCCACAAATTTTCATCGCAACATATGGAATAAATATATATTACTTCAATTCTCAGTATAATCAAGTGTTCTCAAAATTAATTAATTTCATATTTCTCTATCTTTCATGTCTACTTAATTCATACAGTTGAAAATATCAGAAGTATATATATATATATATATATATATATATATATATATATATATATATATATATATATATATATATATATATATATATATATATATATACGTTCACTCTATTATATATATGCAATACTGCATCCCTAGACACAGCTACAGTGCATGCATACTCTGTTATCTAGTCCCAGTACATCTCGTCGGTGTATAAAGGACTGTTGGTTCGGTATATCTCTCGAACCACAAATATCAAAACATAAGTTTTGGAGGGGAACATAGTCCTATGCCTTTGGTCTACGCACCCAATGTACCATTCAATAACATTTTTATCACTAATGGAAATCCAACCTAAGTCCAATATTCTGAGGCAACAAGTCAAAAATCCCTCATAAGGCTCATTAGGATATGGTTTCCCTCAACGCACAGACCTCCCATCGATAGCAGGTAAGCTAGGTGTGTCATACACATAAAACATCAAACAATAGGTATATACTCAACCTATAAAATAATAAGTACACACTTGACCTATGTCTCATATTAGGAATTTATCCTGCCCCATGTACCCTTTGTATTTCTCAAATACTACTCGTACTTGTTAATTACGATTCAATCTCATTATCTTATTTTATTATGATTTATCACTCACATAATTACTTTATTAATTTAATGTTGAATTTCTCAACATTAATCCAAGCCTTTGACTCTTTGTTAATGAAACAAAAGTTACTTAGAACCTATTGTGGGCCAAAATACGAATTTCCAGACTTCTCTGGGCTAAAATGGGATTTTTGAAATGTCGTTCAAACGACATAGCATTTGTTCTAACGGCATCATGTCTCATTTGAATGACTTAAAAGGACTTCCCACTTCGTTCGACGTTTCATTAGTTCGTCCCCAACCTCAGTTTGCTGCGTTTTTCTCGATTTTTTAACACCCAAACCCACATGCAATATATTCTAACAAATATACATGTTTACGGGTGATTATAACACACACAATTGACGTTCTTCATAAAACCCAGGATATAACTTCATGATTTACAATTCCCATCATCAATCTGATAACCTTAATATGTGGATTTCTCAACTACATGAAATACCAATCACAATAATTAATTTATTAATCATTTAAGGCCCAATTTCACAATTCTCATCATTAAATATTAATCTAATTCTAACATGGATATTATACTCATTAATTGGAACAAGACTTTCACTTACCTTAACGTATAGGTCTGATCTTCTGGAGAATATATGTGTAGGATATCCCCTCCTCTCTTCTGGTGGTGGTGCAAGTTGGGGCAAGGTGGTTGTCCCTTCGTTTGCTCTCAAAACATCTTCCTCTCCTTGGAAAAACCTCTCACTCTCCTCAAAGACCTTTCCTTTGTTTTTGGGTAAATGAACCTAAGTTCTCTAATCTCTTCACCTATATAATAAAACCCAAATTTTCGTAGTTACTATTCATCTCCCAAATAAAATGACCAAAATACCCCTCCGGGGTGTCATTATGGTTCCTAATTGACCCGAGACCTAAATCAAACCCCGGGGCAGACTATTCTACCTATTTCGACCCTTCTAGTCTCAATGCTTCACTCGAAATAACCATTCGAATTACTTAAAAATAATTTTCCTTTTAGTCCTTTCAATTTATTCCCGACACAACTCACACACTCGTACCGACTTAATTTTAATAATTCACGCATTATTCACTTGCGACTGTATAATCATATATTACTTTTAATCACTATGTAATATTCAATAATAATCACATATTACTTTATTCTCTAGTAATAGTCAATCCAGATTAATTTTAATTATTATTCATAATTAATTCCAATTAATACCCATTTTACTTTAATTTATCTAATATTAAAAGTCATTAAAATTACTGGGAATTATGTACTGCCCCCCTTATAACATAATTTCGTCATGAAATTAAAAAAATAAAAGCATGCTGGGTATAAAAAACTCCGGGTATCTGTCGCGCATCTCATCCACGTGCTCCAAATTTGACTCCTCAATATTATGGTGCGCCCACTAGTCACTCACGAGCAAAACTATTTTCGATCTCAACCGTCTCTCTCTATAATCCAATATCGCCACCGATCTGTCCTCGTAAGAACTATCGGGCTGAAAGTCAATATCCTCTAATGAAACATGAGTATGATCCAACTCATCATGGAGATATCGCCTTAGTGAAGAAATATAGAACACATCATGGATACGATGTAAGTGCTCTAGTAACCCCAGCCTGTATGCTACCGGTCCAACTCTCTCCATAATAGGATATGGTCCTATGTATATCAGCCCAAATTTACCTTTCTTTCCAAATCTAATTATCCCCTTCATAGGAGACACCCGCAAAAGAACCTGGTCCCCTACACTGGATTCACTGAAGAACCGCTTTGCATCGGTGTATCTCTTATGTCGGTCCTGAGCTATCCAAATGCAATTATGAATCATTTCAATCCTGGAACATGTATCATGTATCACCTCTAGACCATGTAGTTTATTGTCCCCCACCTCTTACCAACACTTAGGAGAATGACAAGGTCTACCGTATGAACCCTCAAATGGGGACATACCGATGGTGAACTGGTAGGAGTTACTATTACAAACTCCACGAGTGGAAGGTACTGCTCCCAACCTCCCCAAAAATCCAGAATACACATACATAACATATCCTTTAGAATCTGCTTAGTATGCTTAATCTTCCCATCTATCATCGGGTAGTAAGACGTACTCAATTGCACCTCGGTACCCATAGCCTCATAAAAACTCTCCTAAAATTAGGACACAAAAATCTTGTCCCGGTAGGACACGATATAGAGCGGTACCCCATGTAATCACACTATATCGGCTATAAAAATATATACGTACTGTCCCGTAGAGTAATCATTCCAAACTGGCAAAAAGTGAGCTACCTTAGTCAACCGATCCACAATCACCCATAAGGAATCATGACCTTATTGGGTAGTAGGTAACCCTTTGATGAAGTCCATGGAAATGCTCTCCCACTTCCACATCGGGATCTCTAATGGCTGAAGTAACCCATTTCGCTTCTGATGATCCACTTTCACTAACTAATAAGTGGAACACTTAGAGAGGAATTTAGTAATGTCTCTCTTCATCCCACTCCACCAATATTGCGGTTACATATCCTAGTACATTTTATCTCCATCGGGATGTACCGTAAAATGGGGCCCCGACCCATGAGACTCTATCATCATCGTATGTCGCAACTCCACTCTTTCTGGAACAACTAGTCTATCGTTCAGGCGTAAGCCTCCCTCGAAACTCACTAAGTAGGACTCTACTCCTTCGGCTAAAAGCTGTCAAATTTTCTCCTGACAAAGTGGATATGTTGCCTAAGCCTGTACCACCCTCGTCACAATATAAAGTGTATCAGTCATAACTGACATAAATGATCCTGCAACTGCATCCTGAAGTCCCAGTTCCTTCCACTTCGCCTTCCACACCACAGCTAACGCCTCTACTGGCCTTCGGCTCAACTCATCTGCTACCACATTAGCCTTCCCCAGGTTATAATGTATCTCAAACTAATAATTCTTGAAGAATTTAATCCACCTATGATGGCGCATGTTCAACTCTCGCTGAGTGAACAAAAATTGTAGTGACTTATGATCCATGAATAGGTGGAATTTCTCTCTTAATAAATAATGTCTCCAAATTCGAAGAGCAAACACGACTGCTGCTAGCTCAAAGTCATGGATGGGGAAATTATGCTCATGAGGATTAAGCTTCCTAGAGGCATAAGCTATAGACTTCTCTTCCTATTTCCATACTCCACCAAGCCCTTGTAGTGATGCATCAGTGTAAAATGAGTACTCCACTTATGGCCTGGGTAGTGCTAGTACGGGTGCTGAAGTTAATTTATCTTTTATCTCATCAAATTCTAATGGACATGCATCATCCCAAATAAATGGTACGCCCTTACGATTTAGATTATTCATCGAACCCGTAATATTTGAGAAACCTCGGATGGATCGTCTATAATCACCAGACAAATCAAGGAAACTGCACACCTCCGTTGGTGTCGTGGGCTGTCCCCACTCCCTCACTACTGATAATTTAGTAGGAGCCATTGATATCCCTGACTCAGACACAATATTCCACAAAAAATGCACCTCCCAAAGCCAGAATCCACACTTCTCATAGTTAGCATACAATTGATGCTCACGTAGTGTCTGCAGGACCCATCGCAAATGATCGGCATGATGTTCCTCTGTCTGGGAATAAATGAGGATGTCATCAATAAAGATAATGAAGAATGGATCTAGGAACTCTCTGAACACCCTGTTCATTATGTCCATGGATACTGTCAGCGCATTGGTCAACCTAAATGGAATAACTTGAAACTCATACGATCCATTTATGGTCAGGAACGAAGTCTTACAAATATCCCACTCCCTGATACGCAGCTGATGATAACCAGAACTGAAGTCTATCTTAGAGAAGTAGGCTTATCCTCTCTGGTGATCAAAGAAGTCATCAATTTGAGATAACAAATATTTGTTCCACATTGTGACTTTGTCTGATTCTTGATAATACATGCACAGTCGTAAAGAACCATCTCGATTGTTTATAAGTAACATAGGTGCAGCCTAAGGCGAGGTACTCCTATAGATAAACCCCTGTCCCAAAATCTTATCTAACTAATTCCTTAACTCCCTCATCTTTGTAGGAGCCATATGGTAAGTCGCACGAGCTATCGGTCGGTACACAATGCTAAATCACTAACAAACTCTATTTCCCTACTAGGAGGTAACCCCGATATCTCTTGGAATATATCAATGAACTCATAAACTACCGATATTAAAGCAAGGGGAATCATCACTCCCGTAGAGGTCTCCTAATGTATATAATACAAATGAGTGGAAGATCCTCCCTCAGGACGAGGCATCGACACAAGGAACATCTCTTATCCCTAAATAGCAAACATAATGCTCTGAATATAATAATCAATCATAGCTCTGTAGGTGACTAACCAATCCATGTCGATAATACCATCATACTCGGACATGTCTAACATAAGTATATCAACCGATAAAATCATAATCCCTATCTCTATACTCACATTCTGACATATAAAGAAAATAGGCATCCTATTACCCATTAGTGAGTCTACAAAAGTAAGAATATTGTCGGTCGTGTCTAATAACCCTACGGCCCGTGAAAATCTAGTGGATATAAAAGAATGTGAAGCTCCCATGTCAAACAAAATACGACCCATAGATATAAAATATACCCTCGACTACGGGGGGTGGCTACTAGATTGTTGCCAAATGAAAGTTGTAAACATGCCGACACTGTGACTGTCCCTGCGATGCTGGAATAGATAGTAGTGGCACATGAGCTGATGCTAGGAGGACGATTAGAGGAAAAATAGGTCTCCATGGCTCCTCATGAGCACTTTACTGCTAAGGAAACTTGACCTTATCGGGGAAATCCTATCATTTATGTCCAATCTTGCAACACATGAAGCATCTACTAGTAAAATTTCCCCCATTTTGTCCCCACTAACCCGACCCTACTAGCCGTTACCACCCCTCCCTTGGCCCTGTTGAACATGTTGTTTCTCCTGATGGCCCTATTAGCCCTATTGTCCATGCCTATAACCTCCCTACCCAAAGCAAAAACCTCTAGAGCGTAGACGCTTAGAATAGTCCCCCTGTTGGGAACCCTGCTCACGCTGATGCTACTGACTTCGGTCTGACTGGGCCCCACTAGAACTTCCTCCCCCGTTCCTACCCTGTTAGCTGGACTCAATCCCTTGCTTACCTACCTTAGCATGTAAGTGGTGGTCCTGGCAGTGAAGCATCGCAGCATTAAGTACATCTGTGTAAGTTTGTAGTGAAATATTGCCCAATAAGTGCTGGAAAATCTTCCAGTTTAGGCCATCCATAAACATCTTAATTCACTTTTCTTCAGTAAGTAGCTCTCCTGGCACCAAATTTGTTAGCCTCATGAATTCTTCCTCATATAATGCCATTGTCCTCCTCTCCTGGGTCAGGTCGAGTAATTTTCATCTCATCTCAATCTGAACGACGAAAGGGAAATATTTACGGTCGAACCGCACCCAGTAGCCCTGGATAATCAAAGTATCCCTCTCCTCAGAGGTGGTAGTAGACTCCCACCACTATAAAGCTTCTCCAACTAGTTTAAAAGTAGTTAGTATCTGATGTTGTACCTTCGTGTATTCATACATTCTTAAGTTCCTTTGGATATTTCTTCCATTGTCTAGTAGTAACGACATCAGAACCCCCCTGAAACTCCGTTGGGTATTCCTTCTGAAAGGCATCTCTAACGTGCTCCCAAGCAGTGGGAAACGCCTGAGCTGGTGCTGGTGAAACTGTCGGTGCCTGCGTCAATCGCTAAATCTATGTTGACTTCCAGCGCAATAATGGTAGCAACCTCTACAGCGTTTATAGTGCCCTGAACTGGTGCGGACTAAGGTGAACGTCTTGGAGGCATCTGAAATGAGAGAGATTAACTCCATCAGTATTCAATTTAATTATCATAGAATAACTGAAGTATGTAAGTGCGCAATAAGGATGAAACAATCCTAATGATAGGGCTCTATATCAAATGACGCTAAGCTAAAAGCCTAATAAACCATACAAATTCTAAAGACTCTAGAACCTAATGCTCTACCCAATCAACTCACTTAATTAAAAATCGGGTGGACAATCCTTTACCCAATTAACTCGAATTATTCATTTGGCTCATTCTTAGCATCATTTTTGAAAATAATTTTTTTCTTTATGCATGGATGTGACGGTTGAAAACGATATTAAGATACCTACAAGAATCCATTGATCCACTCCTGAGTTCAAAAGTTGACTAAAGTCAAATGGAGCTCAAAAACACCCGATGGTTTCTTGACGGGTGTTCTTAGAGTAAAAGGTAAGTACATACGAGTTATAAAGCCAATTTATGCATAATATGAACCTTTGGAAAGAGGATTCAGAGTCCTACAAGATTTCAAGAGATTTTCTCAGTTTTGATAGTTTACCAAGGTCAAATGGGTCTCGAAAGTTCTCGATGGCCTCTAGTTCAATTTCAAAGTGAAAAAGCATGCTCGGCAAACTGTGAAGTTGATTTGCGCATAGTATGGATCTTTTGGAAAGGATATTTAGAGAACTACGGGATTGCATTGAGATTTGCTCTGTTTGGATAGTTGATAGAAGCCAAATGGGGATCGAAAATGACATGTGGCATCTAGATCAAGTTTTGAAGTAAAACAGCATGTTCGTGCGAATCGTAAGATCGATTCACACACGATATGGACCTTTGTAAAGGAAATTAAGAGCCCTACATATTTTCATTGATTTTTTTTCCGGTTTGGATAATGAACGGGGGGTCAAATGGGACCCAAAAGTGTTTGGTGGCCTCTGGATCAAGTTTGAGAGTAAAAAAGCACATTCATGCAAACCGTGGGGCCGATTCACATATAGTATGGACCATTGGGAAGGAGATTTTGACCCCTACAAGATTTTAATAATATTTTCTCGATTTAGATTGTTGATCATGGCCAAACACGCCTCGAGAGCACCTAGTGGCGTTTGGATTAGATTTTAAAATAGTACCTATAGTCTAAGGGTGAGTATTAGGGATCTAAGGAGGTACTAGGGGGTACTAGGATTGGGCTATCTACAATAGTACATATCATTTTTTCTTACTTTTCATTATTTGTACTTATGTTGCCGAACTATTTGTCATTGCATGACTTGTTTCACATCATTATGTGATATAATTATTTTTCCTTATTATTACCCATGATTAACTTAAAGGGAGATTTGGTTTTAATAGGGAGAAATGTTTTACCATTAGGCACCTTATTCTCATTTATTCCTAAACAGAAAGGGGGAGAAATGGTATTTAACTCTTTTCTTGTGGAGGAGATATCTAACTTAGAGGAAGATGCCATTTCTTAAGTAGAGAAGCTTAGACAACGGGGGAGGGTTTTTATAAGCGGTTTATGTATTTTATATTTTCTTTACATTTGAAGGTGTGTTTAAGTGTGCATGTTAGCAGCGATGCAAAAAAAGTATTCATAAGAACAAAGCTACTCAAGTTAGTGTCAATGAAGCGTCTCTAACTGTTTTTCCTTTTGAGGTTGGGAATTGAGTCTTAATGATCTTGATGGCCCATATTTTTTCGTTTTGAGTTTCATCTTGGAAAAGCCAAAGGGGGAGATTTGTAAAGATAAATTTTAAATTTGAGTCTTTTTGTAAGTATTGACTTTATTACATGTTTGGAAAAAACTTGTTTAACTCATAGGTTAGGTCTTGAGTTATGTCCTTCATGTCTATGATGTGTGATTAAGACCATGCGATAAAGCTAAAGCAACATCAACGATACATTGAATTTTATTTCGAGTTTAGTTTTCATTATTCGCGGGATCTCATCAATTGTTCGAAATGGTATTTTTGTTTGATCCCTCGATAAGTTTATATGTTGTTTTATAAAAGTTGTTTGATGCATTTTTGTAAACCTGATTTTGAAAAAAATATTTGTTTTTGTTTTAGTTAGTGTGAACGATTTTATACTTATCTTTTGAATGAGAGGTGTTTCATTAGATCAATCTTTAGATGAACAACAAACAAGATGTTTTTTTTATAAGAGATATATCGTTCGAAGCTTCTTCGAAGATAGTTTGAAAAAGATTGGCATGTTTCTTCAAACTATTTAGCTAGTTCGAATGAGATAGTGTTTTCATTCGAATGAACTATATTTTTTTATTTGAATGACTTGCCTCGAAAAATTTGTTGCCTAAAAATTTGTGTTTTCTATTAATACTCAAGTTTGGCATCATTTTTCCATGATTTTTTTTGCATAAACTTTTTACTAAGGTTTATCTTGTGCCTCAGAAACTCAAGTTTGAGATCCAAGAATCCTACAAAATATGTTTATTTGAGATCTCCTCTATGGCGAACCATACTTGTTTTCTCTACATATTGTGAGCATTTTTTTAGTTGTGGAGGTCGTGTTTGTACTGAGCAACGGCTGGACTGGTACGCGCTAAGTAAGATTGTCGGTATAGTGTCACACCATGCTTTTTGGTATGAATGAACAACAAGTAAACATAAAGATGTGAATTAAAGCTAAGTAAGAATAACATAACTTTATTCATTATTAATATGTTTACATAGGTTTGAACCACCTAAAACAACCTGCTTAATTAAATACCGGGTGGCCAATCCTTTACCCAATTAACTCGAATTATTCAGTTGGCTCATTCTTAGCATCACTATCGAAAAAAAAATTCTTTCTTTATTAACCACCTAGTAATCAATTAAACTAGTGTTAAAATTTAATTTTTTTTTAAATACCTTTTTAACAATACTAACAAGTTATAATATAAACAATCCCACAACAATGAATAATGAATAACTATCATCACAACTTCATTAATGTAACTGGAATAAATTTTCTAGTTTCAAACAGCTCAATACAATAAACTAAATAAAACCAAATGTATCGAACACCGACACAAATAAAACCATTGACTGAGATAGAATGGAAATGACACGAATCCTTTGACAACATGCCATAAAAGAAATGACTACAGAGTACATGAATCAATAGAATGACACATCTAATGCAAAGTCCACAACTCCATAGTATCCATAGCAAATAAATATTCAATCCTCTATGTTGGGCGTTCTGTGGCTGGACACATGATATAGTATATATAAGAGGGAAGAGAATATACAAGAGAAAATGAGTTGAATCCCGGTTGTAAAAGATTTTAAAAACAACATGTGAATAAATTCTACAATTACAAATTATTATATACATGTTAGATTCTCGGACTCTCTCTTGAGATTTTTACCTCTCAGAAAGTGTGCACGCCTAATGTATTTTAAGTTATTCAAGTTATTATTCCCACATCCACTATATTATATCACTTTGTCAACTATCCATAGACCTTATCTTACCCACGTATTTTCGTCACAACACACGGAATAAATATATATTAGTTCAATTCTCAGTATAACTAAGTGTTCTCAAACTTAATTAATTTCAGATTTCTCTTTCATGTCTACTTAATTCCTACAATAGATAATATCACAAGTATATATATATATATATATATATATATATATATATATATATATATATATATACAATACTGAACCCCGAGACACAATTGCGGTGCATGCATACTTTGTTATCTAGTCCCAGTACATCTCATCACTGTATAAAGGACTGTTAGTTCGGTATATCTCTCGAACCACGAATATCAAAACATAAGTATTGGAGGCGAACATAGTCCTAATACTTTTGGCTACGCACATATCTAAGCACCTAGATGACCGTTCAATACATTGTTATCACTAATGGCAATCCAATCTAAGTCCTATGTTCTGAGGCAACAAGTCAAAAATCCCCCATAAGGCTTATCAGGATATGATTGTCCTCAACGAGTAAACATCATGTAGATAGCAAGTAGGCTAGGTATTTCATACAAATAAATCATCAAAAAATAGGTATATACTCAACCTATATAATAATAGGTACACACTCGACCTATGTCTTATATCAGGAATTTATCCTACCCCAAGTACCCGTTGTATTCCTCGAATATTACCCGTACTTGTTAATTATGATTCAATCTCATTAACATATTTTATTATATAGTTATCACTCACATAATACCATTCGTAATTCAATATTAAATTTTTCAACATTAACCCAAGTCTCTCACTCTTTGTTAATGTACCAAAAATTATTCAGAACCTATTGTGGGCCAAAATACGAATTTCTAAACTTTTCTTGGCTAAAACATGATTTCAAAAATCTCATTAGAAGTCCTTGAATTCTCGTTCAAACAACATAGCATCTCGTTTGAATGACATCATGTCTCGTTCGAACAACTTCCCAGTTCGACGACATTTTAGCAGTTCATCCCCAACCTCAGTTTTCTGCATTTTCTCCATTTTCTTACACCCAAACCCACATGAAATATATTCTAACGAGTCCCAATTATCCAAACATCATTTATACATATTTATGGGTGATTATAACACATAGAAAACATCAAAGTCCTTACTTTCAAGAAGGGTTTTTATCTAAATTAATATAATCCTTAAAATCCTCCAAATTCTATATTCACCGTTAATGTTCTACATAAAACCCAGGATATAATTTCATGATTTACAATTCCAATCATCTATATGATAACCTCAACATGTGGATTTCTCAACTACATGCAATACTTATCACATTAATGAATGTATTCATCATTTCATGCCCAATTTCATAATTCTCATGGGTAAATATTAATCTCATTCTAACATGGATATTATACTCACTAATTGGAACAAGAATTACACTTGTCTTAAGGTGTAGGTTTGATCCTTTGGAGAAGATATATGTAGAACGTCCCCTCCTCTTTTTTGGTCACTTTTTCGATGGTGGTGCAAGGTGGTTGTCCCTCGGTTTGTTCTCAAAACCTCTTCCTCTCCTTGGAAAAACCTTTCACTCTCCTTAAAGACCTTTCCTTTGTTTTTGGGTGAATTAACCTAAGTTCTCCAATCCCTTCCCTTATATAATAAAACCCAAATTTTCGTAGTTACTATTCATCTCCCAAATAAAATGAACAAAATACCCCTATGGGGTGTCCTTTTGGTTCCTAATTGACCCGAGACCTAAACCAAACCCCCGGGCATACTTTTCTACCTATTTCGATCCTTATGGACTCAACGGTGAACTCAAAATGACCATTCGAATGACTTAAAAATAATTTTTCATTTAGCCCTTTCAATTTAGTCCCGACATGACTCACTTGCGCATCCCGACTTAATTTCAATAATTCGAATGTTATTCACTCGCGACCATATAATCATATATTACTTTTAATCACTTAGTAATATTCTATATTAATCAAATATTACTTTATTCTCTAGTAATAGTCAATTTGGATTAATTCCAATAATTATTCATAATTAATCCCCATTTTACTTTTAATTAATCTAATATTAAGAGTCATTAAAATTACGGGGTATTACACCACCATAGGAGCGAGTTACACGTATGTAGTACACACGATAATATAGAAGATTGAAGGGCGTAACTCCTTATTCCCATCTTGTTAAATCTCTGCCCACCATCACATACGTAAACATGTGATCGATTTTTGTCTTTAGTAAGGAGGAGATACTATCTTCTTTCTCCTGGTGCATCTGGAGAAGGAAGGAATTATAAGAAATATGCTAAGAAAGTTCTACCAGATCTATAACAATGATGTTGATATAAATGAGAGTTGGAGTGTGTATGGAATCAGTGTTTAAAATGTTGACAATAATAAGCTAAAAATTCCATATTTATCAGGTTATAAAAACATCAAAATGTTAGAACTCACAATTCCATAGTGATTAGTCTGTTTAAGAAATACGATTCATTACTAGTTTCATTTGGATTATGTAAAGAAATTCAAAGAGTTTTGAACTAATAATCCCATTCTTATTAGTTCACTGAAGGGTATAGAAGTAATTAAGCCATCAGTTGACTTATAATAAAAATCATTCAACCCAAAACTTTTGGAGAAAAGTAACCTTCTATGCATACAATTCAAGTGGCACTTATACATATGTAGCAATAACCATGGTTCTCAATCATCTGAGACCACTAGGCCAAGCAAAACGTTTTGTGGGATAAAACATTAGTCTACTTTCTAGTTAATACTAATTCTTATAATAAAAATGGCAAAAGGTGTTAGGGTGAACTAAATCAATAAGGTACATGATATCAATTAATATATGGGAAGGGTTAAAATTGATCCTCAAGTTTAAATACTAGTGATAAATTCAAATATCGATGATATGGTAGTATAATAACATGCATACACTAAGAGTAAATGGGGCGGTCCCATAGTGATATCAATAGTAGTATTTTAAATGCGCAAAGTATAATAATGAAAAAGTAAGAAAAAACTACTTTCTTGGTATTCAATTGGATTACTACCATATTGGTATATTTAGAAGAATTCTGGCTTGATCTTCTACTATACAGTGTGTGGTAAGTAATTAGCATTTAATCATCAGTTTTGTATTAAAATTGTATTTTTTTAAAGTTTTGGGGGCTTATTTGTAATTATATTGGGACTTTAAATTACATAACTTAAGCACATTATTTAACTTTTGTTCAAGAGAGTTTTTATCCTAAAATAGTCTGATGTATGTATTAGCAAATTTTGGGGATCAAACTCATAAGTTGGAAAAGTTAATAGGGGTTGGTTCGTAATTTTGGAAAAGTTTCTTTAAGTAAAAACCTTTTTTTGCATAAGTTGTGCTAGGAATATCCAAACATGGTCTTATCTTATACCAATTTGATCAGAAAAATTTAATAAAAAATTTGAGAAAAAAATAAGAATTTCCAGATTGGCCACGTGCCCTCATGCGTGTGGTCAAGGTTTCTGAAAAATGTCTTCTCCTTCAACCTCTTGATTTTCCCTTTTTAGGAAATTAGTTTTTTTATTGGGGATTTCTTCTTCATTGCTATACCATTTGAGATAATTCCCTAACAAACTTAACCTAATTTTCAATGAGGAATTCAAATATATAAGTTTTATGGATTGACATTCAATATAACTCAAGTTTCAAAACTGTGTTTTTTCTAAAAATTTTACCCGATCTTCGTGGATTTCTAAAGTATGGCATGGTCTCTTATGAATCAGGTTTGGTTTCTGCTGTATGTGGGAGTAGTTTAGTTTTGATTTCAAGAATTAAGATAGATTGTATATGGAGAATTTTTAATTTTTCTGTTTCGAGTTCAAAAACACTTTTGATTGATTTGGTCTCTACACGAATATTCATGGCTTTTAACCATTACACTCGAGATCCTTAGATTATAATAAAGTTATATATGGATTCAAATCAAAGTTTAAGGCAATATATCGAGTTTCACCATTAAAGCTCAAGATTTAATGGTGTTCATATTGGCTTTTACTATCCTAGGTCATTCTACATGAAAAAGTTTCACCATTATGAGTGTTCTAACTATATTAACTATGCAGAAAACTACTAGAATTGAAAGAATTTAAAATGATGCATAAAATGATAAGATGCCTGAATTTAGGGAAATTTGGATATTTAAAACTAAATTGTGGGGTGAGTTTTTACTGCTTGGGTCGAGGGGTATATATACTACTTCATGAGAGGATTTGATTAGAGCTAAAGGGAGGTGGATTTGAACAAGTTTGGGTGAGGTTTTAGTTATGGGTAAATGGGGTGCACATGGGTTCATGGTGTTTTTCATGTGGTTTTAACTTCCTATGTTGATGCGGGGCAGCATGTGGATAGGAATTGAAGTATAATTCAAGAAGGTTATGAATTTAGTCCTTTATTATTTTTATATTTGCTTTTATAGCCCTAAAAGTACATTTTTTGTAAAGTATAGGGGAATTTTGGTAATTTTAAAATGTTTCCAAGGTTGAAACTATAATTTTATATTAATTGAGATCTAAAGGGTTAATTTGATGTAATGTTGGGGTTTAAGGGTTAAATATATCTCAAGTTATCTTACTTTGAAAATTTTAGGGGATCTTTTGTAATTTACTAAAACTTTATGGGGTTTAATTTAATATAACTAAAACTTCCTCAAATTTTACCTTCAAATAAGTCGGGGCATTGATTCTTTAATGCTTGTTCTGGTTCCCATGTAGTTTCTTATTGATTCTGATGCTCCTAAAGTACTTTAACAGAGGGGATTTCCTTATTTTTGAGATACTTCACTTGGGAATCGAGAATTTGAATAGGACATAATTCAAATTCATGGTTGGGTTCAACTGAAACATCTTGCCATGTGATGCCATGGGATGGATCTGATATATATCAGTGTAACTGGGACGCATGAAACCATTTATGGATATTGGATAATTCGATAGGCAATTCTAATTGATAGGCTACGGAGCGAATTCTTTTAGAAACTGTGGACACTTCAGAAATACTTCGTCGTTTTCTTGAAATTCTAAAGGTTTTCAATATTAGTCCGCATAACTTTTCTGTGGATCTTGGGTTGTCTTCAACTTCTCTCGAATCTGTTTTATTACCTCAATGGTTTCTTGAATTATTTCTAGACCAAAATATTGCTATCTCCTGACTCTATTCAACATACAGGGGGATTTACAAGGTTGCCCGTATAAAGCTTCAAATGGGGCAGTTTTAATACTAGCTTAGCAGATACTGTTATATGAAAATTCGAGAAGAGGTAAACATGCATTCTAGTGTTCAAACATATTTAACGTAGAAGCACGTAACATATCTTCTAGGGTTTGAATTGTCCGTTCTAGTTGTCCATCCATTTGGGGTGGAATGTAGTAATTAAGTGAAGTTTAGTACCCATTATAGCTTGCAATGCTTGCCAAAATTTTCTTGTGAATTGAGAATATTTATCTGACACGAATAATTTCTTGAATATATAGCTTGCTAAGTTTTTGGAATGAATCGGTGGTCTTTAAAGGAAGAAAATGGCAGATTTGGTAAGTCGATCTATTATTACCCAGCTTGAATAATGTCCTTGGGACATACGGGGTAGTCCACTGACAAAATCCATTGTAATATGATCCCATTTTCATTCGGGAAAGGTAAGGTTTGAAGAAGTCCACCAGGGTGTTGGTGTTCTATCTTTACTTGTTAACAAGTAAGACATCTCCTTACGAAATTCTCGTTATCATTTCTCATGTTTGGCTACTAATATTGCCTCTTAAAATCATGCTACATTTTTGAATTTCGAGGTGTATCATAAATTTTGAACAATGATCTTCTTGCAACACTTCTTCTCATAGAGATGCATCATCAGGTACATATAAACCATTTTTAAATCGTAGTCATGTTTCTTTATCGTAAAAGAAATATGGATTTTTACTCAAAAAATTTTGTATAATGGAATCTTCGGTCTGCTTAATAAAGACTTTCTTTCTTAATTCAAGATAAACGATAATGTTAAAAAAATGTACAAGGGGTAAGTAACAGTAGATCATATTGCTCTATGGTAGGGGCAATATCGTAGGAATTTTTAGTATGAAGTTTTACTACGGGATTTTGACTCAAAGCGTCGGCTACTACATTACCTTTGTCTGGATGGTAATTGAGTTTAAATTTGTAATCTTCCTAAAATTATATCCACCTTCGTTGTCTTAAGTTCAAGTCCATCTGGGTAAAGATATATTTCAAACTTTTTTTTTATCTAAAAAGACTTGAAAACTTACACCATAAAGGTAACAACGTCAAATCTTTAATGCAAAAACTATGACTTCTAGTTCTAGATCATGGATCGGATAATTACACCCATGCATCTTGAAGTGTCGTACCCCGTATTCTACCACTTTTTCATTTTGCATTAACACATATCCTAGTCCTTGTAATGAAGCATCGATATACATCTCATAACTTACATCACTAAAAGGAATAGTTAGGATATGAGACATAGTTAATTTGTCCTTCAACACTTGTAACAATTGGTTACAATATTCAGTCCATATAAATGGAACTTCCTTCCTAGTTAGTTTTGAAAGGGGAAGAGCAATGCATGAATATCCTTCGACAAAATGATGATAGTATCCAACTAATCCTAGAAAACTCTTTATTTCAGTAATATTGGTAGGATTTTTCCATTTCAAAATGGCTGAAATCTTGGCTTGATCGACTTGGATTCCATATTCAGAAATTACATGTCCAAAAAATTTGATTTCCTTCATTGGGAAGTCACATATGCTCTTTTTTGCATGTAACTGATGGTTTCTAAGAGTACTTAATATTACATTCAATTGATGGGTATGTTCAATCATATTTTAAGAATAGACAAGAATATCATCAATAAAAATGATAATGAACTAGTTAAGAAAAGGTCTAAAAATTTTGTGCATTAGATCCATAAAAGTTATTGGGGCATTGTTTAAACCAAGTGACATTACAGTAAATTTGAAATGTCTGTAACGGATTCGAAGAGTAGTTTTTAGAATGTCTTCCTCTCTAAAGCATAACTGGTGATAACCGGATTATAAATCTATTTTAGAAAAAAACCTTGCTCCTTTAAGTTGATTAAACATATCCCCTATTCAGGGTAAAGGATACTTATTCTTAATAGATACGGAATTCAATTTATGATAATATATGCATAGTTTAAGGCTTCCATCATGTTTCTTAATGAATAATATTATACCTCCCCAAGGTGATGAACTTACTTGAATGAAACCTTTTGTTAAAATATCATCTAACTGGGTAAGAAGTTCTCAAGGTTCTAAAGAAGACATTCGATATGGAGGTATCAAAATAGGAAGTGTATTGGGATAAAGATTGATACTAAACTCAATTTCTCTAGAAGGGGGTAATTTTGGAAAAACCTCGAGAAAAACATCTTCAAATTGTTCCAACTGATTTGGAATAAAAGAAAAAATTTCAAATTGGAAATTTGAAGGTTCTAATGGACGTGATCCTTGAAACATAAAAGAACAATCATTTCCATTTCGAAACTGAATTTTCTTAGTTTGACAGTTGATATAAGTGGGATGCTTGGATAATACATCCATTTTGATGACAATATCGGAACCACCAATATTTAGGATTATCAAGTTAACAAAGAGAGTTCATAGACTAAGATTAATTTTATAATTTTTATAACCTTGGGTTGGTGTATTGATTGCACATGTTTGTAATTCAATATCCAATGAACTAGTTAAAGATGTTGGAGATAATTGTATTAATTTAGGTAGTCTACGACTAATAAAGGAATGCTTAGATCCTGTATCAAACAAATTATGTGTAGGAACATGTTGAAAGATAATCATACCTCTTATCACATCATGTGAATTTCGCATAAGCCATATAGCATAATTCCTCCCATGACTCGAAATTGGCTCAACTCTCTAGTTGGTTTGAAGTGATTTGGAACATAATGGAATTTTGGATTTTGTGAGGGTTTATTTAGTTAGCAGGGGATTGGAGACGACTTTATCTTAGGACATCGGGGCCGAATATGTCCTACTTCATAACATTCATGACAATGAATTTTGGAACATATCTTGTTTTGATGGTTGTAGGAATATGCTTGTCCACTTGAGTTCGCTTATTGATGAGGTGTAAACTGAGATGGAGTTCTAATGACATGATTGTTTCTGATAGTTGGGGGTGAAGATTGGATCATGATAGAAGATTTACATTCCATAATTTTTGCAAAGTCAATTAACTGAGAGTACTCATGAATTTGTAACGGAGTGATTAAATTCTTAATTATCGGATGTAATCCTCTTTTAAACCGCTTACATTTCTCTATCTCAACATCCACATATTCTAGGGCATAGCTAGATAGTTCAATAAACTTATCCTCGTATTGGGATATATAGAGGTTATCTTGTTGTAAATTTAGGAAATAAATGGTTCATTGGTCTCTCTCAGTCTCGAAAAAGTACTTTTTGAAAAAAAGTCTCTGCAAATTGTTCCCAAATAAAATTAGCAACACTCTGATTGCATGACATTGCTTGACACCAAAAATCGACTTCACTTTTAAACGTATAAGAGACTAAAATTATTCAAAGATTAGTAACTATACCTACTCCGTTTAGAATTTTCATAATCTGGGGCATCCATTTCTCATCTTTATTAGCACTTGACTTTCTAAGAAAAGATGTGGGTCGTTGTCTTAGAAATTCCTTAAGAGCATTCATTCTACGAATTTCTTTGAAAATAACCTTAGGAGTAGAACGAGTAGTCTTTTGTTGTTAGGCTAATGTTGTAAGTTCCTAGAGACACCACATGAGTCCTTCATTGTGAGTTTGTTCACATTGAGTTCTAGTAGAGGGGGTTCGAGTACTAACCATCCTAAAATAGAATAGTTTAAATAATAAAAGTCATAAAAATGAACTAACAAGCCTACAGTATTTCACATAAAGTTATATGGTACAATACTATTATACAGCATAACCCATATCAGCGTAGCTAAAGTTATATTCTAAAATATTTAGAACAACTTTTAACGTAAGATTCTTTTAAGTAGGAATGACTTCGTCGGCATTGGATGTAGACTCTGGGTTGAATAGATAATCTCCTTGGTCTAAGTCATCAGTCGAGTCACTTGTGGTGCTGAAAGAATACCCTTTGTGAATTTCTCCATTAGATGTCACTTCAGGGTACATTGGTGGAGCTGGCTATTCACCTGCAAGTGAAAAATTTATAGCTTCTTGAAGTATGATAGGATCGTTGGCAAAATCATCCATTTTTCTCATGACCTGAATGTCGTCCAACACTCTATTGGTTAACACCAGACTTTTAATGTCATTACTTGACCCTACCCAATCTTCTTCAACTCCACGAATCATTTCTCTTAACTTGGCCAAAGCCTCTTCTCTCACGCGCACTTCCCATATGTTATCTAGCTCGAGATCTATGTTAAAAATGAATGTATCCCACGCGTCCATACTAAAAAATGGGTTTTCCATATAATAATAATAATAATAATGATAACAATAATAATAATAATAATAATAATAATAATAATAATAATAATAATAACAACAACAACAACAACAACAACAACAACAACAACAACAACAACAACAACAACAACAACAACAACAACAACAATAATAATAATAAAAGAAGTTACGAAGATATCAAATCACTAATATCTTATCTATTACCCCCATAGAATGCTAACCCGGTGATATGTTTTAGATTTAAAACATGCTCGGATACCAACTTGTCACACCTGCTTTTTGGTATGAATGAACAAGAAGTACACATAAATCAATGAGTTAAAGTGAAGGCGTAATAATATAACTTTATTCATTATAAATATGTTTACATAGCGTTAAACCACCGCAGGGGTGAGTTACACATTTTTAGTCAACATGATAATTTAGAAAATTGAAAAGCACCACTCCTTGCTCCCATCTAGTTTAATCTCTTCCTACACAGTCACATACGCAAACAGGTGATCGGTTTCTGTCTCTAGTAGGGAAGAGATACTATCTTCTTTCTAGTTGTTCACTTGGATAAGGAAGGAGTTAACACCAACATGCTAAGCAGTTTCTACTAGTTCGATAACAATGATATCGATATAAATGAGATCTTGAGTGTGTATAGAATCAGTGTTTAAAACATTGACAATAATAATCTGATAATTTAATATTTATTAGGTTATAAGAACATCAAAATGTTGGAACTCACAATTCCACAGTGATTAGTCCGTTTAAGAAATATAGTTTATTACAAGTTTAGTAAGGATCATGTAAATAAAGTTGAAGAGTTTTGAACTAATAATCCTATTCTTACTAGTTCCCTAACGGTGTAGACATAATTAAGCCATCAGTTAACTTATAATAAAAATTAGTCAACCCAAAATTTTTGGAGAAAAGTAACCTGTTATGCACACAATTAAAGTGGCACTCATACCTATGTAGAAATAACCATGGATCCTTGTCATATGAAGCCAGTAGGTCAAGTAGAAAGTTTTGTGGGACAACACGTCAGTCTAATTGCTAGTTAATACTGATGCTTCTAGTAAAACTGGCACAAAGTGCTAGGGAGAACTAAATCAATAAGGTACATGATATCAGTTATTAGAGAAGGGTTAAAATTGATCCTTAAGTTTAAATACTGGTGAAAAATTCAAATACTAATGATGGTTAGCAAAATATGCAGTATGACAGTATAATAACATGCACACACTAACAGTAAATGGGGCTATCACATAGTGATATCAATAGCAGTATTTCAAATATGCAAAGTATATTGATAAAAAGGTGGGAAAAACTTACTTTCTTGTTATTTGGTTGTCTTGCTATCACAGTGGGATATTTAGAAGAACTGTGGCTTGATCTTTTGCTATACAATGTGTAGTATATAAGTAATTAGGATATAATCTTTAGTTTTCTATTAGAACTATCCCTTTTTTTAAGTTTTGAGGGCTTATTTGTAATTATCTTGGGACTTGAAAATACTTAATTTAGCACATTATTGAACTTTGGTGCAAGAGAGTGTTTATCTTAATAGTTTGATGTATGTATGGAAAAAGTTTGGGGATCAAAGTAATAAGTTGGAAAAGTTAATAGGGGTTAATTTGTAATTTTGGAAAAGTTTCTTGAAGTAAAAACCTTGTTTTTGCATAAGTCGAGCTTGGAATATCTAAACATGGTCTTATTTTATACCATTTTGATCAGAAAAATTTAATAAAAATTTTTAGAAGAAAATCACAATTTCCTGATTGGCCACATGCCCCTCACGCGCGTGGCCAAGGTTTCTAAAAAAACTCATCATCTTCAACATCTCGATTTTGACTTTTTAGGGTTTTATTTTCGACTGAGGTTTTCTCCTTTGTTGTTATACTTGTCCACAACACACGCATCCACATGTCTCGGTGTCCACCGAATGGCTTTAATACGTCTACGATGTCGAACAAGAACTCCTTCTCTTTTCTTCACCACAAAACCCAAATGTTAAAGTATAGAACAAACCTTCTTAGTGAATCAAGATCACATAAACATATAGTAATGATAACTCGGATCTTCGCAAACTCTAAGGATGTGTTTGAGCTTTGAAACCTTAGAAAAATATGTGCAAAAACTCGTACCGGATTGAAAAATGTTTTCCAGATTGCACAACTCTTTAATTCTGACGAAACCACGCTTTAAATAGGAAAAATAAATTGCCTCGAAAAATGTGTCTTTCGAACGAGATTGACCAGCCGTTCGCACGACATAGCCATCTCGCTCAAACGATCCAGCTGTCGTTCGAACGATGCACGTGTAAATTTGACTTTTTCTTTAAAGCATTTCTTCCAAGAGAGATCCAATTAAGTCTAACTCATTTTCGAGCTTATCAGAATAAAATGTTGTGTAAAATATTTAAAACACTTTTAAAACATTTTAAATTATTTTTATTTATAAAATTACATCCTTATCATTTATAAAAACAATTTCGAATCTCATTAATAATATGCATTCATACCTGTGTGATCTCGGAATGTAATAAACTTGAAGACGAATAAACAGGCATCAATTAAACTTCGGCATGATTAATTCTTTGAAGCTTTGCCGCAACATATTTAATTTCTTCAATACGTCATAGACCAAGTGGGATCGTGACAAAATAAAACCTCCCTATGACATATTACAAACATAGTTTTGTTTATGGAATTAAGTCAAAACAATATAGGGACTCAAACGAAAATTTATGTCCTTACAAATAATCCCCTTTGACTATTTCGGGACAAAACTAAACCAGTGAAATGCCTAAGTCGGGATGTCAAGCTGTATGACACCTAAATCCCATCCCATAAACTCAAAATCAAAAAATAAAGGACACAGACTAGTATATGTACCACCGGCAAGCATGAACTGTCTGAATGTGATGTAGACTTGAAATCTCGAATCTCTGAAGCATACCTACACACATGAAACAAACAAATAAATACCCAGTGAAGTATGGTGGAACAAATGAAACCAATATATATATATATCCAAATGATACCAATTTTACAATAGATACGAATATGAATAAACTCTAAAAAATCATTTGTTAAACAATTGAGCAACAATATGATACTAATTTGTAAAATATGTAATCAAACAGAATTTCTCAATAAATCAATTGAGTGACAATATGATACTAATTTCTAAATATGTAATCAAACAACATTTCTCAACAAATCTCCCCCTACATCACTACATCTCTCCCCCTTTTCGTCGCGAATAGACAATCCGATGACAAGATAAACCAATCAACAAGTATTAACCATGAAGATATACCAAATAAAAATCTCTAGATAATCATGAAACAACCAGATAAATATGATCAAGTAATGACCAATCAGTAGCTAGTAAACAAGGGAATAACAGAAAGAATATAGCAAACTAATCAGGTGTGATAAACGGAATCATATGCAAAATATCAATTTTGAAACAATATAACCTTCATATAAACCAGTCAGTCCAGAAAGCTTCCCGTAGTACCAAAAAATATACCACAATAACGAGGGTGCTGCAAACAAAAAGAAGCAAAAATTCCTAGACTATCGTTCGAACAAGCCAGGGACGCGCTCAAACGAGATGAGGACATCGCTCGAACGAGGTCTTCTATCAACATGAGATATCGTTTGAACTACTTCTCGCGACAACCAAATTTTCCCAGATTCTGAGAAATATCATAAATTTTTTCCGAGTGAAAAACTTTCCAGAAAAAATGCCAAGAAGGGGTTGACAGCAGAAAAATAGTGCTAAAATAGTAAGCTTTTTATCCAAAACGTATAAAAACTAACAATGCTAGTTACATGCAAACATAGTACTTATGTGCTCAAACATGGACATGGAATGTATGGGCGTGAAACTACAACAAATGAGTCACAATTCTAACACATCGAAAAGATCAAGAAACTCTAATTGATAACGATAAATCATCAAACTTTATCATAGACATATGACAATTAAAGTGTGAGCTTAATGAACTAAACATACTACATGCACAAAAATCCATATTTTTGACAATTCTACAAACAATAGCGTCAAATTGCAATGTTTCAACATTAGGATTAGTTATGCAAACCCGTTTAATTTACTCCAACCAAACTCCATCACATATACATACTTTTTTTCAAGTTCTTTTGAGGTTTCTAGCAATCTCAACTTAAAGAAAATCTTATTGGCCCTTTTTCTTAGCATATTGCTTTTTCTTTTGGACTCTTTTAAACGGTGACTTTCACGACGAGTCAATTGAACTCTCGCAGCCCTTTCCCGTCAATCACTCATCATTTTTTTTAATTTTTATATCAATACAAATCCTCACGGTAAACAGTTCCGATATACACACTTCTCCTTAAGTCTACTTACGCATAGATGACAATATTGAGATAAGAACGCCTCACCAAATTCAAATATGCAAGACAAGTCAAACATCCATATAAACTCGTGCATGTGTGAAATGATGGCATATATACAAAGTCGAATCAAAATGCATATCAACTTCAAAACTACCCCATTTGAACAATGGTTAAGATCATTCTAAGCATTGTCCTATGGCATGGTTAAGAACAATGGTTAAGATAATAATGACCAAATGTCCTAGCCACATGGATAATGAAATGATGGGGGGGGGGGGGGGGGGTCAAGCACACCAATATTCCACATCAAACATGTAAACTCAAACACAAAAAACAAAAATCTTTTTGGCTTTTCAAACACATTTTTACTCAAATAAAAGTAAAATGTTTTTGGGTTTTCAAAATTTTTCTCAAAAACAGAAACTTTCTGTATTTTTCAATAGGACTCAAACAAATGAAAACTATAATACAAAATGATACACAATCCATTATACTATCCATGAATATATCATGAAGCAAGCTAGTATATGACAAACAAGGCAACACTATCATCCTTTAGATTTATCATGGGAAGAATCAAGTGCACCCAAATGAGAATCATGAAGTTTTATTCCTAAAGCCACTAAATCCGATTTTCTAACCCAAGTAGGTGTAAAATGACACATGGGGGTTTCGAGAACCGGGGAAACTTTATTCCTAAACTTCCTAGGAGCTTGTCTAAGGTCGTAACAACAACGCCTAAGGTGACCTTTCCTACCACAGAACGTGCAAGTGTAGCGATGGTGGGAATGATTACCTATATGTGGACATTTTCTAACATTCCTAGTGTTTCTCACACGTGCGGGGGGAATTGGAACAACTCTCTCATCAAAATCTATACCTCCCCTATCTCCCTTAATTCGGACGGTGCCTAAGATCTTATCTAACTTCTCCGGCCTAGCCTCCAAATCAATCTTAACTCTAGACAAGTCTCTCAATCTCTCTTCCAACTCATGAATCCTAGGCTCAAGTAGATGCCTAGATTCCTCAAACTCTAAAATATCCTTTTTCAAGGCCTCCATCAAACCCCTAAGATTGTCTCTCTCTTTCTCCACAAACTCTAGTTTCTCCTTAAACTTCTTCTCTCGTGCCCTAAGATCCTCTATCAACGTATCATTATTTTCTATGGCACGTTCATTCAACTTAGCTTGCAATTTTGCATTTCCCTTTTTCATTTTCACCATCTTATCATACAATTCATTAAATGCAACTTGTAACTCTTTCACATCTACTTCCTCCTCTTCACTCTCTTCTCCCTCACTAACATGGGATTCGCTCAAAACCTTCTCGGAAGTGTCATTCACATGAGAATTGTCATCGGTCACATGACATGAAATAAATGCAAAAAAGTTACGCTCAATGGGGGAACTCTCTCCCTCTTTTGAATCACTATCACTTAAGGTGGCACTATATACAATGGATTTCTTGCCTTCTTTCTTAAGTCTATTGGGACACTCCTTAACTTTGTAATCGTACCCCTCACACCCAAAACACTTATTTGACTCATCTTTTAGGCTTCTCAAACTTATCCTTTGATGTGAGATCTACTTTGTTGTTATGGAATTTTTCAAATTTCTTGGCGTCTTTAGATTGCTTTTGAAACTTAATAAATTTTTTAAATTTCTTTGCCAACAAAACGACATCCTCAAAATCGAAATCAAAATTGAAATCCTCATTCGAAACATCAGTTACCTCCTTCTAAGTTTTCAAAGCAATACCCTTTTCTTTCATAGGCACTTGCTTAGAGGTAATCATGTTGATTTTATAGGTTTGTAAGTCACCTACAATCTCTTCTAGTTTCGTCGACTTTAACTTACCTAAGGAGTTTAAAATAGTCACTTTTGCATCAAACCTACTGGGCAACGACCTAAGGATTTTCTTAATGACACGGTAGTCAGGAATTTTCTCACCTAGGTTAAATGATGAGTTGACAATATTGGACAACCTAGCATAAAACTTATCAAAAGTCTCACTCTCTAACATCCTAATGGTCTCAAACTGTGTGGTAAGATTTTGAAGTTTCGATGCCCTAACCGTGCTAGTGCCCTTGTGAGTGAGTGCAAAAATATCCCAAGCCTCTTTTGATGTTTCACAAGTCATAACTCTATTAAATTATTCTGGTGTGACATGTGAAGAAATAACGTGCAAACCCTTAGAATTATATTGTGAAAGTCTATGTTCAGTTTCAATCCATGACTCAATAGGCATTAAATTAGCAACCTCACCTAAAATAGTGACAGGGGGTGTCCAACCTTTCTCAACTGCTAGCCACACACACCCATCAATATATTTTAATGCACTTTTCATTCTCATCTTCCAATAAGTGTAATTAGTGCCATAAAAAACAGGAGTTCGAAAAAATTTGTTATTTCCATAATTCATCTATGAAAACACATGGGATCACAAAAAAAATAAATTATGTTTTCTTTCTCTGATACCAATTTGAAAGAGTGGCCCTACACGAGTGTGTTTCAAATCAAACCAATTTTCACCAAAAATTATTCAACTTTTAATGTGCACCAAACCAAGTTGTTAAAAAAACATCTTTTTACTTTAAACCAATTTTATCTTGATTAATCCTAAACATGCATCTAGTGATTAAAGAAAGTAAAGTAAAGTATAGAATACTCACAAAGCAGGATGTACGAGGAAAAATCCAAGATGGGAAAAAACCTCGGATGACTCAAGCCAGACAATCACTATGAATATGGAATTACAACGAACAGACAAAAGACTCACTCAACGACTCGATCCCCATGGGTCTTTACGCTCTTCTGATCTTCAACCACTCCTCTCTCAATGCCCACATAGAAAGTCCTTCTTCCACGATACATGTCCACAATACACGTATCCATGTATGTCTCGGTGTCCACCGAATGGCTTTGATAGGTCTACGATATCGAACAAGAAGTCCTTCTCTTTTCTTCACCGCAAAACCCAGATGTTCAAGTATAGAATAAACCTTCTCGGTGAAGCAAGATCACATCAATATATAGTAATGATAACTCGGATCTTTGCAAACTCTAAGGATGTGTTTGAGCTTTGAAACCTTAGAAAAATATGTGCAAAAACTCATACTGGATTCAAAAATGTTTTCCAGATTGCACACCTCTTTAATTATGACGAAACCACACTTTAAATAGGTGAAATTAACAGCCTCAAAAAATGTGTTGCTCGAACGAGATTGACCAGTCGTTCGCGTGACATAGCCCTCTCGCTCGAACGATCCAGACGTCATTCAAACAACGCGCATGTAAGTTTGAATTTTTCCTTAAAACATTTCTTCCAAAAGAGATCAAATTAAGTCAAACTCATTTTTGATCTTATCGGAATAAAACGTAGTGTAAAACATTTTAAAATAAATTTTGAATCTCATTAATAATATGCATTCATACCTGTTTGATCTCGGAATACAATAAACTTGAAGACGAATAAACATGCACCAATTAAACTTCGGCATGATTAATTCTTTAAAGCATTGCCACAACGTTTTCAATTTCTTCAATACATCATAGACCGAGTGGGATCGTGACAAAATAAAATCTACCTATGACATATTACAAAAATAGTTTTGTTTACGGAACTAAGTCAAAATAATACAGGGACTCAATTGGAAATTTACGTCCTTACACTTCTTATGCTGATGTGGGGCTACATGTGGATAGGGTTGAAGGTACGAATGCATATTAGTCCTAAAATTATGAATGCATATTAGTCCTTCTTCCACTTCCTCAATTAGATTGTGTGCCGATTTATCATCTTTAATATCTGAGGGATCGCAATGAAGGTATGAATGCATATTAGTCTTTGATCCGTGAATATGTTTGGGTGTTGTTTTATAAACTTATTTGAGGCATTTTTTCATAAAATATTTTTTTGAAAGAAAAAATATTTGTTGTTTAAGTTCGTTCGAATGAGTTTACATAGTTCATTTGAACAATGTGTGAATGTCGCTAGAACGACCTTCAAATCAACATCAAACGAGATAATTCTATTGATCAAAGATATATCTTTCGAAGTTGGTTCAAATGAGAATAGTGTGTTCTTTAAATGAGGTTTTTTCTGGTTAAAAATACACAGTGTTTTCATTCTAACGAACTACATGTTTTCATTTGAACGAACTGCCTAAAAAATGTGTCATCTCAAAATTTGTGGTGTCTATAAATATTGAGGTTTGCCATCAATTTTTTTAGAGGTATTTTGATAAAATATTTTTCCATGGTTTATCTTGTTCATCCTAAACCCTAGTTTACACCCACGTTTGAGATCCAAGAATCCTAGATCTATATGTCTATTTGAGACCTCTTCTTTATTCCACTATATATGTTTTCTCTTTTTATAGTGAGTGTTTCAAATGGTGGAGACCGTGTTTACGATGAACGACGACTGGACTGGTCATGAGACAAGTAAGATTGGTGAGATACCGAGATGTGGGAATGCATTTACATTGTGTGTATGTTGAAAGGCATCCAACAGTGCATGAGAAGAACGTTATAAGAAATGAGGAAGCGCATCAAGGCCTGAAATCTTCGAGTTTGTGAGTAAGTTTAAGTCGTTCTTATAAATAGACCTATATGATTCTGGACTTATATGGTTGGGTTGTCTAAGATTTTTCCCATTGTGGGTTTTCCTCATACATCCCCATGTTATGGTTTGATTATTTTATTCTTTGTTATACTCACCTAGATGCATGCTTAGGTCAAAACTAAAATTGGCAAAACTATTTCACACTACAATTGTGGTTTTTAAAGGTGCAAAGTTTATTAAAATTTTGAAAATTTTAAAATTTCTAGTGTTTCTGTATAACCCCTAGGGGAAAATAGCTTTCTCAGATTGGTGTCTGATAGGGTTACACTAGTTTGCTATGTTAGATCCTTTGTTTGCTTATTTAGGGTATAGATGGATTTTAACCGAGAGGGTAGTTCCATATGTCGAACTTCACTATTTAAGGGGACAACTATCCCTATTGGAAGGATTGGATGCAATTTTTCCTAAAATCGATAAATGATAGTGTCTGGACAACGGTTAATTATGGGTGGAATCCTCCCACTAAAGGTGGTGCTCCTCAAGCACATGCCTCCTGGACAAAACCTGAAAAGAATGACTCTCCTTTTAATTCTAGGGGTGTGAATGCTATTTTTGGTGATGTGAATGCATAAGAGTTTAAACGTAATATGATTTTCGAGAGCTCTAAGGATGCTTAGGATATTTTACAATCCACACACGGGGAACAAATAATGTTAGTTTCAAGTTACAAAATTTGACGACTAAGTTTGAGACAATTAAGATGTTAGAGAATGATTCTTTTGATGAGTTCTATGTCAAGTTGTAAGATATTATCACCTTTTCAATTATCTTAGGTGATCCTATCCGCAAGTCTATAGTTGTACAAAAAATCTTAAGGTCGTTGATAATATCTTACAAGTTAACATAGAACTCCTCAAAAGACTCATTCTCTAGCATCTTAATTGTCTCAAACTTAGTCGTCAAATTTTGTAATTTTGTAACTTCCTATTTCGACTCATTATCACTAAGGGTGGTATTGTATACCTTATATTTTTTACCATCCTTCCTTAGTCCAGTGGGACACTCACTAGAATAATTCTTATAACCTTGGCATTAAAAACACTTTTCCCGATTATCTACCTTCTTAGCACCATCAATATTCTTCCTATCATCGTCAATAAAGTTCTTAAGTTTATTTTATAAAGTCTTCTAATATATCTTCTCATCTCTAAGATTTAGAAACTTCATTAACCTACTAAAAAACCTATTTATCTCATCATAATCAAACTCACTGTCATTATCAAAATCCAACATATCCTCTTTTTGAGCTTTCATGGAATATTCTTTTCTTTCTTCTTGGGAGGACACATGTTCATCTGATAGGTTTGAAGATCACCTACAAGTTCTTAGACTCTAATAGCTTCAACACCACCTAGGGAATCTTGGACCATGACTTCAGGGTTAAATCATTACATAAAGTAGTTTGAGATTGATTTTCATAATGGATTCACTTTGAATATGCCTCTACACACACTTTGTAGGAGCTATTTTGAATTTTAGCTTCATATGTCAAATGATCTAAGTGATATGTTCCCACAACACACTTCTCATATAAATAAAAAAAAAATTACTAAGGGGAATTTGTGCATGTAAAAACCATTGCCCACGAGTTTGTTTGATATTTTTTTTAAATATGAATGTGAACGAAAAAGGCCTCCGAAAGGAATTTTTTTTTTTGCGGGAAAGGCTACCATTAGCAAGAGGCTAAAAAGATTAAGAGCTAATAAAGATTAAAAAAATTCCAACGCTAAATTTTTACATTAATACATAAAAAATTAAATATGTTTAAAAGAAAATGAGAGATAAAAACGATATTGTTTTTAGGGTATTTAGTTGAAGATCAATGGGTTTACACAATGAGTTCTAGTTGAGCTTGATTATTTTGGTGCGGTTGATTTGAGAATCTTCAAAATTTCTAGGCAAGTGTGCATTGTGTTTGTTTGTCCTTCTGAGTTCTTTATTTGACATGTGAGGCTAAATTGAATGTTGATAAATTATTTCGGTAAATTAGATCTACTTAGACATGTTTGAGTGATTGGGTCATTTTCTCTTATTTCTAGTTCATGCCCCCTCAATTCGTACCGCTATGTTTGGACATATTGTACTATAGAGTGTGAAAAGATGACGTGCTTGTATCTTTGTGGTCATTAATACCTATATATATTTGTTCTCCATTGGTATATGTGTGATTATACAATATGTTTTTGGTTTTGAGTCTTTTCATTTTAATTTCGTTATTTTTTTTTCTAATGTTGAATCTTTGATTTATATTGGCATTTTTTATGACCATCTTGGTATCTTATGCTTAAATTCTTGCATCTTAGTTGATATAATTTTTTTATAGTTTGTACTATTGAGATTGTGTTGCCAATGTATTTGTCATTGCATGAGTTACTTCATAACAAAGCATGATATATTTATTTTTTCCTTTATGATTCTCGTGCTTAAATTAGGGGGAAATTTAGTTTTATTGAGTATAAATGTTTTCTTATTGTGGACCTTATTCTTTATCTTCTAACCAAAAAGGGGGAGAAATAGTATCTAACTCTTTCGGTGTGGGCGTTATTTAACTTAGGAAGGTACGTCCTTTCCTAGGTAGAGATAGTTAAACAAATGCGGAGGGTTTTTCGTATACGGTTCATATATTGTCATATTCTCTTTGCATTTGAAGGTTTTTTTAAGTGTTCAGGTGTAATACCCCGTATTTTATGCATATTAATTTTATTATGAACTTTTGCAAACTAGGATTAATAAATTTAAGAGAGAAAATTTATTTTATAATTAATCCAACTTAATGGTAAAAATTACTAGCGTGACGAGAGTTAGTAGTTATTGAAATATGTTGAAATCATGTTGAATTATAACTATGTTGAGCATTACGTAGTGAGTAACGTAATAGATGGTTTTAGAAATAATAATATGGTCGGGGATGAGATACACGACAGTTAAGATATAATTATTCGGGACGCGCGTATGAGTCACATCACTACTATATTTTTGGGGGTTAAAAAGGTAAATTATTTTAATATAACTCTAATGACTATTTTTGACTGCACCAGTGTGTCCGGAATGATCGAAATAGTTAGAAAACACTACTCAAATATTATATTTGGAGCCCGGGACATTTTAGCCCAAAATGACACCTCAGAGGGGTATTTTAGTCTTTTGGGATTTTTGAGGAATTACATGGACGGAAATTAGGATTAGAATAAAACCTACGTGGGTTAGAGGTTACTGTAAGTTTCAACCTATGTGAGAGAGAGAGAGAGAGAGAGAGAGAGACAAGGAAGAAGAAGACTCTATTGGAGAATAAGGGCAAGAACTCAAGGATTTCCACCCAAGAATTACATCAAAGTGTAGATAGCGATGAGAGAATCAACTACATTTCAATTTCAACCTAAGAATCAGAAATCCATTCCAAGGCAAGTGTTTATCTTACTAGTTTATTTTTCAGAAATCCATTCTAATGAAAGTGTTTATCTTGCCTGAAAGATTTAACCCTAAAGTCATGGTCCAATATTCCCTAGGTGGTGTTGACGCTATGAGAGTCTAATAACTTGTAGGTGATCTTCAAACCTATCAGATGAACATGTGTCCTCCCAAGAAGAAAGAAAAGAATATTGCCATGAACGCTCGAAAAGAGGACGTGTGGGATTTTGATAATGACGGTGAGCTTGATTATGAAGAGACAAATAGGCTTTCTAGGAAGTTAAAGAAGTTTCTTAAGCTTGGATATGAGAAGATATATTAGAAGAGTTTATAAAATAAACTTAAGAACTTTATTGATGATGATATGAAGAATATGGACGGTCCTAAGAAGGTAGATAATCGGGATAGTGTTTTCAATGCCAAGGTTATAAGCATTATTCTAGTGAGCGTCCCACTGGACTAAGGAAGAATGGTAAAAAAAGTCTAAGGTATACAATACCACCCTTAGTGATAATGAGTCGAAATAGGAAGTTAATTCCCCTACTAATCGCAACTATAGTGCATTCATGGCCAGTCTTGTGGGCTTAAATAAAGTGTCTTCCGCTATTAAAGATTATCATGTGTTTGAAGGTTCTGAGGTCTGGTCTTTAGGATCCGAAGCTAGTGAGGAAAGGAGTGGGGGAAATAAAGAATATGAGGAGGCTAGTGAGATTCAAGTGTCCTTTTGGGAGTTGTACACTAAGTTGTTGAAGTTAAAAAAAGGCCAACTTATGTTTAGAACCTAAGGTGAAGGGACATTCCATAAGGGATGCTAACGGTAAAATGTTTTAGGATCTTTGGTAACATGAGAGCAATCTTAAAGAGAAGAAAAAGTATATTGTGGGAGAGATAGATATTTCTCGTCGTTTGATGGAGTCTTTGAAGAAGGAGCTTCTCGAGTTTCAAGAGTCTAGGCATTTGATCGAGTCTAGGATTGTGAAGTTAGAGGAGAAGTTGGGAGAGTCAAGTAATGTCAAATTTGACATTGATTCTTGGTCGGAGAGGTTTAATAAAATTTATGCACAATTGGAATCAAAGATGACAACTGTGAGATTGGCTTCGATGATATAGTTAATTTTGCTGCTAAAGCCAAGACCATAATTTTGAGAGAGCCAAATAAATCTAGGGACATTAGAAAAGTTCAACCTAAAGGTAACATTCCTTGTGTCTGTACTTTCATATATTTGTGGTGGAAAATTTCACCTTATTCATTTCTATTATGATATTAGAGAAGTTCCTAGGATGATTAAGTCTAGTGCCACCAAGGTTCCTCAGTCCCGAGGTCGTCACGTTATACCTATGTGGATTCGGAGATCCGATTTGGAGGCACTAAATGTTAATACTGTTGACTCTTGTTTTCTATTATATGATTTATCCATTTTTGTATCCTATAAGTGACTGTTATTGATGTTTGTCATACACTAGAGGTATGCTTTATGCTATTATTGCTAGTGTTATGACGTGTTTATCTGTTGCATTTTGCTTTCCCATTTTTTAGGTCTTAATGAGAAATATAGAAAAATATTTTGTTTGTCTTTTGAGTTTGTTTTTTATAATTTGGTATCATTTGTAAAAAAATTCAAAACTCAAAGACGATTTTTAATTTTTTGTGAAGTTTAGTTTTACACATATTGTGTTGTATATCCGTGTGTTTTAATCTCATTCCTTCCATTTATCTATGTTACTAGGACATTTGATTTTGATTTTCAATACTTAGATTGTTCTTAATCATGTTTACATAAAGTAGTTTGAGATTGATTTTCATAATGGATTCACTTTGAATATGCCTCTACACACACTTTGTAGGAGCTATTTTGAATTTTAACTTCATATGTCAAATGAGCGAAAGTGATATGTTCCCACAACAATCTTCTCATATAAATAAATAAAAAATTACTAAGGGGAATTTGTGCATGTAAAAACCATTGCCCACGAGTTTGTTTGATATTTTTTTAAGTATGAATGTGAACGAAAAAGGGATCCGAAAGGAGATTTTTTTTTTTTGGAGGAAAGGCTACCATTGGCAAGAGGTTAAAAAGATTAAGAGCTAATAAAGATTAGAAAAATTCCAACGCTAAATTTTTACATTAATACTCTAAAAATTAAATATGTTTAAAGAAAATGAGAGATAAAAATGATATTGTTTTTAGGTTATTTAGTTGAAGATCAATGGGTTTACACAATGAGTTCTAGTTGAGCTTGATTATTTTGGTGCGGTTGATTTGAGAATCTTCAAAATTTCTAGGCAAGTGTGCATTGTGTTTGTTTGTCCTTCTGAGTTCTTTATTTGACATGTGAGGCTAAATTGAATGTTGATAAATTATTTCGGTAAAATAGATCTACTTAGACATGTTTGAGTGATTGGGTCATTTTCTCTTATTTCTAGTTCATGCCCCCTCACTTCGTACCGCTATGTTTGGACATATTGTACTATAGAGTGTGTAAAGATGACGTGCTTGTATCTTTGTGGTCATTAATACCTATATATATTTGTTCTCCATTGTTATATGTGTGATTATACAATATGTTTTTGGTTTTGAGTCTTTTCATTTTAAATTCGTTATTTTTTTTCTAATGTTGAATCTTTGATTTATATTGGCATTTTTTATGATCATCTTGGTATCTTATGCTTAAATTCTTGCATCTTAGTTGATATCATTTTTTTATAGTTTGGACTATTGAGATTGTGTTGGCAATGTATTTGTCATTGCATGAGTTGCGTCATAACAAAGCATGATATATTTATTTTTTCCTTTATGATTCTCGTGCTTAACTTAGGGGTAAATTTAGTTTTATTTAGTATAAATGTTTTATTATTGTGCACCTTATTCTTTATCTTCTAACCAAAAAGGGAGAGAAATAGTATCTAACTCTTTCAGTGTGGGAGTTATAAAACTTAGGAAGGTACGTCCTTTCCTAGGTAGAGATAGTTAAACAAATGCGGAGGATTTTTCGTATACGGTTCATATATTGTCATATTCTCTTTGCATTTGAAGGTTTTTTTAAGTGTGCGGGTGTAATACCCCGTATTTTATGCATATTAATTTTATTATGAACTTTTGCAAACTAGGATTAATAAATTTAAGAGAGAAAATTTATTTTATAATTAATCCAACTTAATGGTAAAAATTACTAGCATGACGAGAGTTAGTTGTTATTGAAAATAATTATGTTGAAATCATGTTTAATTATAACTATGTTGAGCATTACGTAGTGGCTAACGTAATAGATGGTTTTAGAAATAATAATATGGTCGGGATGAGATACACGACAGTTAAGATATAATTATCCGGGACGCGCGTATGAGTCACATCACTACTATATTTTTGGGAGTTAAAATGGTAAATTATTTTAATATAACTCTAATGACTATTTTGAGTGAGCCAGTGTGTCCGAAAGGGTCGAAATAGTTAGAAAACACTACTCGGATATTATATTTGGAGCCCGGGACATTTTAGCCCAAAATGACACCCCAGAGGGGTATTTTAGTCTTTTGGGATTTTGGGGGAATTACATGGACGAAAATTAGTATTAAAATAAAACCTACGTGGGTTAGAGGTTACTGTAAGTTTCAACCTATGTGTGTGTGTGTGTGAGAGAGAGAGAGAGAGAGAGAGAGAGAGAGAGAGAGAGAGAGAACCAAGGAAGAAGAAGACTCTATTGGAGAACAAGGACAAGATCTCAAGGATTTCCACCCAAGAATTACACCAAAGTGTAGATCGCGATGAGAGAATCAACTACATTTCAATTTCAACCTAAGAATCAGAAATCCATTCCAAGGCAAGTGTTTATCTTACTAGTTTATTTATCATTTATTGTTCCTGTTAAACTCTGTTGATGATTTAGACATTATATGATGGAAATTTGGGTTTCATTAAGTTTAATCATAAAGGAACATTAGATTTTGGTGATGGGTTGCGTGTAGAGTATTTACCCCATTTCTAGACTCTTAAATCTAGAGATTTTATGTACAAATCACGAATTAAATTAAGGGTTTGAAATAATTACGTGTTGGGTTCCTTATATGAGAATTCTTAGAGATTTTAGAAGCTATTGGTTTCCCTTTTGAAAACATAAAGATTTGAACATTAATATGTGTTAGAATTTGCCCCATAATGATTATGGATGGTTTAGAACCATCTAAATTGATGTTGGAAGAAATTTGGATTGAGTTAATGTTGAAAAAAATCAAATCTGGGAAGAACTGGCTCTGTTCGAATTTTTCGTTCGAAGACCTGCCCAGGTCATTCGAATGATCCTTCTAACAAGAAATCCAATGACCCTTTGAACGAGAATTCCTTAACTTCTAACGAGATTCCCGAATGGGTTTTTAGGGTCTGGTCGAGTTAAAAATCATCCTAGGTTTACCCAAGAGAGTGTATTAACCTACGTGAGTAACGGGTGACTTAAAATCCAAAGTTTTAGGGAACTAAGGGTGTAATGATACTCGAGGTATTGAACTTGTATGGAAACCTAGGAGAGAAGTGAGTCCTAGAAAGGTTATATATAAATGGATATCGTGGAGAGTAAAAATGTTAATATTACCTACGTACTATGGGAATTGGGTTGTGTGAATGCCTATTAAGTTATATAAGTTGTGTGCATGCTTGTTAATTGGAATAATATGTATGTCATACCTAGATATTGGCTATAGAACGAAGGTTAGCACATTGTGGACGATCATATATTGTGTGCCTTCGAGGAGGGGAATTTTGAGTCGTACCAATAGAGCATGGAACCTAGGTAGGGGCTATCTGTGAGAATGATAGGGGTGACGACTGTATGGGTGCATAGGTATATGCGTAGCCCATCGACTTGGGACAATGTTCGCCTCCAATATGTGTATATGCTTGATTGGTTCCTGAGAGATTGGTCCTATTGTCCTTCATGCACGAGCGTTTCCAATGGGATAATATAGCCGAGTATGCCTAACACAAGGGGTTTCTTAACCATGGGTGAAGTGTTGATATATGTATATTTTTATGTATACATAGAGAGATTTTATATATGTATACTGAGTTCCTATTCTGTGTTTCATGTTGTCTACTTTACTAAAGTGTATATGTATTAGGTCACCAGTTGAGAATTAATAATGATGTGAGAATGAGTTAAGACATCTATAAACCTATTCCTAAATAATAGATATATATATATATTGGCTTCAGGTTATTTAGATACTTTATCAGGCATAGAGGTTATACTACATATAGTCATGCAGAGTATCGAGACTAATATGGGTAGTTAGGCTCGCTAGGTGTGCACATTAGATAAGAGGTGAGCATTCGAGGTGAGTACGCTAAGATAACATGAATAATATTTGTGCTAATTAACCAATTTAACCACTTGCTATATTTAAACTGTTTTCTACTCGGGCCGAGGAAGCTCGGCTATGATATCTATTTTATCTCGGTCAACTTATATTCCCTTAGATGAAACTATGTGTCCTAGAACTATTCCCTCGGTAATGATGAAGTGGCATTTTTCCCAATTGAGGACTAAGTTCTTCTCCACACATCGAGATAAAACTTTTTCAAGATTCATAAAACAGTGGTCAAAAGAGGGGAAAAAACGTTGAAATCGTCCATGAAAACCTCAAGTCCTTTTTGTACCATGTCGCTAAAGAGACTTAACAAGCACCTTTGAAATGTCGGGGGCATATTACACAATCCAAAAGGCATACATTTTTGGGCAAACGTACTAAATGGACATGTAAAAGTCGTCTTCTCTTAATCAAGTATATCTACCTCAATTTGGTTATAACCAGAGTAACCATCAAGAAAGTAATAATATGGGTGGATAGCTACGCGTTCAAGCATTCGTTCGATGAAAGTCAAGAGTAAGTAATATTTTCTCATCCCGGCATTGAGTTTCCGGTAATCAGTGCAAACATGCCACCCGATGGTGGTGCATTGAGGAATTAATTCACCCTTAGCATTTTCGACCACTGTCATTCCTGAATTCTTTGGGATGACTTGCATTGGGCTCACCCATTTGCTATCCGAGATAGGGTATATAATCTCGGCATCTAATAGCTTTAGGATTTTTGCTCTAACGACTTCTTTCATTTGGGTTCAATCACCTTTGCATTTCCCTCGATGGTTTCATATCCTCCTCGAGGTTGATTTTATTTGTACAAATCAGGGGACTTATACCCTTCAAATCTGCTATTGACCAACCAAAATACCTCTGTGCTTCCTCAAAATTTCTAGGAACTTAACCTCTTGCTCTTTATCTAGGCTAGAGGAGACAACAATAAGAAATGTCTCATCCTCTCCTAGAAAAGCATATTTCACATTTGAGGGTAGTTTCTTCAACTTGAGGGTAGGAATTTTCTCTTTGGATGGGATTGATATGACTCCCTAGGTGTTAATTCTTTAAATCTAGAAACCTAATGGATATCTCTCAACTCCACTAACGACACTCCCTCGTCTAATATGGCTTTCATCTCCTCGACCTCTCGCTCACACTCGGTGTATGGGATCTCACTTTCCTAACCTCTCACTAGGCATGATTATAATGCGTCCCCACCCATGGTTCTCCCAATGTTCTCTTATACTACCTCATTTATGAGGTCAACCTCATGGATTTTATCTTCATCACCCATTTGGTTAGCAATATTAAAAATGTTTGTCTCTAGGGTCATGTTCCCAAAGGTGACCTGCATTTTCCCATTTTGTGTATTGATGAAGGCATTAGCCGTAGCTAAGAATTGGAGGCATAAAATGATGGGAACATGGTTGCTAGAGTGAATGGAGGGATCCTTGTCCCAAGTGACAAAGTCTACTGGGAAGTAGAAAGTGTCCACTTGGACTATGACATCCTCAATAATCCCTCGAGTCACCTTCACTCTGTGATCTTCTAATTAGAGAGTAATTCATGTGGGCTTAAGGTCACCCAACTTAAGTTGCCTCTAAATGGAGTAGGGAAGTATATTAACACTATAACCTAAGTTCAATAAGGCTCTCTCAATTTGACATTCTCCAATAACACATGAGATCATGGGTGCACCCGGAACTTTAAACTTTGGTGGAAGGTCGTTAAGTAGAACGGAGCTCACATTCTGTGCTAGGAAGACATTCTTCTTCACCGTTAAACGTCTGTTCATAGTCAAAAGGTCTTTAATGACCTTGACATAGGTGGTAATTTACTGGATAGCATCAAGGAATGCAAATTCAGCTTCACTTGCTTAAGAATATCTAGCACATCTGCACGGTAGGCTCCCTTTTGAGGTGGGTCCAACCGTTGAGGGAACGGAGTAGCGGAAGGAGGATTAACAATAACTTCAGTCTCGTTAATGTCTTCCTTGTCACTCTCCTTCAAGGGAGCATCTTCAGCGTCTTTTGTGTCAAGCAAAACCTCCTTATCTTTTGGCTTCTCGTGTAAGGGAGGTGATAAGTTAACGATCCTCCCACTACGTAGTGTGGTGACAGCTTGGCATTGATCTTATTGATCGAAAGATGTAGAGATAACATTTTCTTGACCTTGAAAGGGTCTTTTCCCTTGAGCCAAAATTTTTCCCTTCTCTTGTACATTTAACGAAGTTTGCAACCTAGATATGCTTATCTGCATTTCTGTGAATATAGGATCGCATTTAGCGTTGGTTGCATTTTAGGACTGGATAAACTGATTTAATTTGTCCTCGAGATACCTTCGTGGTGGGGTAATGTATGGTCTTGGAGGTAGTTCTTGCATGTAGGGCTGCATTGGTGGTGGTTGCTAAAATTAATGAGGGAGTGGAGGTAGGGCAACATGTGAAGTAGGATTTATCTTAGTGTGTTGTTACCCATAGTTGAAACCAGGATGGTTCCTCCATGAAGGGTTGTATGCATTCCAGTGAGGTGCATTAAAATTTCCCTTAAACCCTTCTATTGCTTTCACTTGCTCGGTATGCATGTATTTGTAGGCAGGTATTGTCGGACAAGATATTGTTGAATGCCCCGCCTCACAAATAGCGCACACCTTTTCTTTCACAGCACGGGAGGAGCTGGTAGCTTCTTTCAATCTCTCATGCTTTTCTTAAATTGGTCAAGTCGATGGTCTACCTAGGTATCTTGATTCAATTGGTATAGAATGGACGCAATAGAGGAATTGGACACTTGTCGAGGTCAATTTTGGGCATTCGAATCAAAGGTGTCCTATGCTTGAGTAGTCTCGATGACATACTTAAGATGAGCCTCGTCGTCACTCGCATTTAATTCCCAAAATGGTCTTTCACATATTGTTTGAATAAGTTATTTAGATGCTATTGTCAGCCCGCGATGGAATGAAGAGATAAGGTGATGTTTCTCAAATCCATGATGGGTGCAAGAGTTAATTAACTCTTGGAATCATTCCCAACACTTGTCAGGCGGCTCATTCTGTCGTTGTAGAAAGGATTTAATTTGATCCTTGATAGAGTTGGTTTTATGTGGTGGAAAGAACTTTGAAAGAAATTTGGATTTCATATCCTTCCATGATATGATCGATTCTGGGGTAAAGACCAAAGCCAGGTCTTAGCCTTCTCCGTTAAGGAAAATGGAAAAATCTTTAGGCGAATGACATCTTACGTGCAAGCTTTGTCACTAAATGTTTCGCACGCCTCTTCGAACTCTCGAATATGGAGATATGGTTTCCCTGAATCCATTTCGTGAAAAGTTGGGAAAAAATTTATCATCCCATTACGGAAGTGGAACCGACCGACATTATATAGGAGTAAAATGTAAACAGGGGTGACAGTTCGCTCAGAAATAGGAGTTCCTTCATGGGACGATATAGTAGGTTTCCCTCACCCGTACCAAAACTAGAGATATTTGGCATGGCTCTCTCTCCAATGTACTCAGAATCCTGACTCGGTGTTCTGGACGTGTGATGGAGTTTAGAGGGGTAGGAGGGGGAGCCCAGAATTATGGAACGTGAGGGGTATGGGGGCTTTCGAAATTATACTCGATAATGGGATTTTCGTGAATTCTTATTGGAGTATTCTGAGGAGTTTGTTCTTGATTTTTCATGAAAGGGCTTTTGAGATTTGATTTCTTTTTGGATTTTTAATTTATTTTTTTTTGGAATCAAATTTAGGATTGAATCAACTAACCTAAAGTCTACCTAGGTCCCCGGCAATGGCGCCAAAAACTTGACATGACCACAAATGCGTATCTAGAGTGTGTGCTAATATAGGCTCAAGTACAAGCCAGCCGTGTCAGTAATAAACCCAGTAAGTAGGGATCGTCTCCACAGGGAACTAGGACATTGAATCATAACGACGCGGAATAGGTGACTAACCCAAAAATTAACTCTGGAAAAGAAATTGAAAATGTGATTAGAGAGAATGGAAAATATATTAACTATAAGTGAATGCAAATGAACTACTAACTAAAATAAGTGTAAAGAAATAAATCTACTGAATGAATTGACTACGAATAAGGAAACATAGGTTGGGTTATAATCCCCCAAACCCTAGTATATTTAACGTATAGAATGATAGGTCTTGAATTCGAAATTCAATTGAACCTGTACTTTATCAATCCTAAGCATTATATATATGAGGATACGAGTCCGCACCATACACAATCAAAGGTAATCACAAAGCGTTGTTGAATAGCTACAAGCGCACTGCACTCTTAAACACATCGGTACCTAGGGCAAACGAGGTGAAAATATCTACAATGGTTATGCGTACTACACAACACGATTCACTTAAAATTCAATTCAAACCCTACTATACATGGTTAAATTACATCGGGTTGGTTCCATGCACCCCAATCCTTAAAAACTTAGCCAGACATGGTAAATTAAATAAAGAAAAAATTTCTATAATGCAGGAATTCATGACTAGTTTGGAAAATTTGAGAAAAAAATTTATGAATTAAGAATTGAAGACTAAGACCCACGAATTAATCTAACTAACTACTAAAGAAATTAAAAACAAGAATTAAATGTTACTCGCAATAAAGAAATCTGGAAAATAAAGTTTGAATCTTGAATTAATTGCAAAACTTCAAAACTAAGGTTCTACTCTACAAGAGCCCTCTAAAATCTAATAATATTTTAACCCCCTAATGTGTGACAATAAACTAAAATAAATACACTTCAAATTTTCCCAAGAATTTGAACCCAGTAAAACTATGAAGAAGGAATGAAAAATCTGGGAAAATCTCAATCGGACCGGTCCAACGGGTTTCTTCGGTTCAGTCTGGCATAACCGGATCGGTTTGATTTCTTCTCTAAACGGATCGATCTGGTAGTGAAAATGGTCCACTATGTTCTCTCTTCCCGAATCGGTTCATTTTTGGCAATATCAGGATCGGTCTGGTTCTCAAATTGAGACAAATTGTTTTTGATTCCCGGACCGATTCATTTTTCACTAACCCCGGTCCGGTTCGGATCTGTAATTGTTCCAATTTTCTTTTCTTGATTTTCTCATCTTCGAGGCTTCATATCTTCTGACTCGATGCTCGAATTGGGATGTCGTTTCTTCCTAGGCGCTTATGGACGCGAGATCTTCATTTTCATGTTTACCATCTTCCAAACTCCATATGTGAAATGACTATTTTTCCCCTTTGACTTTCCTTCGTTCGTTAATTTATTGGCTTTGGATTCCTCTTCTCTTCACTTGCATTAAATAACCATTAAAAGCATGAACAATACACAAAACTCGAGGCACTATGTCGAAATTTTTAGTAGCATATAGATGAGATAAATCAATACGTTTTACATTATTCGAGGTGCTAAAAGCAACTAAATTAAGGGGATAAATTCAAAAGAATTTATGCCTAATCACCTACTCACCACTCCTTTACCCTATCAAAATAATCATCCTCCTTTAACCACATATTTTCAAATTTAAATGGCGTCCTCCTACTATCCACCCCCACACTCCAACAAAATTGGAATGTGATTTGATGGCATCCAGGTCAAGCAAGACTGGATCACCCCCGAAAAATACTCATCTCACCCTTAATAAAGTACAAACCGATCAATCTGAGACATATAATGGTCTTCCCAATTATTGGTCCTCGTAAAAGCCCCCCCCCCCCCCCCCCCCCCGCCCCCCCTCATGAATATAATTTTAAAATATGAGAAAATACAATAACAACATTATTGTAGAACGTGCATACAAGTTCATGAATGAGAATGCCCTTTTGTGTGTGTTTTAGGTAATGACAAATTTTTTTCCAAATTTCTCAATTTTATTATACACCAACTATGAAAACCAATTCATTTTAACCTGTTTTATTTTCTTAACCATAAAACATGCATGTAAGTGATTTAGAGAATTAAGAAGATAAAGCATGCAGGGAAAAAAATACAATTTCAAGAAAAAAAAATCTTTTGAGTAAATACATTTATTTCACTATATATTGTAAATCGCAACTAACAAATACATAGAGAAATATGCAATGAAGTTACCATAGAAAATCCACATAGATCACAACCTGTAACCAATAAAGATTCCCTCAAGAACCTCAAGAACCTCAAGAATCTCAAGAATCACAGCTCCTCCTTTAGCAGTGAATACCCTCAAGTGTCCCTAATGACCGCAGTTGTCAGCAATAGCTCCCATAAGAACTACCACTCCAACAGTGGAGAATCCTTCTCAGCAGGAGAAACTTCAACAAAGAAGTATTTTGGGTTCCAAAATGATTCACAAAATTATACGGGATGTTTTGTCAAAATAAAAAAGATAAATTTTCCCAAAAATGTGAAGATTAAAAGTTTTTTGATATGCAATTTTCGTGTAGCAAAAGTCTTAATGAAAAATTCTCACAAAAGAGGTATTTATAAAAACACATAACACTTAAGGCGGTGGAGATAATTCGAATGACTAAGGCATGTCGTTTGAACGACCTAAGAAACGACCTGATAACATGCAAAACAGTGTAGGGTCGCCTGAGATGAAAATAAGAATTGACCTATCTTGTGACCTAAGAAACGACATGAGATGTCATTTAGAGAGATGGTTTGAACGACATTGTTTTGTCTGTGAACGACTAAAGCAAAAAGAATATTTTTTTTAATGCTCGCCTATAGGTCTTACAAAAAATAATTTTACTTAGAAAAACGCCTCATTTTGATAAAAAAAAATAGTTTCAAAAAATATTCTATTACTATTGCAAAATATTTTCAAAACTCAAATGCATTCCTTACCAACATCAATTTCTTTGATATTCAGATCTGCCTTCTTGAACATATGGAGTAAACTTTTTTCGACGGTTCTAGCAGTATACGACATACACAACATAACCTCGGGACTTTGAAAAATATGTCCTTATGAGTCTCCCCATATGTCTACGTTGGTAAAAAAATAAAAACAATCCAAATTATCCATCAAATGTCCTATACAATTATAATACCCTCCCATGAACTCAAAAGTGAAAAGATACTAAAAATGCAATTCTTAAAGAAATCTTCAACTATAAATCTCTTCAAATGAAAGCTATTTGATTTCCTTGCTCTTCTTTTGTCTTCTTTCAAAATGATCACCAAAATCCTGCACACAATACACAAAACAAATAACTTTATGACGTATCGAGTTTGAAAAAACATAAATAAAGTGAAGTAAATCTCAAATCTCCCACAAAATTCAAACTCTCACTCCCCCATAATTAATAATTTTTTATCCTAATTTTTATTTGTCTAAAATAGACAAGAAAAAGAATAATCTTTAATAAATACGGAGTGCCACAATAAGCATAACAAATATATATCAATTATGCTCATGCAACGATATACTCAAAAGGCTTCATAATCTCATTTTTATCTTTCACAAATTTTTCAAAAAAGTGCAAATTTCACAAATATAACATGAAACGCCGTATATAATATATCAAAGAAACCCAACACATATACATAGGTATAAAAGACCACAAAACACGACACAAAACAAATAAGCTTTACACACTAGCATAATATCGATGTGTCCAAACATGTGGAATGGAATGAATCGGTGTGAACTAGAAAAAAAAGAGTTATAACCCAAACACTCAAATATGTTCAAGAAGCAAAACTTTATCAAATTAAGCTTTAGCCTCGAGTGATATATAGATTTGAACGTAATGAACAAAATAAGCGTAATGCATACAAACCTTGAATATTAATTATTCTAAAAAATCAATAGTGTCATGACAAGATAAGCATAACTGGGATTCATTGTCATTATGCAAACCCAAGGTTCTAAAAAATGCGGGGCGTGATCGAAGCGTGGAGGCCAAGCCTTAAGCCTTAGAAGCCTAGGCGGGCCTAGGCGTGAAAAGACGTTTAGGCCTTTTTAATATATTTTAATATTTTTTAACCATAACAAGGCTATTAAAATACTAAAATTGTACATATCATAAAAATATGTCTGAATATTTGCAAATAAAAATAGTATTTGATTATTTTGGATGAGATAATGGTCCGGTTTGTCAAAAAATCTTTAAAAGGCGATATCATTTCACTAAAAGATTGTTGTTTTAAGAGAAAAAGTACGACTTAAGGGTTTTACCAAGCATAAGGCGTCAAAATCTTAAGGCGGGCCGTTTCTCCCAAGCCTCAAGCCTAGGCGTGCCTAGACGGAGCCTAGGCAGGTTTTTTAGAACAGTGTGCAAACCCAATAATATTTCCATCCAAACTCCGTCAATGTATTATTCTTTTTTTTTCTTTTGAATGAATATATCAAACTAAACTAATTGTCCCCTTTTTGGCATATTATTCTTCTCATTGCCTTAATTTTTTATTGGGCTCATCTCAAATGGTGGATTTCACGACGATATTATTATTCTCTCACATCCCTTTCCCATGTTCACTCATCATTTTTCATATTAAATAAATTTCTCACACGAAACGGTTCTTACATGAACAAATCCTCCATAGTCAACTAAACATGTAGATGACAAAATTGATAGGAGAACATCTCACCAATCTCAAGTGTACATCACGACGTAAAAATCCAATAAGCTAGTGCGTGTGTGTGTGGAGGCATAAATAGAGTCGAATCCATAAAGCAAATCAATTTCAAAACAACTCCATAAACATGGTTAAGATCAATCTAATCATCTAAAGTCATAACCAAATGTCCTAGCCACGTAGAAATTACGAAATGAATTGGATTCAAATGCACCAATATACCACACCAAATTGTAAAACTAAAATACATAAAGATTCAAAAATCTTTTTGAATTTCTAAAAATATATAAAATCAAAAATCATATTGTAATTTTTCAATTTGATTCAAAAAAATATATAATACAAAAATTACACATGCCATAACACTAGCAAAAATATATCATGAAGTAAAACTAATGTATGACAAACATCCAACGGGATCAATTAAAAGATCTAACATGGGGAGAATCACACACAAGCACACGAGAGTCATGAAGGATAATTCCTAAAGCCTTTAAGTCTGATTTCCCAACCCAAATAATGTATAATGGCGCATGGGAGTATTAGGAATCGGAGGGACTCTATTCTTAGACTTCCTAGGAGCATTCATAAGTTTGTAACATAAATGCCTAAGGCGACCTTACCTACTTCAATGTGTGCAAGTGTAGATATGGAGGCAAATGTTACCTGAAGGTGGTCCTCTCCTAATATTTGTGGGTGGCTTTCTCCTAATGTTCTTAGGAGGCTCTCTCATATGCCTGGTCTTAGCTTTGGGAATGGGAGAAACAAGTTCATCGAAGCCAATACCACACCTATCATCCTTGATTTGGATGGTGCCTAACATATTATCTAGCTTTTCCGGCCTAGAATAAAAATCAAGCTTCACCTTACTCGAATCGCTCAATATTTCCTCAAGCACTTATCCTAGACTCAAGTAAATGCTTAGACTCCTCAAACTCTAAAAACTCCTTTTTTATATTCTCCATTAAACCTTGGAGATTATCTCTCTAACATTCAATGTATTCTAGCCTCTTCCAAAGAGTCTTCTCACGTGCCCTAAGTCTTCCAAAGCATCAGTATTATTATTAATGGCACGTTCTTTCAACTCAATTGCTAACTTGAAGTTTGCCTTCTTTACTATCAAAGTTTTTGGATACTATTCATTAAGGGTAACTTGTAAGTATCTTTTCTCCAACACTTCATCCTCACTCACATCACCCTCACTTTCTTGGTCTTAACTACCTATGGTCTTAGAACAATCATGTCACGAGATATCTTCATGAGAATAATTGTCGTCATATCTCACATGATTAGCCACGACGATGGTAAGGACTCCCTTATGGGCATAAAAATTTTCTCCTTCCGGGTCACTATCACTAAGGGTAGAAACATGTTTTATCATTTTATTAACATACTTACTTACATTAGTGGGACACTCATCTAACCTATGACTGTACCCCTCCCAACAAAGACACCTCTCAGAGTCATCCCTTTTAACTAAAGTCATAAGTGCGGACTTTATACGTGTTTTCCAATTAGACCCATCAGACAAATGTGTTCTAAAATCATCGAACCCTATAAAGGCATACCTAAAGACACGAAAAAACTTTTTAAATGAAATCAGGATAACTCGATAACTTGGAGCAATATGCTCTAATACCAATTTAAGAATGTCATTTTGTGTGTGTGTTTTAGGTAAAGACAACCTTTTTCCAAATTTCTCAATTTTATTATGCACCAAATATGAGAACTAATTTTATTTTCTTAACCCTTAAACATGCATCTAAGTGATCCAAAGCATTAAGAAGATAAAGCATGCAGGGAAAAAACACAATTTTAGGAAAAAAATCCCTTTTCAGGTAAAAACGATTATTTCACTATATATTGTAAATCGTAACTTACAAGCTGAAATCCACATAGACCCTAACTTAGAACCAACAAAGATTCCCTCATAAACCGCAACTCCTCCTTTAATAGTGAATACCCACGAGTATCCCCAATGACCGTATTCATCAACAATATCTCCCACAAGAACTACCAATCCTATAGTAGAGAATCCTTCTCTACAAGTGAAACTTCAACACAGAAGTGTTTTGGGTTCCAAAACGATTGACAAAAGTATATGGCATGTTTTGTGTGAACCAAAAACATAAATTTTCCTTAAAAAGTGAAGACTAAAAGTCCGCAGATGCGCAGTTTTCCTGTAGAAAAAGTCTTAATGAAAAAATCTCACAAAACAGGTATTTATAGCACCATAAAACACTTGAGGTAGCTGAGCTCTTTCGAACAACCAAGGCATGGCGTTTGAATGACATTAGATGTCGTTTGAGCGACCTAACAAACAACCTGATAAAATGCAAAACAGAGTAGGGTAGTTTGATGAAAACAAGGAACGACCTATCTTGGAACTAAGAAATGGCATAAGATGTTGTTAGAAGAGGTCGTTTGAATGACATTGGCATGTTGTTTGAACGACATTGCTTTGTCGTTTGAACAACTGAAGTGAAAAGAATATTATTTTTCAATTCTCACCTATAGGTCTTCTAAAAAATATTTAAGGTTAGAAAAGCACCTCATTTTGATAACAAAACATTTTTGAAAAATATCCTAATACCATCGTAAAATATTTTTGAAACTTAAATGCATTCCTTACCAAAATCAGTCTCGTAGAGGACTATTGTTGAAGTCGTTTGATATATGGATACGCCTTATTGGAGGTATGAAGTGAACTTCTTTTGACAGTTGTAAGGGTATACGACATACACAATGTAACCTCGAGACTATGAAAAATATATCCTTACAAATCACCCCTATGTTTATGCCGATACAAGATAAATACAATCTAAATTATCAATCAAATGTCCTATACAAATCTAATACCCTCCCATGAACCCAGAAGTTGAAAGATACTAAAAAAGCAAGTCTTCAAAAATATTCAACTTCAAATCTCTTGAAATAAAATCTCTTCGCTTTCCTTGCTCTTCTTTTGTGTATTTTCCAAATGATCATCAAAGTCTTACACACAATAAAAAAAATACCTTCATGAAGTATGAAGTTTGAAATGAGATAAGCATGAATCAAATAAAGTAAATCTCAAATCTTCCATAAAATTCAAACACTCACTCCCCCATAATTCATAATTCCCCCCCCCCCCCTCCCCCCCCCCTTTATTAATCCAAAATAGAAATGGAAAATAATAATCATTAATATATACGGAGTGTCACGACAGGCATGGAAAATATATATTAATTATGCTCATGCAAGGATATACTCAAAAGGCTTCATAATAATTTTTGGATTTTTTCTAATTTTTCAAAAAAAATTCAAATTTCACAAATACAACATGCAATACCATATATAATATATTCAACATATATCAAAGAAAACCCGACACATATATATAGATATAAACGACTACAAAACCCATAAGCTTTACACACCAGCATAGAATCAATGCCAACATAAAATCAGTGTGTCCAAACATATGAAATGGAATGAATGGGTGTGAACTAGAAAAAAAGAATTAAAACCCGAACACTCAAATATCATCAGGAAGTTCTAATTAACCACAACATTTTATCAAACGAATCTTTAGCCTCGATTGGCATAAAATTTTTAACTTAATGAACAAAAAATCCATAATGCACACAAAACTAGAATATTGATTATTCTACAAATCAATAGCGTCATGATAAGATAAGCATAACTAGGATTCATTGTCATTGTGCAAATTCGTTGATATTTCCATCCAAACTCCCTCAAAGTATTATTCTTTTCTTTTTCCTTTGAATGAATATATCAAATTAAACTAATTGGTTCATTTTTGGCATATTATTAATTTTATTGCCTTAATTTGTTCTTGGGCTCTTTTCAAGTGGTAGCTTTCACGAAGAGATTATTATTCTCTCATAGCCCTTTCCCCTGTTCACTCATCATTTGTTCATATAAAATAAAATCCTCATGGGCAACGGTTCTTATATGCACAAATTCTCCATAGTCAGATAAACATGTAGATGACAAAATTGATAGGAGAACATCTCACGAAGCTCAAGGGTACATTATGAAGTAAAAATATAATAAGCTCATGCATGTGTGTGTAGAGGCATAAATAGAGTCAAATCCATAAAGCAAGTCAATTTTGAAATAACTCCATAAACATGGTTAAGATCAATCTAAGAATCTAAAGTCATAACCAAATGTCCTAGACACATGAAAATTGCGGAATGAATTGTATTCAAACACACACCAATATGCCACGCCAAATGCTTAAAACTAAAATACACAAAGAACCGAAAATCTTTTTGAATTTTCAAAAAATATATAAAACCAAAAATCTTTTTGTATTTTTTCAATACAAATCAAGAAAAATATAATGCAAAAAGTACACATGTTATAACACTGCAAAAATATATCATAAAGTACAATTAGTGTATGACAAACATCCAACACGATTAGTCGAAAGATCTAACATGGGGAGAATCACGTGCAAGCACACAAGTGTCATGAAGGATAATTCCTAAAGCCTCTAAGTTTAATTTCCTAACCAAATATATGTACGATGACGCATGGGGATTTTAGTAATCGGTGTGACTCAATTCTTAAACTTCCTAGGAACATTCGTAACATATACATCTAAGGTGACTTTGCCTACCACAATGTGTGCAAGTGTAGATATGGAGGTAATTATTACCTAAATGTGGCCCTGTCCTAATATTCCTTAGCGACTCTCTCCAAATGTTCGTAGGTGGCTCTCTCATATGCACAGTCTTCTCTTTGGTAATGGCAACAACATGTTCATCAAATCCAATATCACACCTATCATCCTTAATTTGGACAGTGCCTAACATATTATATAGCTTTTTTGACCTAGAGACCAAATCAAACTTCACCTTACTCAAATCCCTCAATATCTCCTCAAGGTCACCTACCCTAGACTTAATCAAATACCTAGGCTCCTCAAACTCTAAAATATTCTTTTCCATAGCCTTCATTAAACCTCAAAGACTATCTCTCTCACCCTCAACATATTTTGGCCTCTCTCGAAGAGTCTTCTTATGTGCCCTAAGATCCTCAATCAAAGTATTGGTATTGTTATTATCTATGGCACGTTGTTTAAACTTAGCATATAACTTCAAGTTTGACATCTTTACCTTAAAAGTTTCCGTATACAATTCATTGAAGACAACTTGCCAATCTCTCTTAGCCACCACTTCATCCTCACTCACATCGCCCTCACTTTATTGTGCTTCATTACCTATGGCTAAAGAAGAATTATGCAAAAAGATACCTTCATGACAAGATTTGTTGTCATCACTCACTTGATTAGCCAAGAAGGTGGTAAGGACTCACTTACTCGCACAAAAATTTTCTTCTTCCTGGTCACTATCACTAAGGGTATAAAATGTTTTATCGGTTTATCAACATCATTCCTTAGATTAATGGGACACTCATCTGACTTATGACCATACCCCTTAAAACATAGACACATCTCAGAGTCATCCCTTTTAATTAAAGTCTTAAGTGTGCACTTCATATATCTTTTCCAATTAGACCCGTCAAACAAATGTGTTCTAAAATCATCAGACTCTCCAAAAGGCATACCTAAAGACTCGAAAAAACTTTTTAAATAAAATCAGAATCACTTGATAACTTGGAAACCTACTCTGATAAATCTTTGAGATTGCCCTTTTGTGTGTGTTTTAGGTAAAGACAACGTTTTTCAAAATTTCTCAATTTTATTACGTACCAAATATGAGAACAAGTTTATTTGAACCAATTTTATTTTTTTAACCCTAAAACATGCATCCAAGTGATTCAAAGCATTAAGGAGATAAAGCATGTTGGTCCTTTCACGTAAAAATCCTTATTTTACTATATATTGTAAAGCGCAACTTATAATTTGAAAGATAAATATACAATGGATTTCCCTTACAAAATCCACATAGATCGTAACCTAGAACTAGCAAAGATTACCTTAAGAACCTCAAGAATCGCAACTCCTCTTTCAATAGTGAATACCCTCAAGTATCCCTAATGAATGCAATCATCAGGAATAGCTCCCATAAGAACTACCAATCCAGGAGTAGAGAATCCTTCTCTACAAGAGAAACTTCAACAAAGAAGTGTTTTGGGTTCCAAAATAGTTCACAAAAGTACATAGGATGTTTTAGGTGCATCAAAAACATAAATATACCCTAAAAATTGAAGACTAAAAGCCTGCAGATATGCAGTTTTCGTGTCACAAAAGTCTTAATGAAAAAATCTTACAAAACAGGTAGTTATAGCAACATATAACCCTTGAGGCAGTGGAACTCGTTCGAACGACTAAGGCATGTCATTTAAACGAAATTGTATGTCATTTGAATGACCTAAGAAACGATTTTATAAAATGCAAAACAGTGTAGGTCATTTTATAAAAATAAGGAACAACCTATCTCGTGACCAAAGAAACTATATGAGATGTCGTTTAGAGAGGTCGTTTGAAAGACATTAACATGTAATTTGAATGACATTGCTTTATCGTTTGAACGACTAAAGTGAAAAGAATATTATTTTTCAATGCTCGCCTATAGATCTTCCAAAAATTATTTTAACTTAGAAAAAACGACTCATTTTGATAACAAAACATTTTCAAAAAAAATCCCAATACTATCGTAAATCATTTTCAAAACTTAAACGCATTCCTTACTAAAATCAATCTTGTAGAGGACTGATGTTGTTGTCACTTGATATTCGGATCCGCTCCGCCTTCTTGAATGTATGGAGTGAGCTTCTTTCGACAATTGTAACAGTATACGACATACATAATGTAACCTACTATTGAAATTTTGTCCTTACAAATCTTCCCCTATGTCAATGCTGCTACAACATAAAAACAAACTGAATTATCAATGAACCATTTTATACAAATCTAATTCCTTCCCATGAACCCAACGGTGGAAAAATACCAAAAATACAAGTCTTAAAAAAATATTCAAATTTAAATCTCTTCAAATCAAATCTCCTTGCTTTCATTGCTCTTCTTTTGTGTTCTTTTCAAATGATCATCAAAGTCCTACACATAATGAACAAAACAAATACCTTCGTGAGTTAACAAGTTTGAAATGAGATAAACATAAATTAAATCAAGTAAATCTCAAATCTCCCATAAAATTCAAACTCTCACTCCCCCATAATTCATAATTCGTTCTCCCCCTTTTTATTTGTCCGAAATAGACAAGGAAAAGAATAATCATTAATAAATACGGAGTGTCACGACAAGCATAGAAAATATATATCAATTATGATCATTCAAGGATATACTCAAAAGGCTTCACAATCTCTTTTTGATTTTTCAAATATTTCCAAACAAAATACAAACTTCACAAATACAACATGCAATACCATATACAATATATGGAAAATATATCAAAGAAAACCCGGGGCATATATATAGGTATAAATGACCACAAAACACGAAAAAAATACATAAGCTTTACACACTAGCATAGTATCGATGTATCCAAACATGAGGAATGGAATTAATGGGTGTGAACTAGAAAAAAAAGAATTGTAACCTAAACACTCAAATATGTTCAAGAAGTTCTAATTTACCGCAAAACATTATCAAACGAAGATTTCACCTCAAGTGACATATAAATTTGAACTTATTGAACAAAATAAGCACAGTGCACACAAGCCTAGAATATTGAGGATTATAAAAATCAATATTGTCATGACGAGATAAGCATAACTATGATTCATTGTCATTGTGCAACCCATTGATATTTCCATCAAAACTCGCTCAAAGTATTATTCTTGTCTTTTTTTTAATTAATATATCAAACTAAAATAATTGGTCCCCCTTTTGGCATATTATTCTTTTTATTTCCTTAACTTTTTCTTTGGCTCTTTTCAAATGGTGGCTTTCACAACAAGATTATAATTCTCTCGTAGTCCTTTCTCGAGTTCACTCATCATTTTTTCATATTAAATAAACTCTTTACGGGAAACGGTTCTTACATGCACAAATCCTCCATAATCAAATAAACATGTAGATGACAAAATTGATAAGAGAACATATCACCAAGATTAAGTGTACATCATGAAGTAAAAATCTAATAAGCTCGTGCATGTGTGTGTGAAGGCATAAATAGAGTCGAATCCATAAAGCAAGTCAATTTCAAAACGATTCAATAAACATGGTTAATATTAATCTAAGCATCTAAAGTCATAATCAAATATCCTAGCCACATGGAAATTGAAGAATAAATTTGAATAAAACACACCAGTATGCCACATCAAATGTGTAAAACTAAAATACACAAAGAATCGAAAATCTTTTTGAATTTTAAAAAAATATATAAACCAAAAATATTTTTGTATTTTTGAAATATGACTCAAGAAAATATAATACAAAAAGTACACATGCCATAACACTAATAAAAATATATCATGAAGTACAACTAGTGTATGATAAAATTCAACACGGTCAATCGAAAGATATAACATGGGAATAATCATGTACAAGCATACGAGAGTCATGAAGGATAATTCCTAAAGCCTCTATGTCTAATTTCCTAACCCAAATATATGTATAATGACACATGGGGGTTTTGGGAACCAGAGTGACTCTACTCTTAAACTTCCTAGGAACATTCATAAGTTTTTAACAGAAACGCCTAAGGTGACCTTGCCTGCCACAATGTGTGTAATTGTAGATATGCTAGTAAATGTTACCTAAATGTGGTCCTCGCCTAATATTCATGGGTAGCTCTCTCCTAAGATTCCTGTCACACCCCGTTATATTCTGGCATCGTCTGCCCGCAAAACTAAGTCGATCGCGAGTAAATAAAATATTATTCTCAACATGAGACATAAATAAATTAATCCACGTGAAAAATAATTGAATCAATACCAAATGATAATAACCAGTTGTGCGATAAGATAGCCGTCACAAGCTAAAACTTCAAATAATAATCCCATCTCCAATAATATAAAACTGAACAAACTCTAACTGAATCCGTAAAAAAATCTGAATAAAACCCATAACAACTTTGGAACCGAATCGCCCAATCAAAACCATAAACTGTGTCTCAATGTAAATACGACAGAAAGGAAGCTAAACTAAACTACTAAGCAGTAATATAAAATAAACTCCAGTTGTACCTCCAAACGATAATATCCAAATAATCCTATGCAACTTCTCCAAACTTATCCTGAAAAAGTTAGTCAACGTAGGAGATCAGAGCCCCGAGCATGAATACACACTACTCCCCTTAAATAGGGTCCGTGAACCCAGACAGTAGAATTATACATGATAAATATCACAATAGAATATTTTGATTAATATGAGATAATTAAACGCAAGAAAGGTAAATTACTAACCACCCCCAAAGGTTCTTATAAAATCACACCAATATAATTTTAAATATCCCATAGTCCCCAAATTGTTAATTTAATTAAATTAACCCAAATTATCATTCTTCTCAATTTTTATTATGGCGGTCCTCCTGCCCCGAGTGGAAATTTTCACAAAAGTTTAACACTTACCCTTGTCAAACTGACTATTGATCTGTTTAAACTGTCGATCCCATAATTTGACAAGGTTCCATGCATGAAACGACATAAAAACGCCGGCTGTCTTGTTTAAACTGTCGGACCTCGCTATTAATGTCACCCATATTTTGATACCTGTATTATTATCTTAGTTATTAATTCTCATCTTCTCAAATTCTCATTTATCAAATTACCCCACCCTTATTATCGATGTGGGATCCTCAAAATACCGTTAGTCTTATACCTAAGGATCCCCAACGTACACATACGTCCTATCCTACATATAAGATGAATTACCAAGGGAAAACTCGTCCTAGTCTCATGCCTAGGCTAGCGAAATGTTAATATAACTTAAAAATCTTCCCCACCCCGAAATATAAAATTTTCACGAATTTACACTAACTAGTCTCATACCTAGAAAGTATAAATTTTAACCAAGTCCTACCCACTAGACTCATCCCTAGTAAGCATCTTAAGATAGGGTTGAGTAAAATACTATTCAAAAGTCCCTCATCCCCGTGATGGCAAAAGTGACTAAAACAATTCACGCAAAGCGCAATTCAATATGCACAACATAGCAATTTAATCATAAGGGTCCCAATTTAATATAAATCAATTAATAACACCCTTATTGATTTCTACCCCATTAATTCCATTCAATAATGTTAAATTAATTAACATGCAATAATTTTCAATGAGACATAACCGTTTTCTTTTATAAACCATCTACTTTTTATAAGTGTGAGCGCGTCCCAATAACCATATAAATAACTCTCATAATTTGTACATGAGAACCTACACCCAAAACCATAAAAACCTAAAAATCTAACCTACACACCCAAGGGTTTCAAAGAATAAATCATATTTAAAATTTTGACAAAAACAGTCCCATAATTAAGTGTCCACTTTCTCTTATTAAGTTTCTAATTGATTTTTAATCAAAAACACATTATTAAGGGTTTAGGTGCACTTAAAACAGATAATAGTAAAGGAAATGAATAGAGTATTCATGCCTGAATAAAAGTTGGTTTAGAAATCTGATCTTGAATGTGTATTCCTCTAAAAAAAATGACAGAGATTCATTCTTGACGTGTTTTGAGAAAATTCGGTTAATCTTGACAAAACTTGAGTTAAAAGTTATGTAAAATAGGGCTAGGGTTTGGAGGTTGAGGAAGATGAGAGGTTTATGAGTTTTTATAAGGCTAAAATGTGTTTTAAAATTCCTAAACTCGTCACTTTATGTTTATATACCAAAAAGAATTAGAGTCATAATCAGATACAAACACTAAAAAATTTATTCTGGATGATCAAATCATTGGAATTGCCTCTAGTTTCGGGTGTCGTAGCTGAAGACGAGAAGAAGCTGCACAAAAATTTTCAGCTCAAACGGATGGTCTAATATTTTTATAATTTTTTTTCTAGAGAGTTTTATGTTTTGAGGACTCTTAAAGAGTTTTATGTTTTGAGCACTCTTCTAAATGGCCCAAGACTTATATATACTTATATTAGGAGTCTTGTAATCCAACTTTTCAAATTCGAAATATAAAAACCAACATATTTAACTATAAAAATAATTAAATCCAAAATTTATTTTTTTCTCTAATTTTTGAATTAATTAAATAATTAATTAATAAAAACACGGGGTGTTACATACTTCCCCACTAGAAAAGGAATTTCGTCCTCAAAATTAGACGAAGCATAAACATCAAACGTAAATCACAAAATATAAAATAAGGCTCACATGTGCCTACTTGTTGAATGCTATAATTGGGGGTCCATACACCCAATCCTACGCGAACCTACCCCAAGAACAATAAAATAGTATATATATATATAACTACGAAAGTAACGGCATATCACGCGCTCTAGAAAATTACCACTTGATTCTATCTCCGATAATCTTCGCAATACATAAATCCCCAAATCAAATCACATCGTTGCATCGATACAAGACATACTCAAAATTTATACTAATGATCTTTCAAATAATTAAGGCTCCAAAATCAACTCTAAGGATCCTCACATTAAGCTTATTAATTCTAAACTCAATGGCTACAATATCCTTAACAAAAAATTATATATCTCCAAGAAACACATCTAACACATATGCTAGACCCTCTAACTTAAGGAGTTCGAATCAATAAAGGGAATCAAAGATCAATAACGCGAAAGATAAACAGACTCATAACCTACGAGGCCTAAGACCATGCTCTGATACCATCTATCACACCACACTAAATTCTGGTGTCGGCGGCCACCAAAATTAAGTCGGGCGCGAGTAAATAAATCAATCCACATGATAAATAATTGAATCAATCCCAAATGATTATAACCAAGTGTGCGATAATATAGCCATCACATGCTAAAACTCCAAATAATAATCCAATCTCCAATAATATAAAACTGAAAAAACTCCAATTGAATCCATAAAGGAATCTAAATAAAACCCAAAACAACTTTGGAACCGAATGACCCAATCAAAACCATAAAATGTGTCTCAATGTAAATACGACATAAATGAAGCTAAGATAAACTAAACTACTAAGCAGTAATACAGAATAAACTTCAGTTACACCTCTAAATGATAATCTCCAAATAATCATATGCATCTTCTCCAGACTTATCCTGAAAAAGTTAGTCAACGCACGAGGTCAGAGTCCCGAGCATGAACACACATTACTCTCCTTAAATATGGTCTGTGAACCTAGACAGTAGCATTATACATGATAAATATCACAATAGAATATTATAATTAATACGAGATAATTAAATGCAAAAAAGGTAAATTACTAACCACCCCAAAGGTTTTTATAAAATCACACCACTATCATTTTAAATATCCCACAATCCCCAAATTGTTAATTTAATTAAATTGATCAAACTATCATTCTTCTCATTTTTTATGATGGAGGTCCTTCCGCCCCAGGTGGAAATTTATACCAAAGTTTAACATTTCCCCTTATCAAAATGACCGTTGATCCGTTTAAATTGTCGATCCCTCAATTTTACAAGGTTCCACTCATGACACGACATAAAATGCCGGATGGACCATTTAAACTGTCAGCCCTCGCTATTTATGTCGCCCATATTTTAATACCCGTCTTATTATCTTAGGTATTAATTCTCATATTCTCAATTTCTCATTTATCCAATTGCCCCACCCTTTTTATTGATGTGGGATCCTCAAAATACGCCTTAGTGTCATACCTAAGGATCTTCAATGTACACATACATCATATCCTACATATAGGATTAATTACCTATAGAAAACTCGTCCTAGTCTCTTGCCTAGGCTAGCGAATTGTTAATATAACATAAAAATCTGCCCCACCCCGAAATATAAAATTTTCACGAATTTACACTAACTAGTCCCATACCTAGCAAGTGTAAATTTTAACCAAGGACTACCCACTAGTCACATACCTATGAAGAATCATAAAATAGGGTTGAGCAAAATACTAGCCAAAAGTCCCTTCTCCCCACGATGGCAAAAGTGACTAAAACAATTAACGCAAAGCACAATTCAATATGCACAACACAACAATTTAATCGTAAGGGTCCCAATTTAATTTAAATCCATTAATAACACCATCATTGGTTTATACACCATTAATTCCATTCAAAAATGTAAAATTAATTAACATGCAATAATTTTCAATAAGACATAACAATTTTTTTTTATAAATCATCTACTTTTTATAAGTGTGAGCGCGTCCCAATAATCATATAAATAACCCCCATAATTTCTACATGAGAACCTACACCCAAAAACATAAAAACCCCAAAATCTAACCTACGCACCCAAGGATTTCAACGATTAATTCATATTTAAAATTTTCACAAAACCAGTCCCATAATTAAGTGTCCCCTTTCTTTAATTAAGTTACTAATTGATTTTTAATCAAAAACATATTATTAAGGGTTTAGGCGACACTTAAAATGCATAATACTAAAGGAAAGGAATAGATTATTCATGCCTAAATAAAAGTTGGTTTAGAAATCTTATCTTCTATGTGTATTCCTATACCAAAAAATTGACAAAGATTCGTTCCTGACGCGTCTTGAGAAAACCCGATTAATCTTGACAAAACTTGAGTTGAAAGTTATGTAGAATGGGGCTAGGGTTTGGAGGTTGAAAAAGATGAGAGGTTTCTGATTTTTGAGAAGGCTAAAATGTGTTTTAAAAGACCTAAACTCGTCACTTTATGTTTATATACAAAAAATAATTAGAGTCCTAATCAGATACAAACACTAAAAAATATTCCGGATGATCGGACCCTTGGAATTGCCTGAGATTTTTTAGCGTAGCGCTAAAGACGAGAGGAAGCTGCACAAAACATTTCAGCTTGATCCGACGGTCGAATGTTTTTATATTTTTTTCTAGAGAGTTTTATGTTTTGAGGATTGTTAAAGAGTTTTTTGTTTTGAGGACTCTCCTAAATAGCCCAAGACTTATATATACTCATATAAGGAGTCTTGTAATCTAGTTTTCCGAATTCCGAATATAAAAACCAACATATTTAATTATAAAAATAATTAAATTCAAATTTTTATTTTTTTCTCTAATTTTCGAATTAATTAAGTAGTTAATTAATAAAAACACGGGGTGTTACAATTCCTAGGTGGTTCTCTCATATGCGTGATCTTGGCTTTCGAAATGGGAGAAGCCTGTTCATCAAAGAAGATACCACACCTATCATTTTTTATTTGGACGGTGCCTAACATCTTATCTATCTTTTTCGACCTAAAATCCAAATCAAACTTCACCTTACTCGAATCTCTCAATCTTTCCTCAAGCTCACCTATCCCAGACTCGAGAAAATACTTAGAGTCCTCAAACTCTAAAACTTACTTTTTCATTGCCTCCATTAAACCCGGAGGACTATCTCTCTCACCCTCAACGTATTCTAACCTCTTCCGAAGAGTCTTCTCAAGTTCCCTAAGATCCTCAACCAAAGTATCAGTATTTTTATTAATGGTATGTTCTTTTAACTTAGCTTCTAAGTTGAAGTTTTCCTTCTTTACTATCAAAGTTGTCGCATACAATTCATTGAAGGCAGCTTGCAAGTCTCTCTTACCCACCATTACATTCTTACTCACATAACCCTCACTTTCTTGGGCTTCACTACCTATTGCTACAGAAGAATCATTCAAAGCGTTATCTTCATGAGAAGATTTGTCATCACCACTCACATGATTTTCCACGAATGTGGTAAGGACTTGCTTATTGGCATAAAAATTTCTTCTTCCGGGTCTCTCTCACTAAGGGTAGAAACATGTTTCACCGGTTTGTCAACATCCTTCCTTAGATTAGTGGGACACTCATCTAACTTATGACCATACCCCTCATAGCAAAGACACCTCTCAGACTCCTCCCTTTTAACTAAAGTCTTAAGTGCACACTTCATACATGTTTTCCAATTCGACCCGTAAGATAAATGTGTTCTAAAATCATTAAACCCTCCAAAAGGCATACCTAAAGACACGAAAAAACTTTTCGAATAAAATCAGAATCACTCAATAACTTGGAGAAACTTCTATAATACAAATTTGAGAATGCCCTTTTGTGTGTGTTTTAGGTAAAGATAAAAATTTTCCAAATTTCTCAATTTTATTATGCACTAAATACGATAACCAATTTATTTAAACTAATTTTATTTTCTTAACCCTGAAACATGCATTTAAGTGATTCAAAGCATTAAGTAGATAAAGCATGCAGGGAAAAAACACAATTTCAGGAAAAAAAACCTTTCGGGTAAAAGGCTTTATTTCACTATATATTATAAACCGCAACTTACAATTACATAGAGAAAGCTGTAATGAATTTTCGGTAGAAAATTCACATAGACCGCAACCTAAAATCAGTAATGATTCCGTCGAGAATCGTAACTCCTCCTTCAACAGTGAATACCCTCGAGTATCTCCAATGACCGAGGTCGTCAGTAATAGCTCCCATAAAAACTACCAATCCAATAATATAGAATCCTTCTCTATAAGAGAAACTTAAAGAAAGTAGTGTTGTGGGTTCCAAAACGATTCACAAAAGGATATGAGATGTTTTGTGTAAATAAAAAACATAAATTTTTCCCTAAAAAGTGAGGACTAAAAGTCTGCAGATATGCAGTTTTTCTGTAGAAAAAGTCTCACAAAACAGGTATTTATAACAACATAAAACACTTGAGGTGGTGGATCTCGTTCAAACGACTAAGGAATGTCGTGTGAACAACATTAGATGTCGTTTGAACGACCTAATAAAATACAAAACAGTATAGGGTGGTTTGAAGAAAACAAGGAATGACCTATCTCGCAACCTAAGAAAGGACATGAGATGTCGTTAGAAGAGGTCGTTTAAACGACATTGGCATGTCGTTTGAGTGACATTGCTTTGTCGTAGGAATGACTGAAGCGAAAATAATATTATTTTTTAATGCTCTCCTACACGTCTTCCAAAAAATATTTTAAGTTAGAAAAATGCCTCATTTTGATAAAAATAAAAATAATTTCGAAAAATATCCCAATACTATCGTAAAACATTTTCAAAAGTTAAGCTCATTTCTTACCAAAATCAATCACGTAGAGGAATGTTGTTCAATTCGTTTGATATTCGGATCCGCCTTCTTGAATGTATAAAGTAAAATTCTTTTGATGGTTGTAACGGTATACGACATACACAATGTAACCTCGGTACTATGAAAAATATATCCTTACAATGAATAAAATTTTAAATATGAGAATACAATCGCAACATTAAATGTAGAACACTATGTTTTTAGTTATTAATCTTAAACGAGATAATTTTTAAAAATAAGTCTATCATTTGGTAGATGTCAACAATGATATTTTTTTTACTAAATCAAATATATAAAAAACTTTACATAAACAAAATTGTGTGTATGTAATCTATCTATATACTACTATAAAATGTATACAAGCATATAGAGCTCCTCACCTATGAGCCTATCCACGTGGATTATCTCATGACATGCAACCATTTAAGAGTTTTCATATCTTCCACCTTTTCTCCTTCCAGAGTATCTATCAAACCTTTATTCATTTTCTCCAAATATGCAGTCGTTTACTCTTTTTATAATTAAACAAAATATTCACACCAACCGTTCCCATCCCTTTTTGTCTTTAAGAGATCAAACAGACCTTTTATTTTCTACATCGCTTCCGATTACATATTCCCATTCTACAAACTTTAGGTTTTCTTTCCCTTAAATTAACCCTTGACCAGTCTCTTTGTTTATCTCTTTTTTATTTTTCCATCACTGTATTATGCTCACTCTCTAAGCAGAAAGAGAAACAAACACCCATAAAAACCCACTTCAATTCCTCTTCGATTTTATTGTTGATCCACAGATCCAAATCTGAAAACCCTCTCAACCGAAAAAGCAAGTTTTTTTTCCTGTCCATAGTGCGCACATATGTTATTTTATTTAAAAGAATAAGATGAATAGATAGGGGGTAATACTGCGGGATAAAAGGTTTATGGTATTTCAAAGAGGAAGAGGGAGATAATACTCTGCGACAAAAGAGGAAGAAATCCATAACTTCAGGTAATTAAGATCCCTATTTCCATCTTTTCTTAGTGTTAATGTTCAGTGTATGGTGGATTTTTAAAGTATATTTGGGTTAAAATTCATAGCTTAGCATTCATGGGAGGGTGCCAATGGTTTTATTGATTCTGTTGAAATTTACTATTTAGATTGGATTAGTAATTGGTTTTAATGACATTTAGAAAAATATAGGCTCACAAATTTTAAAAACATGCTTTATTTTATTAATTAAGAAATTTAAACTACTTTAACTAAACTTCTTAAACACCCCAAATAAATTTTGTTATGCTACTTTTTGGCAGAAAAGAATTTGGCTATGATTGAAGAAGAGCTATGGAGATGAATGGATAAGAGATGACAGTTCAGGGGTTGTAGTGATTTTATGTATTATGGTGTTATGTGCATGTGTGCGGAGGGGAATCTGTTGTTGTTGTCTTTTATTTTTGCTGTTTGTATTGTGGGTTTTCAATCTAAACGACTTATGCTTATTAAAAGAAAAAGAAATTTGAAAACTGTGATTACAACTATTTAAATGAATTTAAGAAAATTCAAAAAAAAACATTTAGTTTAAAATATTGCCTTCTTTGTTATATAAAAATCGTTTTTTTCTAATATTACATTAGATTAGCATATTCCTCTACATTGTTAATTTTTTAGGAGGAACTAAATTTGTTATTTTCTTGAAGATGATTTAATCAGTACGTTTCCATTTTTAAATTTTGTATTCAGAACTTTTGATATAAATTCTCTCTCTCTTTGTTGTAGAACAATGTTTAAATGTCATTGACAAATTTGAGTTTGTAAAAGGTGTTTGAAAAAACGTGACTGTGTGATAATTGATTAAATTCGCAACTTTCTACGTTGGCACACTTATTTAATTAGTGTCTATTTTTAAACCAAAATAAATCAACCCCAAATCATTCAACTGCGTGTGTGCGTGTGTCAAACCATAAAATAAATAAAGCATGTGACACAAGCTTAAGGAAAAATCCCCGTAGGGCAAAACCTTTTATTTATAAAACTTTGAAAATTTTACAAGACCATTGACTTACTTACAACCTGATAATCGCCCACAAGTGTAACACACGGTGTCTTCGTCAAACCTCCAAAGCAACGGCTAGAAATATTGACACAGAAATACCCACAGGTGTCAGTTCTGATGTAGTCGGCTGGAACTTTTCCTTTTCAAGAGGGCAGCAATGAAGAAGAGAAATGGCTTCTCCACAAGATATAAACTTTATAAGGACTCCCTCCACAATAGCACGCAGTTGTCGGTTGTAGAGCTCTCCCCATAAGTATAAACAATAGCAAAGTATGTTCTTGAAACCAAAACAATTCACTAAGGCATATGGGAGTTTTGTGAATTGAAAACAAAAAAGGGATTAAACCCTAAAGGAGGAAGCCAAAAAAGGATTCTGCTTTCGCAGTATTTCTGTTCGTCAAAATGCTGTGACGTCTTAATGAAAATGTTACCATTTATTGAGTATTTATAGAAAAACGTGTCGCCTCGAAAACATAGCTCGTTCGAACGAGAAGCATATGTTGCTCGAACGAAGGACACAGGTCGTTCAAACGATATCGCCCGACTTCCAATCTCATTCGAACGAGATGCTTATCTCGCGTGAACCACCTGGGCGTCAAAATCGAGGTCCGCTTAAAAACTTAGAAAAAATACTCATTCTCAATATTTGACGTAAAAGTCCGCTCCAACACTTAGAAAATATTTTGTAAAAATATCACAAAAGCTCTAAGTGAAAAGTAAAGGTATTTAAAACATAACCTTACCAAAGTAAACTTCGCGCAGTCTTGAATGATGAAGAACTTGAGTAATTCGGATCCATCTTTGATGTAGATGCCGCTTGAATGCTCTTCGAAGGTGTAGCGATATATGACATAATAAATTGAAAACGGACCTATGAAAATATGTCCTTACAAATCTCCCCCTATGTCTATGTTGGTAGATACATAAAAAATCCGAATTATCAAAAACCTAATTTCCTATACAAATCTACCCTCCCATGAATAAATTTGCAAGACTTAAAAACTGTTCTTCAATCATCTTCGTCAAATCTCAAAGCTTTTCTCATCAGGGTGTGCAACATCATGATCTTCAATATTTGTACCTACACACATGAGATAAAGAAAAAACCTTCGTGACGCATCGAGTTTGAAATGATATAAGAATAAAATATTAATAAATCAAATCTCCCCCATAATGCAAAAACTCCCCCATAACATGATAATTCTTTCTCCCCCTTTTATGATGTCCCCAAATAGAGAGATAAGAAGAAACAATCAAAACATGAAGTGTCACGATAAAATGCATAGCGAACAAAGATCAAGCTACGCGCATGCAAAGGTATGTCCCCAAAAATTTCATGGACTATTTTTGGATTTTTCAATTTTTTTTTGTACAAAAACAGGATACAAAAAAATTCACACCATGGATTTAAACTCGAACAACCAAGTCATGGAAATGGAATGTATGGGTGTGAACACATTAGATAGGTAAATAAAATCAATCAATCATATGTGCACGATGCATACGTGTACCCCTAATGAATGAACATCAAAAGAATCCTTAGTTGTAAAAATTTATTGAACTTAAATGACATCGTCTTATACAAATCAACAAATCAAAGTCAAATGATTTCCACAACAATAACGTCCAAAACTATTTAACGCTTTTTCAAGATTTTCGAGGACGTGCAAACCCGTTTAAAATCTCTAACCAAACACCCTCATATATATTTTCTTTTAGAGGAAATCTAAATTCTCAAACTTTGGAGAATTGGTGCAAAAACCTAAATGGCCCATAATTTGGCATGAATTTCTTTTTATTGCCTTTAAATTTTTTCGGGCTCTTTTGAACCTCTTTGGACCCCGGATAATAAAATTTCTCAATTTTGTAGGTCCAATTTAACGGTGGCTTAGTATTCGCAAAGGCAAAATGAACCTTTCGCAGCCCTTCCCCGTTTTCAAACAAAGCACACAAACTCACAAAACGATTTTTATATGCACAATTTCCTTATCGAAATTTATCGCGCTTGGTTCGTTTTAAGGACAGGATTGAAGTGAAAACACCCAACCAACATGTGATAAGACAAGTACAATAATCAAACAAATCCGTGTATGTGTGCAATAAAGGAAATCATGAGTCAAACATGTAGGAAGTAACACTAAATTACATCTCAATGATTCCAAACATTGTAAAGCACATGGATGAATTGACTTATTGTCTCAAAACACTATCAAATAGTCACACGAAAAATATGGAATGATGTTGTGACTCGGTCATCCTAAGTGTTTATCCATAAACGGTGCAAACAAAATATAAAAATCTTTTTGGATTTTCAAATTTGACCAAAATAAATATGAATGGACACTCAAAAAAATAGAAAATTATTTTGCATTTTTCAAAAATTTTCAAAAAACAAAAATTTGTACAAAAAGTACATGTCACAACGCTAGCAAACATAAATATCATGAAACAAAAACTAGTGTATGACAAACATGCAAACACAATCATCTATATGATATGGCAAGAGAAGAATCATGTGCAAGCAAACGAGAATCAACTTGTCTAAAATCTAGTGCCTCTAAAAGTGATTTTCTAACCCAAATAGATGTGAAACGTCGTGTGGGGGCTTTGGGAACCACGGGAACCCTAGACATAAACTTTCTAGGACATTTCCCAAGATCAAAACAAAAACACTTAAGGTGACCTTTCCTACCACAATATGAACATGTGTAAACGGGAGGACCGACACCTATGGGTTGACCTTTTCTAACATCCTTGGAATTAGTTGACCCTCTAAAATAAAAAATGGTTTTGGCTTTAGCATTAGCATTAGAAGCTTGAGAACACGATGAGCCATTACCATCACTATCAATCCTACTTGAGTCTGTCAAGTCATTTTTTAATTTCAAAATTTTTGACTCAAGCAAAGAATTAGACTCTTTCAAATTAAGGGATGCCTTTTTCAAGTTTTCAATAATTCCAAAAAGTGTATCTCTCCCTCTCCCTCAATTAAAGCAAACTTTTTCCTATGAGTCTTTTCACGTGCCACAAACTCATTGACTAAAATATTTTTATCCTCTTTGGCACAAACACAAACTATCGAATTTTTAAGGTCCTCCAATTCTTTCTCTAAAAATAGGACCCTATCATCACTATCCTTCTTGGACAATTTTAAAGAAATAAAGTTATGGTCCAAGGAAACAAATTTTTCACGATAAAAATCTAGTTGATTTTGAACAGTTTGCAAAAGAACCATCGCGGATTTAAAACGAGAATTTTCTTTTTTCAAAACTTTAATTCTTTTTGCAAACGTCAAATTCAAACGATTTATATCATCAAACATTTAACTCGGGTCATCAAAGGAGGGCATACGATTAGATAAGGGCTCGAACGGAAAAATTGCGATTTTTAAAAAACTAATTTTAAAAAAACCAATATCACAAAATTTTTTGCGAAAAATAGGAATACGTAATAAATTAGCGCAACCTGCTCTGATACCAATTTGAAAAAACGTGACCGTGTGATAATTGATTAAATTTTCAACTTTCTACGTTGGCACACTTATTTAATTAGTGTCTATTTTTAAACCAAAATAAATCAGCCCCAAATCATTCAACTGCGTGTGTGCGTGTGTCAATCCATAAAATAAATAACGCATGTGACACAAGCTTAAGGAAAAATTCCCGCAGGGTAAAACCTTTTATTTCTAGAACTTTGAAATATTTTCCAGACCATTGACTTACATACAACCTGATAATCGCCCACAAGTGTAACGAACGGTGTCTTCGTCAAACCTCCAAAGCAACTGCTAGAAATATTGACACAGAAATACCCGCAGGTGTCGGTTCTGATGTCGTCGGCTGGAACTTTCCCTTTCCAGGAGGGCAGCAATGAAGAAGAAAAATGACTTCTCCACAAGATATAAACTTTATAAGGACTCTCCCCAAAATAGAATGCAGTTGTTAGTTGTAGAGCTCTCCCCACAAAGTATAAACAAGAGCAAAGTATGTTCTTGAAAACCAAAACAATTCACTAAGGCATATGGGAGTTTTGTGAATTGAAAACAAAAAGGGATTAAACCCTAAAGGAAGAAGCCAAAAAGGATTCTGCTTTCGCAGTATTTCTGTTCGTCAAAACGCTGTGACTTCTTAATGAAAACTATACCATTTAATGAGTATTTATAGAAAAACGTGTCACCTCGAAAACAGAGCTCGTTCGAACGAGAAGCATATGTCGCTCGAATGAAGGAAGCATGTCGTTCAAACGACATTGCGTGACCTCCAATCTCGTTCGAACGAAAGGCTTATCTCGCGCGAACCACCTGGGCATCAAAATCGAGGTCCGCTTCAAAACTTAGAAAAAAATACTCATTCTCAATATTTGACGTAAAAGTCCGCTCCAACACTTAGAAAATATTTTGTAAAAATATCACAAAAGCTCTAAGTGAAAAGTAAAGGTATTTAAAACATAACCTTACCAAAGTAAACTTCGCGGAGTCTTGAATGATGAAGAACTTGAGTAATTCGGATCCGTCTTTGATGTAGATGTCTCTTGAATGCTCTTCGATGGTGTAGCGGTATATGACATAATAAATTGATAACGGACCTATGAAAATATGTCCTTACAGTGTTGGATAGTATGAAAGCGTTATCAAATTATATTTTAAACCATGTGTTATGTCTTTCAATTATTGAGTTCTCATTTCAGTTCATATATCCTCTGGGAAATTTTATTATTACATACATATTTGTATTCAAACTTTATCTATAACAATTTATGTCCCTTTAATTGAAACTTATATAGAAGTTCGCACCATATTTGTTCTTCTTACAAATGTTGCGTGCATTGAACCTTCCCCACGCATCGCGTGGGCCTACTCCTAGTCTACATAACTATATAAAAATTATTGTCCCAAATCGTGTGAGACTGACATGTGGCATCTAATATAAATGTGGCAAATGGCTTAATTATTAGTAGGGCAAAATCGTGAACCCAAACATCACTGAATCATCTTGAGAAGATGAATAGTCAAAAGTCAATAATGCACTCATTTTCTTATTATTTATTATTGAGGTCATTTGATTTCCTTATCTAACGGTTGATATTCAAACTCTCTAATTACCATGTTTCAATTGCTAAATGGCCACCTCCATTAAACTTGCTTTATTCTTCCTCTCTTTCTCCTTTTTTAAACCAAACAACTGAACCCACCACCTCTCTAAACCTGAAAAAAACCATTAACCCACCATTTCAGCACCTAACCAAATCGACCCAAGGCAGCAGCCTCATTAATCATCTAATCGAAAGTCAGATGGAGTAAGGTTTTTATTTGTTGGTTGCTGCCATGGCCGGATACAAAGTTTGATGGGTTGGTCGCCGATGGTTTTAGGGGCACTAAGGGGGTAAAGGAGTAGCTGTTTTGGAGTACTCTGGTTTGGAGGAGTTGGGTAAGATGGTGGCCGGTTTGGAATCACATATTTAAATTGGATAATGGATGTGTCGGTGCCGGAGCAGGGCTATTTCTGCCGAAGTGAAGTGAAATATTTTATCCTTTAAGGTCTGTAAATTTTAGTTGTAAGAAACTGTTGGTGCACTTTATATATTGTGATTAAAAAATCACATCAAAAAGTTTTATGGAGAAATCGAAAAATAAAATCATAAATTAATTTAAGTCTACTGCTCAAAATTAAATTATTAACTCATATGATTATCGCAAATATGAACCTCATGCGTGAATTTCATATAAATGTTGCACAATAAAAATAAACAATATTACCTCAATTGTTTATAAATTCGTCGTAGACGATTCTTGGGTTGAGTCACGGACTAGGTCGCTCTCTTTAAGACGTTTCGCGGCTCTACCCTCTTTGTGCAGGTAGTCTACAGTCACGCCGTCCCCAGGATAAAATAAGCCCAGAATCACCTGTGTATCATATAACCATGCACCGTAGTTATATGTCTTCTAACCCAAATTCCAAATTAATTGCTCAATATCCGAAATTTCAGTTTGGGAGAACAAACTGTTCTAAAAATATTTTGGGAAATAAATATTTTCATGAAGAAAATATTTTCAGTCTTAGAGGGATAAGAAGTATTTTTGTTTTCAATCCAAAACACCCGATTTTTCTTTCTTCCAAAACTAAACTCAAGTTTTTTTTTTCATTTCAAAAATTTAAGCTCTCAAGCTCTCTCAAGTTCTTTCAAACTCTTCTCCTTTAATTTTGGCCGGATGAAGCAATTTATTATTGAAGGTTGAAAGTGTTTAAAGCTAGTGGGGTTAGTGGGTGTAATTGCTTCTACAAAGTGGGCCATTTTTTTCTTTTTAACCGTAATTAGTGCAAAAGTGATCATAGTGGGTGATAATTGCTCCCACTTGTGTATTTTAAAATACATTGTAACAACAGAAACATCAACAACCTTGAATGGATTTTGGATTTCTTTAAAGCATGCCCAATATATCTATTTTTTAGCCAATTTTCTATACAATACAACATTTCATAAAATCACGCTTTTATATTTAATGCCCTCACATGGGTCTGCCTGAAAGTTGAAAGTTACACTACTAATGAATTTGTACAACGGTTTGCAAAATTATTTGGATAATTTTTTTAATAAGATCGACATTTGTTGTACTCAAAATATATTTTTTTCATAAATCCATGTCAACACTGGCTTTTATATTTAAATGACCTCAAGTCCTGATATGATGAAAACCCATTTGGTTAATTTTGTTTTGAAATAGTGGGTTGGTCAAAACAGCACTGGCTCCAGTACACTCTATCAAAAAATATCTATTTCTTGCTGGATTTTTTAAAAAACACCCAGGTGCACTATATCAAAAAAAAATTCTTGCTGGATTTTTTGAAAAACAGTTGATTTTTTTTTTTGAATTTAAGGGGAAACGAACGAGGGAACTTATCTCATGTGTTGGCTGCAAGGAAAACTTATAGAAAAGACTCTCAATGATTTTGCAAAGTACTCACGACGCTGGAACAAAAGTGAGCCCCATTATTGGGTTGTAATTTTTTTTTCTTTTTTCTATTTATTTTATTTGTTTGCCAAACTATATAAAAATCTTTAATTTCATCATATTATCCAGGCGACACTCATTATATCACTTGAGGGGTACTCTCACATTGTAATTTTGAAAACAAGAAACAGTAGTGATAAACTTTCACTTTTTTTAATTGGGTTTTGTTTAGATACAATTTTTTTTTCTATCAATAATATTTTTTTTTTTACAAAACTCACTTTTGTAAAACTAATCTATATATACTTATATTTTTGGGGTTTAAAGCTAAAAAGGTTGTCTAATCTTTATATTATGAACACAACCTATTTAACGAAATGTAAATGAAGAAAAATAGATGTACTAAATAGAAAGTTATTTTATTTTTTGTGTTGGTTGTTTAAATCTTTGGTATACACGTGTTACAATTATCAGTATTCCGACACTTCTTTTTGAATTTTTATTGAAAATTTTAGGATAATTTAAAAAAAATATATGTTAATCATATGACTTTTAGTATTATTTTAAAATTTTATCTCCTTTCATTAGTTGAATATATTTTATAAAAAAAACACTATAATAATAAAAAATAAAATTCTGATAAATTCGAACACGTGTAGCATGACCTGCATGTTACTTTAGAAGAAAAATATAGAATACGGTGAAATAATTATTGAAGGTTGCTCAATCGTGGATCACGTACATTATGAAACATCGTAACACAGTCTCGAGACATATATTTTAGTTTGTCTTAAACTATAGATCCGCCCATCTATAAGGGTAGTAGATCCTGTCTTGACAGCCCACGTTGGGTTACATGCCTTGTCGTCGTCTTTCTAACATTCATAACATAATAAAATAATTGGACGGTTAAGGATATTGGAATGGCTTGGTATGGACTACTTATGTTAAAATATCATCCAATATTTGACACTGAATAAATGAGCTCTACTTCCTCCTCTACTCATTGGATACCTTTTGTTACTGGTCCAATGTTTGAACTACAAGATGGAGGATATTCCTCTCCCTCCCATGATCCTCAGAACCCCAATGAAGACGCATTCCTATCTCAACTCTCCAATTACTGCACTTTTTCATTTACAAAGAAAATATCAAACATACAGTATTAATCGCACTTTTTCATTTGAGAATTAGGAATCAAATACTTATGTGACTATCACATATTCCTTTTGGCCCCATTTTTATTTATCAAAATAAAATGTAATTTGCCACATGAGCATTAGTTTTCGGGTTGGACTAAAAATCTTGGGTTGGACTAATCCTTGATCTCCTCTAAAAGTTGCATTTGGAGGTCTCTGCTCTGGAATAAGTAGCTAAAAGGAAGTCATCAAGAGCAGTGGCGTATCCAAGAATTGATGAATAGGATCCAAATATAACTATATATTAAGAGACCAAAATCATAGAAATTACAATAAATTATTGAAACATCATTAAAAAATAAAAAAGATGCTATTTCAGTTAATCGCACCAGCTGTTAATATCCCAGTGTGTTGCAAACAATCATTTTAGCTAAGAAAAGAAAGTACAAATACACTTTTGTGAGATCTACAATTGAGATGGAGAGCAAAAACTTTCAATAGTGAAAGTAGTTAGCACACAAGTATTTGGATTTATTATTCTTATCAAGAGCTGTGTTTGATTGGAGCTCGAAGCAAATGGTTGCACATTGCTAGCAGTTTAGAGCATCCGTAATGGGGATTCAAAATGCCAACAATATTTGTAAAGATACAAATTGGGATGTCTGCACTGGTGTGATTTAGTGAACAAATTTTGTCCCTCAATTTGTAGTGATTTTCCAAATATACAAAACGCCAACAGAATTTGCAAAGGTTCCTACGAACTTGTTTGTTCTTCGTACGAATTCCTACGAACTTCATAAGTTCGAAGGAAGTATTATTATCACACTAAAAATCTAACAACAAAATATATTTGGGTTCCTACGAACTATATTAATTCGTAAGAATTTCCCAGGAGTTAATATAGTTCGCAAGAACTATCAAAACAAGAGACTTTTTACAGCTTTTACTCATCGCCATTGTGTGTACTCTCCCACGAAAGGTAATTCCATCTTTTGAGTTTGTAAATTCCCTCTTCAGAGCATCCACCATTGTGGATCCTCTTAGGCGTGGCTCGTCATAGGAGCCCGGAGTATCCGAAATCATCAGTCCTTTGATCATATTCCAACAAGACATGATGTAACATGTCACCCCTACACACACTGGGTAGGGGGCACTTAGCATGCAATTTTAATCTCCAGATAAAGATAGCTGCTCTGCAAAGGCAACTCAATTGGTAGATGCATGTGGGGATAACCTAACTTTATTATTGTGGATGAAGGAAACAAATGAATGTAATTGATGTCACAACTTTCATTCTAATTAGATTGCACAATCTTGTTGGGAAATAACGGTCAACAATAGCAGCTGCTACCCTACGAGCTCAAGCGTGCTAGTGTGTGTGTGTGTGTGTGTGAGAGAGAGAGAGAGAGAGTATATTTACATATATTGGTGTGGCCCGTGTTGGAAAAACGTGGATTGTTTTATCTTGACCTTGCAGAGTGGCATATGGGCAGGTTTTTAATGTTTAGCAAGTGTAACGTGAGCCATGTACTCGAGTCCACACACAAACAAATTCTAGAAAGCTCTACATTAATAAGACAGTAAAGGTGACTAACATGAAGATATTTTGCTAAAAACAAATATGATTTGCTTTTTATTGTTTACTAGTTCCCCCACAAAATAACAGGACTAAATACTAGAATCTTAAGTACAAAGAGACACTGAAATGTTCAAAAATACTGATTTTTTCAAGTCATAACGGCAGAACTAATTGTGTATAAACAAAATACAAAAACCATTCCGCAATAGAATTTCCACCCTACTTAGAAAACTATAAATCACAAAAAAGCTACATGCACCAATCCCTTTCAGAAACTCATCAATCACCCTATAAATCACACATAATTAACAAGGTATATCTTCTAGTAATAATGAAAGCCAACCCAAATGATAGCACCGTAGCCCCCGTTTCAAATAAAGGTTAACCAAGTATAATATTGTTTTTCTTCTTTTCTTTTCTTTTGTAAGTTATCTTTTTTTCCCGATGGAAAGGAAAAGAAGAAAGCTAACAAAACCTTGTGGGTTCATTCCCATACTGATCGCCAACTGAAGGTCAAAAAACGCCTACAAATAACAAAATCCAGCTCAATTCTCTCTAACATCTGTTGCCATTATACTCTCTTTAAGGCATATAACAAACACTTACATCAATTGTTATCCCAAACATACATTTGGAACTGCTCTATCAACATGGCTAGACCTCAACAACGATACCGTGGGGTTCGTCAACGGCACTGGGGTTCTTGGGTCTCCGAAATTAGACACCCTCTATTGTAAACTCCCGATTTCACATTACCTTTTTTTGTCATAATTAATTTTCGTTACATCACACTTTGTTGGTGCTAAAACAAATGTTTTAAGTTAATACTTTTTTCCTTAAAAAAGTTATTCAGTCCTTGGAACCGTATTAATTTTGCTATATTAAGTTTGACGTCTATTTTTATGTTTTGAACTTCAACGTTCAAATCAAAAGTGTCAATCTAAAGGAACTGTTTTCAATCTCCAATATATGTGTATTTGTGTGCACAGGAAGACAAGAATATGGCTAGGCACGTTTGAGACAGCAGAAGACGCGGCTCGAGCATACGATGAAGCGGCCAGGCTTATGTGCGGGTCAAAAACATCGACAAACTTTGCTTACAATTCCAATATTGAGTCTCATTCATCTTCAAGCATGCGTCTCTCTCCTACTTTGAGAGCTAAACTACAGAAATGTTACATGACATCTCTTCAAATGGCCAAAAAAAGTGTAATTAAAGAGGGTCGTGATGGATCTCCTTGTGTTCCGAGAAGGAATGGTGAAATGGGCTCTGGCAACCTGGTGAAAAGGGTGGGTGATGAGAGTCCAGTGCAGAGCGCCCAACAACAGTTGAAGCTTCTTGAAGATGATGATATAGACCAAATGATAGAAGAGTTGCTTCATTATGGGTCCATTGAGCTCTCAACTATTGTGCAAAATTAGACACATTAATGTAACATCTTCTCCTATCTATATGCTATTGCATTTTTTTTTCTCCCTTGAGAACCATGATGATAAGTCCCGTGCTCTTTAGAAATTATAAATAACAACACGCAAAAGATAAAATTCTACTCATTTCATCCTAAATTTGCCCAAAAAATGTATTTATATTGTTTTACAAGATCAATATTAAGAGAAACCTTTTTCCTTAGAATAAATGTACCTCTATTACAATATACACACATGTTTTTCTAAATGTATTTGATTTTGTAATGAAAACCTCTCTATATAATTTTACATCAGTCACAATTTACAAAAAAAGGGTAAATTTTTAGTACTTCCACATTTTAGAGTAATGACATGCTTGTTATTTATGTTTTGTTATTATAGATAGATATACTTTGGGTATACCTGTTTAAAAGTGTAACCACGTAGTGAATGAGTTTAGCGTCTACTAATCGGATATATGGCATCGTTAAGATACCAATAAATTTTTTGCATGTCCTTAATGCAAATAAAAGAGAGTTTAGGGCTATTTAAAATATCACCTTTTCTTTTCTTTTCTTTTCTTTTCTTTTCTTTCAACATCGAATCCCAAGTGATTGATAGGGTGATTTGGATTTTGGCTCAATTTGGTATGGGCTATTACAGAGGACGTACTCAAATTTATAGTAATATACCTTTTAACCCCAAATGACTTTTTTATTATATCCATGACGCGTTTATTTAGGTTTATTGAATTTTGGCGAGTATTAATTATCATCATTTGGAGATTGACCCCCGAAAAAAATTAATGAACTATTGGCACCCAATCTTATACAAAAACGTTAGTCGACTAATTTTGAGTGTCATTTAGAATCTAAGTTACTAAACTACTCTTGCAATAAAATAAAGGTTTATTGGCGCTTTACTATCATGCAAGTTTAATCACTTTTGCAATTCAAATCCCAATATTTTCACATTGCTGCAATTCAAACATTACCGTTAAATTGAATAATGGAAATAGTAAAAAATAAGATTATTGGATGCTCATTGGTTAAAGTGAAGGTGCTAACACGTGTTGAGATCGTGAGAAGGCTAGAGTATTCCAGAGCTTTCTTGCATGGGCTTATGGATCTTTTCTTTCGATTGATTTTATGAATTGGGTTGCTATGTGGTTTCAAATCAAATTGTTTAGATTTGGTTTGATTTCATTTTGTTTGGGCGTGCGAGCCTTTTGTTTTAGTTTAGTTGTATTTTGTACGAGAGTATTTTCTTTTGGGCATGTGAGCCCTTTTGGCATATTGTTACGTTTGTTGTTTGTGTAGGCCTTTGGGCTTTCTTTTGTACATTTTTAGGGATTGCCTCTTATAATTAATTCACATTTCACCAAAAAAAAAAAGGAAAATGCATCAAAATGCCATTCCCACTAATTTATGGAGTTTTATGTATCACTCTTGATACATTAGAGTTTGAAGTGTAAAAGTAACTAAACTTCAGGGCTAGTAAAGTGCCAATAATCTTCTTTTATCAAGTAAATTAATTATTTAAATTTATTATAAAAAATTCTCATTTTTAACTCTTAATTTTTGTATTTTTAATACTAAATATTTCTAACATATGCAGTATATATTCAATTGTTTATTTTATAGGCCAAGTCATACACTCGTCGATTAAAACCTTAATTCAATGTTAGTTGTACAAAAATTGAAGTTAAAGTGTGTCAAGTAATATACTTAAATCAAATCTGAAAGACTAAGAATGACAAATGAAACCAATCTCACTCTCATATCCAAAAATCACTTTCAAATTTATTATCATCGTATATAAAGTAGCAAAAACTAAAATAGATAGTCGGTGAACTTCAAATTTGGTTGAAATTTTGAAAATCGAAGACCATCTCCATCAAGTTTGGATGTAAAATTAATTTTTTTATGATTTTAAGGAAAAATGATTTGTTTTTTAGGTACATTAATAAATGCCCATGCTTGATGAACACTCTCTCTATATACCGACGAGATAAATCCCAAACTAATTAAAAAAATAGAAAGATATATTATACTGGAGTTAGGTAAGATGATGCTTTCGACTAGAATGTTTGAAAAGGGGAAAAGTGTCATTGAGAAAAGGGGGAAAGAACCAATGAAATTTGATTGTATTTTTCTACAAATGATACTTAATTGTCCGTTAAAATATTACTTGTGTAAATTGACATACAAATTCAACTATTACACATACAGGTCATTTTTAAAAATAATTAATTACAAATATTTAGTGTAAAAATATCATAGTTTTGAAAGCTTATAATTGGTTCCTCATTACATTATTTTTATGAATTCAATATTATCTATTAATAACATAAATAAAAATAAATTTAAATAATTGATATAGTTGATAGCTTTTATATGATGGTTTATTGGCACTTTACTACCCTGATATTTAATCACCTTTTCAATTTAAGCTCCAATCTATCAAAAGTGATAGATAAAACCCCAAAATTTGGTGGGAAAGAGAATTTTGACACATTTATCATATTTTTTTACTATTCTCGTTAGTCAATTTAACAGTAGGAGTTGGATTGCAGCAATGTGAAAACTTTGGGATTTTATGTGCTAGTTTTGATACATTGGGATTTGAAATGCAAAAGTGACTAAAGTTTAGGGTAGTAAAGTGGCAATAATCCTAAAATTAAGAAAAAGAAAAAAAGAAAAAGAAAACAAATGAAGAAAAAACACTATCTTTCATTGCCCTGCCCCCAACATACAAATACCCATTCTCTTTCAGTTCTATTTGTAAACATTATTCACTTCCTCATTTACTCTCTCTCTTTCTCTCTCTCATACACGCACAAACACACCCTTTTAGCCATCACTCAAAAAGCTACACCACCGCCCACCACCACCAACACGCTCGTCGTCGACCCCACTGAATCCATTAACGATGATAAACCGTTGCAAAAATTAAATAACCCTTATATTTATGATGATTTAAATGTTCAAAGTATACCATTGCAAAATCAACTATCAACGTGTAAAAAATTGCGAGCAACAGTACAATTCACTATAATTACTATTTTTTTTCTTTCAATATAACAAAACATTATATTCCCCAAGTATATCCTTTTGATCATCATATGATTGGGTTGAGTGAAGATATTTCCTAGATGAGATGAAGCTACGAATTTGCATTTATTTTTTGGTCAAAAGTATCACTAAATCGCTCTATTTTTTACATTTTTATAAATAAATATATTAGGGTTTTCTGGAATAGCCCACAAATTCCCTCAATATATAAAGCTTTTTTTTGTTAAATTAAATTTGCAATTGTCGAAATACACTCTTACCAACACGAGTTAGCTAAATATTTCTAAATTATTTAATTGATAATTTAGACAGAAATTCATTTATTATTTGGAGTGTAAACAATACAAAATTTAATTTGCGATATAATAAAAATTTAGTTTTTGAATAAAAAAATCGTAATGAAAAATTAGTTTGAAAATCATTGGCTAGAGATCGATGATAGTTGTACAATGCCACACATTGGACTAATGGTCCAACAATAGTACAGTTTGAAATTTTAAAAAGGTGAAAAAGTTAACAATTCAACTTTTAGTTGCAGTTTGTTGACCAAAGATCTAATGAGGTATTTGTTGATTCGACGATATCCACAATCATATAGAAAACATATTTTTAAATATTTTTAAAAAATAATTTTATTAAGGAAAATACATGTTTATGATCATTGAGATGCCTAAATTTACTCTCTCACACATATAATCAAAGTTTTCTTAGAAATTTTATGTGGGAGCAGAAGAGTAAAACAACAATAATAACCAATTGGATTCCACTAAAGGCATATATTGTGACACCCCGCTTAAAATAATAACGGGTGGCCAGCCCTATACTACATTAAATCAGGAATCTCAATTGGCTCAGTCTCATCATCAACAGAAAATACTAACAGATAAGGCTAACTACCCGAAATCATAAAAGCGGATGCCAAAAATCTAAATAAAACATGCAATGGAAATCAAAACAACAATGTACATGTTGATGTAAAAAACTAGATCGCTCTAATTTTTTAATCACAGATAAATAAATAAAACAAAGATTTTTAAAGTGGTTCGGCTAGGAATAAAGCCTACGTCCACTGTTATGTTATTGCTGAGTGTTTGTGGAATTCTTGATTACAAGTTCTCTCAAGAAATTCCGGTCCTCCTGAATTGAGGATGATACAAGGTATTTATAGCCTTTAGGCTGTACATGAAAGGTCCAATACATTAAATGATATACATATGAAAGGGTAATACATTTAATGCAGCGTGTGCGTCAAGAATATAATGAATAGTTGAACAGTTGTCCGTCTGGTAATTAATGATACGGCCGAGATGCAGTTCGGACCGCCTTAGTTGCTTGTTGATCAAGAGTTCCTCGGAATACTTAGTGTATCTCGGGATGATAGAGTTCCTCGGAATGATAGAATTCCTCGGTATGACAGAGTTCCTCGGTGTGATAGAGTTTCTCGGTGTATTCTCGTTGTTCGAAAAGAAGCACGGTTGGTCGGGAAATGATCTTCCTCGTTGCTATTGTGCCATGTAGATTGACACGTGTCTTCATCTTATTCGTCCACATCAGCACATTAATTTTGGTATCAACAGAAGCCCCCAATGTTTCATATTTTGAACTTTGAAGAGTATGGAACATTCTTTCTCGGTATATGGCAATATTAAATGTACTTCCCGGGTTTCAGGAACATTGTATTCAAATTTCCTTCTTATTTCGCAGTTTCCGCCTTTTTGATAAAGCGCTTTGATATTCGTGCAAATTTTGTCCTTTTAGCCGCCGGAAGTTTAGTAGTTTCTTTTTGATAATCATTTCTTTCGTCGCTTCCCAATGCAAAGTATTTAAACTTCTTTGGTAACCATACCGTCGTCTACGTTTTTCATTCTCTGCATTCAAGCTTTCTCTTCTCTTCTTCTCTTGTGCGTTCATCCTTGTTTCCGTTCGTTGTCAACACATCTTCTTTCTTTTTGTAAGATCTTCTTTCTTTCTTCTGTATCTCTTTTATTCAATATGGTTTATATTGTGGAGTCTGTTGAGAAATTCCGTTCTGATTTTTCCATTCCTTCGTGGGTAACTCTAGAGGTTCTTTCTGAGCCTTTAGATTACTTTCGATTGGCTGAGGGACATTGGTTCCCCAGTCTTTTTGTTGCTGAATGCGGTTTTTCTTTTCCACCAAACCCATTATGTCTTGAGTTTTGTCAATATTTTGATCTTGTTCCTGCAAAAATAGCCCCCAATTCATGGAGAATAATTAACGGGGTGCACAAGTTAAATCTAACTCATGGGACTCGTATTGGGATCCCTGAAATTATGTTTTGTTATAAATGGGTTGTTCTAGATAATATTTATTATTTAAAAACTAGGTATTTGAATAGGGCTCTTGTGGTTAATCTCCCTGACTCAAATAGGGATTATTTTGAGCATGGGTTAGTCATAAAAAATTGGCAACATGCGCCATTATCTGGGAATGAAGTATACAACGGTCCCAGATGCCCCCCATACGGCAATGGGATAGGTTTATTTTTCATTTTATTTTACTTATGAAATTATGCTTTCATCATGTTTGACAAAATGTATGACTGATATTCCATTATGTATTTATTTGCAGTTGATAGCAAAAGAAAAACTCCAAAAGAGTCAGAAGTGAATATCAGGCATTTGAAACTTATCTGGAATTTGCATAAGACCATTGCTGACGAGCATATTAGATCTGCTTCATATTTACTACAGTATAAGAGTTACACAACCTCTTATACTGTTCGCCCTATTGAACCAGCTTCAACACCAGAAAGTTCATCTTCAGATTCTCATATCCCCCTATCTCAGAGAATGGGCAAGAAAAGAGCTCCTCCTGCTCTATTTGGTGACACTTCTTCTGCTGTTGGAGCCCAGAAAGGCAAAATTGATGTCCCAGAGGGGACTAAAAAAGTAGATGCTGGTTCCTCCAAAGTTGCCGAGAAGCCCCCAGTGGCCCCGAGCAAGAAAGATGCTCCTGCTGATGTAATTGCCATCTCTCCGACCAAGACTTCTTCCTTGGTTGATGCTGCTGACCGTCCTTTGAAGAGATTTAGGAAATCATCCTCAGTTAATCTTGCTGGAACTACATCTTCTCTACCCGCTGGTGGTAGTAGTGTCTCAAAAATCATTCTTCCGAGTTCTTCAACGAGCTCAGTTATACCCGAGGTTCTCGGGCTTGATGAAAAAATTCCTAGGGATACACTGACATCCCTAGCTGCTCGCCATCTTTCTTCAGTAAATTTCTCATACCTTTGATCTTTCTTTCTTTTTCTTGAATTCTTGTATTTGTGTTGACTCTATTGTTTTTCTTATCTTTCAGCTGGTGAACTGCTTCAATACCATCGTGAAGAAAGATCAAGTTATTAAAGCTTCCATTTCCTCGTCCGATGTTGACGATGCTTTGTTGGGTTTAACCCAATCTGTAAAGGAATCTCGCCAACAGTACATCGAGGAGAAAACTGTTTGGGAGAAAAAATTGGCTGTGGCTGAGGCTGATAAGATGAAGATGGCTGAAACCTCCAAGAATTTGGAGGAGAAAATTAAAGATTTGGAGGTTAAACATCAGGAATCTGATGATAAATTGAAGAAGGCAGAAGAAGAATTATCTACTCTGCGAGATATTAAGGTTAAGAAAGAGGAACTGGAGGTGAAGCTCTCCTCGGAGAAGTCGAGGAGAAAAGTTGCAATCAAGAAACATTTCAGCGTTGGTTGGGAGAAAGGATGGGAGAGAGGGATAGCTGCAATGACGTCCCAAGTCCAATATGGGGAGTTGAAATACTTCCATGATGGTTGGGTAGCTGCTCTGCAAGAGCTAAAAGTCCAAGACGATTCTGAGCTATTCCAACGGCATCTCCCTGGTCCTCCTCCACCAATTGTGGAAGAAGAAGAAGATGAACCTGCTTCAGATGAGTCTTCCATGGCTATGGGCGATCAAGTTTCTGCCTCTCAACCCTCTGCCACCGAGGACGTTTCCTCCATGACTCCTCCTCCCGAGAAGATTCCTACCGATCAAGCTGTAGTTACCACCGAGCAACCGAGCTCCTCGTCCCAGCCTCCCGAGAAAGTCTTGGGAGACAAGGAAAAGGTGTGAAGTTGTTCGGTAGCATTTCTGTATTTCCTTGTAATCGAACGATGTAACTTTTTGATGATCTAATAAAATATATCTTTGCTTATCTCTGTTGTTGATAACTTGTTTTTGTTGATTGTTGTCTTTTTCTTGTAATTAGTTTGTTGCTAGAATGGAATTGATCTCTTCTCATGATACCGAGCTGATGCAGCAATGTCATCAATACTATAAGGCTGGTCATACAGATCTTAGTACATCGGAAATTACTGATATCCTTGGTCACGGTGCTTCAGAGCAGGCTATTGAAGCTTATCAGTACTTGAAGGCTTTACTCGACCGAGCAGTGGCCAACAATGTCGCTTACTATGAGTTGATTGAAGAGCTTCATGGTTCCTTAGAGGATCTTCAAAATCAACACAACGAATCAATGGCTTTGTTACATAAAGATTATGAAAATAGATACCAGCAGCTCTCTTCAGAAACAGGCCACAAGAAGATCATTGCTGGGTATGACGTCAGGGAGAGGACCCTAAAAGGTGAAATTGAAGCCTGTAGACAAATCGCCGAGATCCTGGAGCAAGAAAATAATAATTTGCAGAAGAAATTAGCTCAATATGAATCTGCTGCTTCATCTTCTACTGCATTAATACCAGTTACTGATGAAGGCTTCTCGTTCTTAGAGGTCGAAAATGCCAAACTGAGGCAAGAGCTGGAGGACTTAAGAAGATCTGCCATTTCTGGAACTGCTCGGGGACGAGGAAGAGGTTCTCGGGGGCGAGGAAGAGTCAGCCAAAATGTTGAAGAGGCTCGCACTCAGTCTACTCTGGAAACTCAAGCATTCCAGTTGAAAGTAAAAGACCGTGCTCTGACTGAAATGTCTAATAAAAATCTGTCTCTGGAAGATCAGCTGGCATCAACGAAATCTGCCTTGCATAACAAAGATCTCTTTGCCAAAAGCCTTCATGAGCAATTGGATAGATTAACCTTCCAATTCCATAAAAAGCCAAGAGAATTCTGGATGGCAGGATATAATGAAGCTATCGTTCATCTGGATGCTCGCATTGAACATGCTAATAATGAAGGTTACAAGCAAGGATGGTTAAATGCATTGGGTGTATTAAAGTCGGAGCAAGGGCATTTTTTATGGGACTATCATGCTCCATCATTATTAGACCTGCCTGTACCACCTTTCAAATTGGATATGGCATGGATTCCAGCTCGTTCCATTCCTCGCAGTCTAATTTCAAAATATCTTGGTGATTATAGCCTTCACTCCCAAGCTGAATTATCTCGTCCTGAGCATCTTTTGGATACACCTTCTGTTATGAACGTCAGAATGCTCAGAGATGTTAATTTCATCAATTCTCCCCTTTGCCTAGAAGACCCTCCTGCCGGCGAGGAACCTGTTTCTAAAGCACAGGGCAAAAAACCAATAGAATAGTAATATCCATGTAACAATTTAATACCTTCTTGTAATTTGTAATTTATTCTAGATTAATGAAAAGATTTTCATTTTCTGTTTGCCAATTTTGTTAGTCTTGTGTTTATCAAGCACATTTATATTTGTACATATGTATCTATGTATCTATTAAAAAGATAACAATATTATTGTTCAATAAGCAACTTAATAAAAAGTTACAAGTATTAGTAATGTTTCTCGATCACTTAATAATAAAGTAATGAGTAAAAATGTTCAAACTGTTTCCAACCAACCAAGGTGGGTGAATAATGTTTGTCGACTAATTACAGCTCCGACGAACTATACTTGGTTTGATTATAAAATTGCGTCCGACCAACTAAGATCAATAAGTTGTCCTCGCCGACCAACTACAGTTATTGGGTTTTTTTTGCCCCGACCAACTATACTTGGTGTATTTTTTGAACATTTTGTTCTTCAAAAAACTCATTATAATAATATTACCTCCCGACCAACATAAGTTGTAATATGAGAGTATATTTTTATCTTACCAACCGTGGTTGATCCTGCTGGTGTACACTTTCTGGCTCCTTAAAGCTTTTGGCTCCTTAGAGCATTTTTTGGCTCCGTAGAGCATGTCCTCCTAACCAAAGGAGGTTGGCTACTTATAGCACTTTTTGCTCCATAGAGCTGTCCTCCTAACCAAAGGAGGTTGGCTCCTTAGAGCACTTTTGCTCCGTAGAGCTGTCCTCCTAACCAAAGGAGGTTGGCTCCTTAGAGCACTTTTGCTCCGTAGAGCTGCATTTTTTGGCTCCTTAGAGCATGTCCTCCTAACCAAAGGAGGTTGGCTACTTATAGCACTTTTGCTCCGTAGTGCTGTCCTCCTAACAAGGAGGTTGGCTCCTTAGAGCACTTTTGTTGTGTGGTGTATTACACTAGTATTCCCCGAAAAACTTTCATCCAGAAAGAAAAATGGTGAAACATCTTCGTTTTATTCATAATGAAAGAAATGCTTTACATTTGACATCATTGATAATACTTGCGCAGGTGTTCAGCATTCCATGCATTTTTAAATTCCTCTCCTTCTAGAGTTGCTATTCTGTAAGTTCCTGGTCGAACAACTTCTGTAACTCGGTAAGGTCCATGCCAGTTTGCTTCCAGTTTATTCTGCTTCTGAATGACCTTCTTTAGCACATAATCCCCTTCTTTTAAATCACATTTCTTTACCCTTTTGTTGTAAAACAGAGCTGTTCGTTGTTGATAAGCAGCATTCCTAATGGCTGCCTCTTCTCTGACTTCCTCGAGCATATCCAAATCCATCCTTCTCATCAGATCACTGATTGGAGAATTGAAATTTAACACCCTATGTGTTGGTAGGCCCAACTCGGCAGGTATCACAGCCTCACTTCCAAATGCTAGCATATATGGTGATTCTCCTGTTGCTGCTCGGGGAGTTGTTCGGTAAGCCCACAAAACTGACTGTAGCTCATTAATCCAATTTGCTTTAGCCTCACTTAACCTCTTCTTCAACCCATTTAGTAATGTTCTGTTCGTCACTTCAGTCTGCCCATTGCTTTGGGGATGGCCTGGTGCTGAATGAAACTTCAAGACGTTTGACTGATGACAATAGGCAACAAATTCTTCATTATCAAATTGCGTTCCATGGTCTGTGATGAAAGCGTGGGGGAGACCATAACGACAAATGATATTCTTCCATATGAACTGATTCACCTTCTCGTACGTCATATCAATTAGTGGTTCAGCTTCCACCCACTTAGTAAAATAGTCTACTGCCACGACGAGATACTTGAACCTTCCTCGGGTCGTCGGCAGTGGTCCAACCAGATCAATCCCCCACATGGCAAATGGCCAAGGTGATGTTATGGGTGTCAACAATGCCTGTGGAGTTCTTCGGATGGAAGAAAAACGTTGGCACTTGTCATACTTCTTAGCATAGGCTATACAATCAGCTCTCATCGTCGGCCAGTAGTATCCCTGTGTCATCACCCTTTGCAGTAGAGTCCGACCCGCTACATGAGCTCCACAAGATCCTTCATGGATTTCTTCAATCAATTCTTTGACTTCTGATGGATGCACACATCTCTGCAAACCTGCCATAATTCCTCGTCTATACAAAACACCATTAGTTAACACATACCGAGCGACTTTATACTTCAATTTCTTGGCAGCTAGTTTGTCCTCCGGTAGTACTCCTTCTTCAATGTATGCTCTGATAGGATCCATCCAAGATGGTCCTAAATCAAGGGTAATAATCTTCACCGTCAGATCTTCTTCTATGCTCCGACTTTCTAGTACTTCAATTGGTATTGTTCTTCGCAGCTCGGTGCGCGTAGCTGACGCTAGTCGGGCCAATGCGTCTGCTCTAGCATTCTCCATTCTCGGTATCCGCACCAATTGAATAGCATCAAATTCTTTCAATAATTCCATCACTTTTGCATGGTACTTCACCATTAACTCTCCCTTCACTGCATATATTCCCATCATTTGATTCACAATTAACTGAGAATCACTGAAAACAATTACTTGACGTGCCTCCATAACTTTCGCCAAATGAAAACCTGCTATCATAGCCTCATATTCAGCCTCATTATTGGAAGCTTTGAATTGGAATCTCAAGGCGTACTCCATGTCAATATCATCTGGAGAATTTAAAACAATCCCTGCTCCACAACCAGCCGTGCAAGATGATCCATCTACATATAATCTCCATGTATGTAACTCGTCTTCAAATTTCTTATCTGTTAGAGTTCCTCGGTGAAATATCATCTGTTTTCTTTCATCATCCCCGGGTATCCTTCGTTCCTCGTCGGTCATTTGTTCGCGCCCCTCTACCAACCGGAGTTGGTCGGGGTTTGAATATGATGATTTTTCTACATCCACAAGTCCTTTTACCAACCTTGGTTGGTTTGGATCTGTGTCTGTCGATCCTGTATCGTCCACAGGTAGGTCAGCAAGCATCTTTTGCTCCTCGGGGGTATCAGGGTATGTGAACTCTGCTATAAAATCTGCCACGGCTTGCCCTTTCAACGATGATCTGGGTTCATACACAATATCATATTCACCGAGCTCTATTGCCCAGTACATCAATCTTCCTGATTTTTCTGGCTTGTGAAGGGCTTGTCTTAACGGCATGTCGGTATACACAATGATGGTATGGGCCTGGAAGTATGGTCTCATTCTTCTACTTGCTTCAATTAATGCCAGTGCCAATTTTTCCAGCTTTGGGTATCTGATTTCTGCACCTCGGAAGGCCTTGCTTGTGTAATAAATTGGCTTCTGGACTCCATTCTCCAATCTGATCAACGCTGAGCTAACTGCATTTTCTGATACCGCCAAATACAAGTACAGCTTCTCTCCCGTTATTGGCCTAGATAACAATGGTGGGGCTCCCAAATACTTCTTCAAATCTTGAAAGGCTTTCTCACATTCATCAGTCCACTCAAAACTTTTTCGTAGTGTTTTGAAGAATGGGAGGCATTTATCAGTTGCTCGGGATACAAATCTGTTGAGTGCTGCAACTCGTCCGGTAAGACTTTGCACTTCTTTCTTCGTCGTCGGGGATCGTAGCCCTAAAAGAGCCTTGATCTTTTCTGGATTTGCCTCAATACCTCGTTGGTTGACGATGTATCCGAGGAACATTCCTTCTCATACTCCAAAGGTACATTTCGTCAGGTTAAGCTTCATCTGGTATTTATCCAGTTGATCAAAAGTTTGACTCAAGTCAACCAAATGATCTGCAGCTCTTTTGCTTTTGGTGAGCATGTCGTCGACATAGACCTCCATATTACGGCTGATTTGTTCGGTGAAAACCTTGTTCATCAACCGCTGATATGTTGCACCTGCATTTTTTAAACCAAAAGGCATAACATTATAACAATAAGTTCCCCTTGGGGTAATAAAAGAAGTACTTTCCCTGTCTTCAGGTTTCATTTTGATTTGGTTGTAGCCAGAATAAGCATCCATGAAGCTGAGTAGCTCGTGTCCCGAAGTAGCATCCACTAGTTGATCAATTCTGGGCAATGGAAAATGATCTTTTGGACATGCCTTGTTGAGATCAGTAAAATCAACACACATTCTCCATTTGTTGTTCTTCTTCTTTACCATCACCACATTCGCCAACCAATCAAGATATTTCACGTCTTCAATGAATTGGGCTTTTTGGAGTTTCTCGACCTCCTCTTGTATGGCCTGGTTCTTCTCGGGACTAAACACTCTTCTTCTTTGCTTCACAGGTTTGATCTCCTTATTCACATTGAGTTCGTGACATAAGAAGTTTGGATCTATTCCTGGCATGTCTTCATGACTCCAAGCAAAAGTATTCTTCCTGTTTCTCAAGAAAGTTATCAACTCCTGTTTTATTGAAAAATCCAACGACGACCCTATCTGAGTTATTCGTTCAGGATGCTCGTCGTCCAGGATAACAGTTTCTGTAGATTCCACAACCTGTCCTTTTACGAGTTGAGATTCATCCCTAGGGTCAAGAGTTTCAATTTCTGTGCCTTCCTCCACTTGGTAAGTAGTAGTTTTTTTCTGTAATTCTTCAAGTTCCTCTTGCTCGGCAGACGAATAATAGCATTCCCGAGCTACTTTTTGATCACCTTTCATAATTCCTACTCCAAAATTCGTTGGGAATTTCAAACACTGATGAACTGTAGATGGAACTGCTTCGAACTTCTTCAACCCAACTCTTCCCATGATGATGTTGTAGGCGGAATGCACATTCTTATCCATTACAAAAAAGCGTATTCTTTCTGTTCGACAAGCAGGCCAAGTTCCAATGAGTATATCCAACTTGATCGTCCCAAGTGGAAAAACTTTCTCGCCAGCAAAACCCAGAAGGGGTCTGTGATAAGGTTCTAATTGAGATAATTTTAAATTCAAGCTATCAAAGCATGAATAATACATGATGTCTGCCGAACTACCATTGTCTACTAACACCCTTGAAATGACCACATCCTTCATCCTCATTTTGATCACCAGAGGATCATCATGAGGGTAGATAACACCTGCCAGGTCATTTTTTGAAAAACCAATCACTAGCTTCTCTTTGTTTACCTTCCTCGGACGATCATCCTCGGCCAGGTTTATTCGCTGAATGTATGAACAAGCTTGAGCCTCTCCGAGATAAGCTTTTCTTTCTGCAGTAAGGTCTACTCCTCCTGCATCTCCTCCTGTAATAACATTACAATCAAATGACCCAAAACGTATGGAAAATACCTCTCGTTCAGGTTTCCTTGGCTTTTTGGGAAGATCGGGGTCATCATCTGGATCCTCTTCATGGCCCCTCCTCTTTTTCTCCTCTGCACGACGAGGAGATCTAGATCTCTCTCTAGTTCTATCATCATTCTTCCTCTCACTCCTGCGATCTACGTACTTTGATAATTTTCCTCTTCGGATGAGTGTTTCAATCTCGTTCTGAAGGGCTATACAATTTTTGGTCATATGGCCATGATCTTTGTGAAACTCGCAATATTTGGTCTTATTCCTCAGGTCGGGATCTGTCTTCAGTTTCTCTGGCCATTTGATTTCCTCGTTATTCCTGATTTCTTCCAAAACATGATTAATACCCACTTTCAATGGAGTATAATTATCATACTTCTTTAGGGCTTCCAACTTCATCCTGTTATTCTTGGAATATTTGTCACCACCATTACTTTTCTGATCTTTCTTCTTAGAATTGTCGACCTCCACTTTAACTTCTTTATCCATATTCTTCTTCGCAGCCATAGCCTCCTCGGCATTCATGATTTTGGCCGCCTTTGCCATCAACTCCGACATATTTTTAGGTGGATCTTTGGCCAAAGTGTAATACAGCTTGTTAGGCAGCAAACCACTCATCAGAGCAGTGATTGCTGTCTTTTCTGCATAATCTATGACTTCCAACTTTTCGTTATTGAAACGAGTTATGTAATCTCTAGTACTTTCACCTGATTTTTGTCTAACACTTAGCAAGTGTGCTACTCGCTTTACCGGCTTTGCTCCAAAACAAAAATTGCCAATAAACAGCTCGGCTAACTGAACAAAAGTTGAAATCTTACCCCGAGGAAGATTATTGTACCATATCTGTGCAGACCCGGTAAGAGTTCCCGAGAATGCTCTACACCTCATCTCGTCGGGGACAGCGTAGATATCTGCAGCAGCTTGGTACTGTTCTATATGAAGTACGGGATCTGTCTTTCCATCGTACTTGGGAGTCACTACGGGTGCTTTGAATTTCGATGGTGTAGGGAAATCCACAATGGCTTGCACAAAAGGTGTTCCTTGAACAAAAGTTCTCTGTAAGGGGTTTCTCGCCTTAGCCATTTCTCCCAGTCTATCCTCCAACCGTTGAATGGAACCTTTCCATGCTTCATTCCCTTCCTCGGGCCGCTTAGTCCGAGCAACTGATTGCTCTGACATGGCTTCCTGAGATTTATCTCGACGAGTGGTTGGTCGCGATTGCGCAGATCCTTCTCTCAAACCTGGTGGTGGTCGAAAACTTCTTGATGGAGCCCTCGGTGGACTCATGTTCCTCTTTGGTCCTAACCGACTGAAAGGAGACACCCTGCTTAATCTTTCCAAAGCACTAGTTCTCTCCGGAGAAAGAGTGATACGTTGATCTGTATCCGTAGCCTGTATCGATGAAGTTCGCCCAGGTTGATAAGAAGAATCATTAGACTCCTCATTGCGATATGACCCAGTACGCCTAGATTGCGATGGCCTATGATCATTCCTTTGCCCTGAAGAAGTAGGTGCACCCCCCTGAAGAGTTTGAATGAGTTGCCTCATAGATTCTTGCATGGCGGTTTATCCTTGAGCCAGATTCGTCATAATCCCAGCCAGATCTGGGGATGCAGATGGATTTGGATGATTTCCAGTATTTCCAACATTTCGATTACTGGATTCTGGATTATCAGCCATTGGTGATAAATGATTTTTATGAAAAACGATAATAACAGTCGTTTCCCACAGACGGCGCCAATCTGTTGATGTAAAAAACTAGATCGCTCTAATTTTTTAATCACAGATAAATAAATAAAACAAAGATTTTTAAAGTGGTTCGGCTAGGAATAAAGCCTACGTCCACTGTTATGTTATTGCTGAGTGTTTGTGGAATTCTTGATTACAAGTTCTCTCAAGAAATTCCGGTCCTCCTGAATTGAGGATGATACAAGGTATTTATAGCCTTTAGGCTGTACATGAAAGGTCCAATACATTAAATGATATACATATGAAAGGGTAATACATTTAATGCAGCGTGTGCGTCAAGAATATAATGAATAGTTGAACAGTTGTCCGTCTGGTAATTAATGATATGGCCGAGATGCAGTTCGGACCGCCTTAGTTGCTTGTTGATCAAGAGTTCCTCGGAATACTTAGTGTATCTCGGGATGATAGAGTTCCTCGGAATGATAGAATTCCTCGGTATGACAGAGTTCCTCGGTGTGATAGAGTTTCTCGGTGTATTCTCGTTGTTCGGAAAGAAGCACGGTTGGTCGGGAAATGATCTTCCTCGTTGCTATTGTGCCATGTAGATTGACACGTGTCTTCATCTTATTCGTCCACATCAGCACATTAATTTTGGTATCAACAGTACAATTACTAATAAAGGTAGAATGCAAAAGTACCACGATAAACGAAAGTTCTAACATTAAAGTAAAAGGAGTATACAAAAGGAAATATACCCAAATAAGCTGTCGGGTCACAAACAGTACAACAATCATAAAGAAGAAATATAACTAGCTACAACAGCTCTGGGGGTGTAAACCCGATGTACAACATGAATCCTATCTAGATTTACACAGGAATAGGAAGCGACTACAATCTAAATCCCGTAAGAGTCCACACCTGTTATGACTCCCAAGACTCTGGATAGAAAAGCATCCGTATCCATGCGGTAGGACACCTGTAGTACAATATACATACATATATAGCAAAAGAGCAAAATAAACGGGTTAGAGCCCGAGGTGTAAAAATATTTAGCAAGTGTGTTAACCGTGCATAATAAATATAAATGCACTTATTTCATAATTAAAGTGGAGTCTCACTCTCGTGCAACCCCAAGCGCACCTCTCATCTAACAACACGCACCTATTCGCATCCTGGAATCTTAATTAAGCTACCCGGCACAAAATTGGGACAATCTCATTAACTTTATGCATGGCCTATACCCACAAGCCCCGCCATCCTAACATAACCCAAGAATCCTTTCCATTATAATCCCACCAAAATAAATATACACATATATGCCTTACTAGGCTCTCGTTATTCCATTTATTAATTTAAACCAGTTATAGTCTTAATACGTCACACATTAACATTAAGCTTAGATATATGAGTTTATTACTCACATTAACATACATTCAATCACTAAGGACAAAACTTCTCTCCACTCCCAACATTGCACTGCGTTTCATGCGTGGGGCTTCTCACAAAGCAAAATCTAAACAAGGAACCCCCCCGATGCACTACTCATTGACAATGTTGATCGTAGGGATCCATTATGTCATACACATAATTCCTGTTTCTGTAACTACTTAATTAATGAATGTTATAACTAAGAACATAATTAAAATCTCTAATAAATCCTTGGGTCGACATAACCGCAATTATCTCTAATTACGATCCTTCGGCCCCAATGAACTAGTACACCATAATCACCCAAGATGCACCTCATCGAAACTTCATATCCTCATCACCTATAGGATATACAAATATATATATTTACTCTAAATATATATAATCAATCAGTCATTCCCATAGCCACGCATACATATCACACACAATGTACACTATGTCATACACATAACATAAACGGCTATAGGATGCCAAAATACTGCATCATTCTATCATCTTCCAGGGCATCACTCACATACCATCCTGGGGACCAGCAGTCAGACTCAATATCACCGGCATCGCGGTCAAAACCAAATTACAATGCATGGGAAGCGGTCATAGTTCCTACCATCAAGTGAGAACATCTCATACCCAAGACTTCTCACCCCCAAAATAAAATCACATAATAATAAAAAGGACGACTATGACCTAGGGAGTATCCACACCCTACTCCTCAAGCTAGGGTGCTCACCCTCATCGCACAACTTCCCATGATAGCATGTGCCGGGTATGCTTCACACCATAAGTATATATATCATTCACACACATAATATATATACATCCAAATGATCACATCATATATACAAGCCATCACGCACGGCATAGGTATTCACGCCATATTTACACACATATACATATTTATACACATATACATACCATCTCTCATCCGTATGTATGAAATTCATAAACTCGGCTACACGTGTATATAATCCCTCAATATACTAGCCGTCACTCCAATCATATTAACTTAATTCTTTACATAATTACGATCCCTCACTTGAAGCATATTCATCCATTACCCCTATGATATGAATAGTCTTCCCATATATTCAACATTAAGGTTATCGCCTCCAAGTTTAATGTAGGTAACAATCACTACACATCCCATCTATATTCGAAAGCACATCGATATAACGAGTGATAACTTCAACTATTAGTATACACTTAACTAATAGTCTGCAAACCTCAGCTCAATCTTAAATTCATTCCAAGATCCCATCTATTATTGGAATTCCCATTGTTAATCACACATAGATATATAACCAGTACCTCGGTTCGGTTTACAACACACCCTAAGTCTAGTTGATAGTATGATCCAATCGCTCTCAATTCCGACTATGGTTCAATTACTCCTATGAACCCTTAATATTACCACGTTCGCGATTTTCTCCTTGAGGTTATCATCACTAAAGATATGCGACCTCTACCTCTCATAGGTATCCAAACCATATCTTAAATAGAATCATATCGCTATAATGATTCGACACAAATATCGGCCCACAATGTCACGCCATACCTTCGCCACTCTCCCAAAGAGTCCTAAACCTTAAATCATATCTAAACTCACTTATGACCTCTATATAAAACTCCCATCCTCAACGAGATTCCCCACTCTACCTAGAAATATCTATTATTGATACGCACATAAACATAAATGGACTCTCTCTACATTTCATAACTAATTCATGATAGCTCACCACCATCATATTAATAAAATTCGCCTATCATTCAGTCCCATAATCCTTTCCTTCCCCAAAGAGGCATCCCACCCTCATAAACCAATTTTTTTACATAGGTCTGCAAGCCCCTATTCGACCTAGGGCACCTATTCCCTTAATATAACATCATAACCCCCTATAATAAGCCCATTAAGAAAGCCCCTAAGTATAAAACCCCAAAAGAAAAGGGGAAGAAAGAAATCTAAATCTTGGGCTAAAAACAAGGGACCGGTCGACTGGTCCCAGACCCCCGATCGACTGCGGGTCCAAAAATTTTCCTACGAAGAATACAATGGGCTCTTCCCTTAAGGCGCGGTCGATCGGTCCTTTAGATCGCGGTCGACCGGCCATACCAGATATCATGGCCATTTTTCCATTTTTGAACAAGCCCTATTTCTCCAAACACCCAAATCTCATCAACTAACCCCCAAATCTTTAACTCAATCATATTATTAACATTAAAAAACATCCTACATCTCATCCCATCAATTTATAAGCCATCAATCCCATATATAACCGTCAAATTCAAGTTTTAGTCCTAAAAATCTAGGTTTTCAAATATAACCCAAAAATCCATTTATTTTATCCACAATTTATGAAATGAAATACACAAATGAAATATTTAGAAAGATTAAACACTTGCCTCGAAACCGTAGTGGTTGAATCGTCCTCGAGATCGCGTTTTGGCCGGAGTTTCCAAGCTTTTTCCTCTCTCTTTCTTCCTTTCTTCTTCTTCTCTCTTTCTTTCTCTTCTTTCTCTTTCTCTAGGGTTTTCTCTCTTTCTCACAAATGAGATTGGTTTGATCTGTAAGACTCTTAATCCTTTAAAATATAACCCCCAGTTTTAAATGGTAATACACACTGTAAATGACTCGTTTACTCCAATCCGAGTCAAACATACTCAAAAATATTTCGGAATCGAAATAAAACCCAAGGACAGTCATTTCGAATATCTAGACCTATCCATAATCAATGGCACACTCATAATCATCATCCGTAATACTTTAGAACGTCCTCAATTTTTGGACCTCACTTTCCAAATTTTAAAATTCTCCGATTTAAATAAATTTTATTTCTCCCAAAAATTTAATTTCTCAGTCCCAAAGTCACAAGTTATTATATATATATATATATATATATATATATATATATATATATATATATATATATATATATGTGTGTGTGTGTGTGTGTGTGTGTGTGTGTGTGTGTGTATATGTATGAAATTCACAAGGATAAGAAATGCATAATTTTTTATTGAGGCAAGTGTTAAGTACTATGACCTTAAGACGATATTTTCCCGCAACTAGTGCTAAATGGACTCCGACAAGCGTCTCCCATGATACAATAATCACCCTTGGAATAGAAGAACTTCAAATTGTGATTTACTTTTGAACCATTATTTGCAGAACTTTCATATTGAATAAACTCAGACCTGACTAGAACACATTTATTTTCTATCGAAAAAGCGTTTTAAAATAATGACCCAAGCCACTTATTTATACTAAATAAGTGGCAGTTAAAAATGATTGGAAAAATCTCGATAGTCAGCTGTTTGGATAAAACCTAATTTATCTACTGATAGAAAATAAATAAAATAAAACAAAAAATGGAAATAACTTTTGGGCCAAAAATAATAAAATAAAGACACAAAAAACAAATGAAAATCCCATTAAAATTGCCCCCAAAAGTTTATACTTTTGGCCAAGTTAAAGCCCAAGGCCCGCGAGCATGAGCACGAGCCGAGCAAAATCGAACTGGGTCGGGTGGCCGGCTAAGAAGCGCATGCGTGTGGGCTTGGAAGTCAACCCAACCACATGTAAGTCCTCCTTCCATCAAACAGTTGGGATACCTCAGGGGCGCTAGGACTTCAAGCCAAAATGGATTATATTATAGTACACCCCTTTCTCTCATTCTTCCTAAGTGGGATAAGTGCTTTAACATAACACTTCAACCAAGTTTCATGTTCAAAGTGAGTACTTTGAGCTACAATTTCTCATTCATTAAAATATGATTTTATGCATGTAAGTATATCACGTTATACTCCTTGCGGAGGAGAACGCGTTACCGTTTCAAACCGTCTCAAAAGACGCGTGGGTCCTATATTAAATTGACCCTAAAGTTCACCAAAATATGACTTTTTCAACTTAATTAAAATTCATAAATTCTAAAAATCCCCCCGCATTAATGAAAATTGGTTGGATCAACATAAAAGACTATGTAGATACTGTTGCCCAGATTATACTCAAGAGGGGGGGTGAATTGAGTTTTTACAAACTTTTAAGTCAAATTAATATTTTAGAAAAATATTAAATTTAAATCACTTAAACAAATTTCAGATTTATAAAACTATAAAGAATAAAACCAACAATATCAAAAAAATGCAACTAACTAATTTAAACAACTAGATATGCAGATTTTAACACTTTAGAAATATTAAATTAATTTTCGTATTTAATATTAAGTGATATTTTGAAATTAATTATTTAACTCAAAAATAATTATTTTAACCTTAAAATTAATTTAGTCAAATTTCGGAATTAATTTATTTGCAAGATAGTGTGCTGAAAATATTAACTCAAGCAAGCATATGCAAATAAATAAATAAGAGTGCGGAAAATAAATGACACCGAAATTTAACGTGGTTCGGCCAAATCCCGGCCTACGTCCACGCGCCTAGAGCCCCTGTCTCCTTTGCGCTTCACTAAACCTGATCCACTTGCGGGTAGGATCAAACCACCGCGTACAAATGTTTGCAAGCTAACTCCGAGCTTCAAACCCCGTGGCCCACTTGCGGGTAGGAACCAATTACCGGTACAAACCGAAGCTTCAACAAAGCTTCACAACAAATCTGAATTTTTGTAGTACAAGGTAAAATACTGAAACTCCTTAAAATACAATTTGTAATCTGAGTTTCTCCTTCTTAAATCAGACTTCAATAAATGATGTTGAAGTAGGCACAAGTCTTCTTCTTCAATGATTGAGCAGATGATAAAATTTATTTCTCTCTTGAATGTGTAGCTGAGTAGTAAAATAAATGCTCTCAATAATATTTCAAGTCTGTCTCATATTTTCGTTCTTGTTCTGCTACTTGACTTCAATGCAGCTCTCACAGCTTTTAAATGTGTCTTCAGATAACTAGCTGTTAGACACATCATTTTGAACATTAAATGCTCCAGATTTTCTGGGATGGAAGTAGACTGAAAATGATCTCCAAGCCTGATATATAAATCTCCAGTTTGATTCTCAATAAAAATATGCCCCTTGTAGAAGATATGGAATTTGGTCTGAGTGTAGCATTAAATGCAACTGATTTTCTGAGATGAGAGAGGACAAAAAACAATCTCCAAGATTGAACTGCAAATCTTTATTTTGCTTCTCAATAAAATGGCCCTGCAAAACTGTGTTAGTCCAAGAGATAATATCCAACTGATTTGTAAATGTAGAACCATTGTGTAAAGATTATATCTGATGTGTTAAGAACATTTTTCTGTCAAGAGAGTGATTGGAACTAAGTAAGTATATAAAAAATATTTCCCACACTGATATAAATTTTTTTTATTTGAAAACAATACCGAGGTGTATCTGTTTAACACAAAAAAAATCAACTTTGGTACAGGCCTAAGGCGGTAAAGCATTCAAAGTTTTGGTTGTCAAACAATAAAAGCCTAAGGCTTATAGGCAGTCAATAAACCAACGGACACAACAAGTCGGTAGGGTATGGTGGTACAGTTCAGCTTCAATACAAACTCCAGAAACCTGTCAACCAAGTCATAAACACCATTGGTCTATAATAAGTCACGTCATATCTTGGTCAGAACACCTTATATAAACTAGTTAAAAAATTATGGCCGAAAATGATGAGTCTCTAACCAAGTGGGTAAGGGTTGAGACATGACAAGGAAGGTCACTTTAAAAGTGATAAGACAAGGAGGACAAGTCTAAGGCATAGTCTACCAAACGGATAGAGCAAGTCGGCCTCACTTACTAGTGTAAGTAGCTCATGGTGTATATATATATATATATATATATATATATATAAACTGGCGGTACAACCAATTAACCAAAAAGATACAAAGCAGTCCAAAAAGACTCTCGACCAACATCATCATATGGACATTATTATCTATATTTCATGAAAACAAAGAAATTCTCATTTAATAATGCTTTTGTGAATAATTCCAAAAATTTATTAAAAAAGTTTATTTTAAACAGTGGTGCATAAAAAAAAACGTAATCTCATTTAAAAATAATGTTTAGGCTCATAATTAATAAGACACATAATTAAATATTATAGATCAAGAAATATGCATGTGTGTCTAATGTGTCAAGTGCAAATGTGCAACATACGTGAGTACCTTTACTCGGATACGTCGTTAAGTAGAGTCGAGGCAAGATTATACAATAATAAATATCTATAGAATAACTTAATAAAAATATGTTTGGAATCATCAAAATCAATATATTAAGTTAAACTAAAATGTATATTAATTAAACCAATTTAATTAGGGATAAAATACATTTTTGTTAACAATCTCCCCCTTTTTGATGATGACAAACAATGATTCACATATATTCATAAAATGAAATATTAAGCACAAATAGTGAATCATAAATATTTCTCCCCCTTTGACATTATCAAAAAGATATTATAAATAAATCTCGAGTGACACGGGTAAAAAAAAACGAAGCTCCCCCTATCAAAAATAATTTATGCATGGGATATAACCAAAAATTGCAAAGGGCATAAAATTTTCAATACGCACATGTGTCAACATAAAAAAAATTTATTGCATGTATTTGAATTTATAGATAAAAAAAATCAACAAATAATGCATAAGTCATCAAAATGAAAAATAATAAAAGATACCAATAGTTGTCTGATACCAATTGTTGTAGTCACACAAATCGTGCGTTTGCACACAATGATTTTCCAAGACAATTTTTTTTGTAAAGATAGAAATCATAACTCAATGTTCTAAATTAGTGTAAATACGAGAGATATATCAATGTGCATAAATAACTCTCTCACTAATGTAATAAAATTCCAATGTATAAATTTTCAATAGGCGCAATCTCAATTGATGTGTAAATCCTCATGATAGAATAAACTTTTAAGTACACAACATGAAGCATTTCATAATTCGATGTTTTCAAATAATTTGAAATAAAGCGCACAAGAGTAAGAAAATGGCGGCATAAATATAAAAAAAATCTATTTTGTTCATGCTTTGCCGTTTTCAAGATACGAGCTAAAATTCTTGAAATAATCAATCAAATTGCAAATTCCATAACAATATATCAAAGTTATGATTAAGCATTTTTTGAACAAATAATCAAAAAAATTTCAATAAACTTTTATCTCCCCTTAAATGATACCAATTAAGGTATATATGCATATAACAAATATGGTGCATCTATTTCATGAGATAAAATATTTAAAAAAAATTGACTTCATAGAATCATTTTTGAAAAGTCACACAAGTGATACCAATTGTTGATCATGTGGTTTCTCAATTAAAAAAAAATTCATCGTGAATAAAAATTTGAACAATGACATTAATCATGTAGTATGCAATAAAACTAACTCATAGAGATTAATATGACCATATCATCAAAATCAACAAGTGAATGTTACAATATTAACATGTATCACATATAACTAATATACTAGAATGTACTCAAATGACATTTTCGTTTCAAATTAATATTCAATAAAATCATGAATTTATCCAATCTTATTATTCATAAAAAATATATCAAGAAATAAAAAAAAATTATGAATATTTACCAACGAAACATTTATCATCAAACTCAAGTGTAAGTTCATATAACATAAAATCATCAAGAATAATAAATATACAAATTTAAATGTGAAATCAATCAACAAGCTCGTGTGTTATAACAAATATTCTATGCATGGAAATATATCAATTACGAAATAAATCATTAATAAACATATGATATTTAAATTCAAGAAAGGTGCTCCTTACCACCTTACCAATACCAAAGATATATACAAGCAACTTCTACCAAGTGTGGCATTTCCAACATTAGGCAATGATACTTGAAATTTGTAATATGACCAAATCATATGCCTTGAAAATCCACATTCCATCTCAAAATGCAACCTACACAACTTTGAAAATTTTCTCTTTTGGTACCCAAAATGTGTGAGGTCCATAGGGGTTAGTATACATCTTGGTTCCTTTAGGAATCCATGCCAATTTTCTTTTTCTAAATTTATATGGACACAAATCTGAAAAATGTGTGTGTCTTCCACAGTAAGAGCATAAATAATTAGGTAGACTAGATGAAGCATCAAATTTCAATAAATTTGAATAAGTCTTTTTCTCATTTCCTTCATCATATCCAATACCATTATTATTAAATCGAATCCTTTGTGTCTCAATAATTTTATGAAAATATTCATTTCCTTCTGTAAAATTATCTAATGATTTCTTTAAATATTCAATCTCCCTTTTTAACTCAATATTTTCAATTTCAAGAGGAGAAGTGACAATAACAGATTTTTCCTTTTTCAAAGATTTAATTTCATTTTTCAAAGATTCATTTTCTAATTTCAACTCATCAAAATCATTTGACATATAATCATATTTAGTTGAAACTAATGAATGAGACTTCTTAAGTTTAATATATTTATTTTTAAGTTCTTCAAAACTTTCACATAATTCATCAAAAACGTTTTGTAAAACTTCATAATCATCAACTTCATCATTATCACTATCACTAGAGTTAGGGTTAGAATGTACCCCATTTTCCATAGCCATGTAACATAGATGAGCAACTTCATTTTCATTCGAATCTTCATCGGAAGAGCTTGTGTCGGAGTCACTCCATGTTGTGGCTTTCAATGCCTTCTTCCCTTTCGTATATTTTGGACAATTCGGCTTAATGTGTCCAACTTCATCACAATGATAACATCTTGGTTCAGATTTGGATTGATGATCATCATTGAACTCTTTTGAGAAATGTTTCTTTCTTCTTTCCTTGGCTTTCTTTTTAGAATTGAGATAATTTTTGAAATGTTTAGCCAATAGGGAAATATTATCATCATCATTATCGTCATCTTCACTTTCTATATTTTTGCTTGAAGATTTGAGAGCAATAATTTTGTTTGCTTTTGGTTTCTCAACTTCAACAAATTCCTTAAGTTCCATTTCATGAGTAATTAAGGAACCCAATAGCTCATCAAGAGAAATAGGTCTTTCTCTAATCGCTTCTTTGATAGCCAGCTTCTTTGTCATATAAGCAGATGGTAGTGACCTGAGAATCTTGCTCACTAATTCAGAATCAGTATAGGATTTACCAAGAGATTTCAATCCATTTATAATATTTGAAAATCTAGTAAACATATCAGAAATAGATTCATCAGACATCATCTTAAATAACTCATAATTATGAACAAGCATACTAATTTTATCTTCTTTAACTTGACTAGTTCCTTCATATGTGACTTCTAGTCTATCCCAAATTTCTTTAGCAGATTCACAACAACAAATTCTATTATACTCATTTACATCAAGTGAACAATGCAAGATATTCATAGCTTTAGCATTTATTTGAATTTTTCTAATATCAACATCATTCCATTCATTTTCTTCTTTAGGGACAGAAGCATTATTTTCCATTTTAATGGGAATATAGGGACCATTCATGACAACTTTCCAAACTTCATAATCATGTGACTGAATAAAATTTTTCATTCTATTTTTCGAATAGCTATAATTATTTCCTGAAAATAAAGGAGGTCTATTTATAGATTGACCCTCACCAAGAGATGAAACAGTAAAGTTTTCCATGGATCTTTAACTCTAAGATTGTTAAATCTAAAGATATATAAGAAGAGCACTAGCTCTGATACCAATTGTTGCCCAGATTATACTCAAGAGGGGGGGTGAATTGAGTTTTTACAAACTTTTAAGTCAAATTAATATTTTAGAAAAATATTAAATTTAAATCACTTAAACAAATTTCAGATTTATAAAACTATAAAGAATAAAACCAACAATATCAAAAAAATGCAACTAACTAATTTAAACAACTAGATATGCAGATTTTAACACTCTAGAAATATTAAATTAATTTTCGTATTTAATATTAAGTGATATTTTGAAATTAATTATTTAACTCAAAAATAATTATTTTAACCTTAAAATTAATTTAGTCAAATTTCGGAATTAATTTATTTGCAAGATAGTGTGCTGAAAATATTAACTCAAGCAAGCATATGCAAATAAATAAATAAGAGTGCGGAAAATAAATGACACCGAAATTTAACGTGGTTCGGCCAAATCCCGGCCTACGTCCACGCGCCTAGAGCCCCTGTCTCCTTTGCGCTTCACTAAACCTGATCCACTTGCGGGTAGGATCAAACCACCGCGTACAAATGTTTGCAAGCTAACTCCGAGCTTCAAACCCCGTGGCCCACTTGCGGGTAGGAACCAATTACCGGTACAAACCGAAGCTTCAACAAAGCTTCACAACAAATCTGAATTTTTGTAGTACAAGGTAAAATACTGAAACTCCTTAAAATACAATTTGTAATCTGAGTTTCTCCTTCTTGAATCAGACTTCAATAAATGATGTTGAAGTAGGCACAAGTCTTCTTCTTCAATGATTGAGCAGATGATAAAATTTATTGCTCTCTTGAATGTGTAGCTGAGTAGTAAAATAAATGCTCTTAATAATATTTCAAGTCCGTCTCATATTTTCATTCTTGTTCTGCTACTTGACTTCAATGCAGCTCTCACAGCTTTTAAATGTGTCTTCAGATAACTAGCTGTTAGACACAGCATTTTGAACATTAAATGCTCCAGATTTTCTGGGATGGAAGTAGACTGAAAATGATCTCCAAGTCTGATATATAAATCTCCAGTTTGATTCTCAATAAAAATATGCCCGTTGTAGAAGATATGGAATTTGGTCTGAGTGTAGCATTAAATGCAACTGATTTTCTGAGATGAGAGAGGACAAAAAAAAATCTCCAAGATTGAACTGCAAATCTTTATTTTGCTTCTCAATAAAATGGCCCTGCAAAACTGTGTTAGTCCAAGAGATAATATCCAACTGATTTGTAAATGTAGAACCATTGTGTAAAGATTATATCTGATGTGTTAAGAACATTTTTCTGTCAAGAGAGTGATTGGAACTAAGTAAGTATATAAAAAATATTTCCCACACTGATATAAATTTTTTTTATTTGAAAACAATACCGAGGTGTATCTGTTTAGCACAAAAAAAATCAACTTTGGTACAGGCCTAAGGCGGTAAAGCATTCAAAGTTTTGGTTGTCAAACAATAAAAGCCTAAGGCTTATAGGCAGTCAATAAACCAACGGACACAGCAAGTCGGTAGGGTATGGTGGTACAGTTCAGCTTCAATACAAACTCCAGAAACCTGTCAACCAAGTCATAGACACCATTGGTCTATAATAAGTCACGTCATATCTTGGTCAGAACACCTTATATAAAGTAGTTAAAAAATTATGGCCGAAAATGATGAGTCTCTAACCAAGTGGGTAAGGGTTGAGACATGACAAGGCAGGTCACTTTAAAAGTGATAAGACAAGGAGGACAAGTCTAAGGCATAGTCTGCCAAACGGATAGAGTAAGTCGGCCTCACTTACTAGTGTAAGTAGCTCATGGTGTATATATATATATATATATATATATATATATATATATATATATATATATATATATATATATATATATATATATATATATATATATATATATATAAACTGGCGAACCAATTAACCAAAAAGATACAAAGCAGTCCAAAAAGACTCTCGGCCAACATCATCATATGGACATTATTATCTATATTTCATGAAAACAAAGAAATTCTCATTTAATAATGCTTTTGTGAATAATTCCGAAAATTTATTAAAAAAGTTTATTTTAAACAGTGGTGCATAAAAAAAAACGTAATCTCATTTAAAAAAAATGTTTAGGCTCATAATTAATAAGACACATAATTAAATATTATAGATCAAGAAATATGCATGTGTGTCTAATGTGTCAAGTGCAAATGTGCAACATACGTGAGTACCTTTACTCGGATACGTCGTTAAGTAGAGTCGAGGCAAGATTATACAATAATAAATATCTATAGAATAACTTAATAAAAATATGTTTGGAATCATCAAAATCAATATATTAAGTTAAACTAAAATGTATATTAATTAAACCAATTTAATTAGGGATAAAATACATTTTTGTTAACAGATACTAAGAGAGTTTTATAGGAAATTCATGTATCGGGAGAGATAACTTTTGGGCTTGAATTTTTCCTCGTGAGAGACTATCAGATTTACTTACTGGTCAGTGAACGTGATGTCTTGAAATGTTCACTATTTTGTGTAAATCAAGACAATAGACTTTACATAGTAACTTTGTAAGGAATTTTTTTTAATTGAGTCTGTTGTATTGTTTCGACTTATTCCCGGAACAAAACATGTTTGAGTCATAGGGAGATTTTTATTGTCACGATCCCACATAGACTATGACGTGTTGAAGTTTATTGAAGACATTGTGGAAAAGCTTCTAGGAATTAATTATGCCGAATGTTTAATTGGTGAAAGTTTATTTGTCTTCAGGTTTAATTTCATTTCAAGATCACTTAGGTATGAATGCGTAATTTTAATGGGACTCGGAATTTATTTTAAAATGTTTACGGATGTTATTTTAGTAAGAAAATATTTTTAACATGTTTTTATAGTGTTTAAATTGATTTACACTTGGTTTTATTCTGATAAGGACGAATTAGAGTTGGATTTAAGTTAAACTCTCTTTTTAGAGTTGGTTTAAATTTAACTCTACAGAACGCGTCGCTCAAACGACCTGATACGTCGTTCGAGCGAGATGGCACTATCGTTCGAATGACATGCACATCTCGTTCGATGACATGTTATTTTTCTTGAACGAGATGCTGCCTTAAGAAAATTATATAAGGCGAGTTTCCTTAAGAATTTCGTAAGTGTGCTTTCTGGAAAAAATAGTTTACGAACCAGAACGTTTCAGCACATTATTTTCTAAGATTTTCCAAATCTAAACACGTCTTTAGAGTTTACAAGATACGAGTTTTCATTACTATATGAAGTAGTGATCTTGTTTGCATCAGGAAGTTTTTTTTCTACATTGAATATTAATGGTTTTGTGGAGAAGAAGCGAAGGAGTTCATGTTCCGATTACGTAGATGTTACAAGTCATATCGATGGATACCAAGACATACGTGGATGCGTACGCTGTGGACAAGTATCATAGAAGAAGAACTTTCTACTTGGGAACTATGAGAGGCGTGTTTGAATATTAGAAGAGAGTCAAGTCTCATGGGGATTGAGTCGTTGAGTAAGACTTGTGTCCGTTCGTTGTAAATCCACATTCATAGTGATTGTCTGGCTTGGGACGTCTGAGTTTTTTTTCCATTGTGGTTTCCTCGTACATGTGGCGTTGTGAGTATTCTTTACTTTATTTTAGTTTCTTTAATCACTAGATAGATGTTTAGGATTAATCAAGATAAAATTTGGTTAAGTTAAAATTGGTTCACAACTTGGTACGTATTAAAAATTGGAAAAAGGGTTTTCATAAAAAGAGAAATTATTTTTGTCATCCTTAAAACACTTTCTGCGTAAGAAATAAAAAGGGACCCACAAATTGGTATCAGAGATAGTAACATATTTTTATTGTGTTTATTCCTTTGTGTTTTTCGGAATGAATTTTGAAGGTTTTGAAAGTTCTCGTGCACCTATTTTTTATGGCACAAATTATGCTTATTGGAAAATGTGAATGAGAAGTGCTTTAAAATCCATTGATGAGCGTGTGTTGTTAGCCGTTGAAAAAGATTGGACATCACCAGTCACACGAGAGAGTGAGGTCACTAGTTTGAAACCTAGTGTAACACCTCATATTTTTGTGAATTTAATATTTAATTAATTCCGGAATTCAAAATTACTTGTGTGTCGTAATTTTAATTGAATTAATTATGGCAATATATAATTAAATATTAACCGAGGAGTGAATGGAAGTCGGTATAGACTAATTTGGGTGTGAGATAAGAATTTTTATAAATTAATTCTGATGCTAATTCTGAGTGTACGGTTGAGTCCGGATGGGCCGAGATAGTCGGAAAAGTGTACCCGGGAGTAGTAAACGGGTCACAGGACATTTTTAGGCATAGCCGGGCTCACACGGGGGTATTTGGGACACTTGGGCTTGGCCCATTAGGCCGAAAATGGGATTTAGCCTAATTACCTAATTAAGAGAAAAAGAAAACGGCTGATTGAAGTTTAGGAAACACTTAGTGGGAGAGAAAAATCTAAGAGGCAGTTAAAGGAAAATTGGGTGATAAAGGAAAGAGCCAAAAAGAGGAAATCTCATCTCCAACCTTGGAGATTCACAACTCCAAATCAGACCCTATGAATCATAAGGAAAGCGCTTAACTTGCTGTAGCATTTAATTTTCCTTTCGATTCACATTTATGTGATGTGAGTAATTAAAATTCGTTTTGGGATTTAAAGGGTATAAACATGGGGTTTTTGTAAACCAATATTCTGATTTCTAAATTATGTAGAAATTCATGTGTAATCCGAGAGAAGTATATATATATATATATATATATATATATATATATATGGTATGACGTAATCCGGATGAACTAGAAACGAATTTGAGGTAAAGATTTGATGTTAAAATGGGTTAAAGGTTAAATCCAATTTTTCCCCAATTTACGAAAACAGTAGAGAACGTAAATTAAATGGTGTTTATAGACTTTATGGGAGTCCCTTATGAGATTTTTGATATATGTTGTAGATGGGAAGGCTTGGATTTCACTGTAGAAGAAATTAGGGTTTGAAGCTTTTCGTCCATGGCTGAAACAGAAGGGGGAACAAGACACTGACTTGTATGATCGATCGATCGAGGGTTGGGGATCGATCGATCGATGGTTCGAAAGTTCTGGCAGTTCGTTGAGTTTATGTATATAAGGGTAAATTAAGTTAAATTCTTTTCCATGCCTTATTTAATGACAAAATAAATATAGGCTTTTCAAGCTAATTAATTATGAGTAAAATTAATTAGGATTTGAAGGAAATCACGTGTGACACACCATGATTAAAATTAATTGGGATTTGGAGGAAATTTATGTGAGACACACTATGGTTAAATTTAGGGAATAATATTTTAAAATCATTAAATACGGATTGAGTGGGCAAGTCCGGGGTTATTGGTTGAGTGATACAAAGACATTAATTTTATTTAGAGTGAAGGCTAAATAAATTGAAGTCGGGAATTTAGACTCGGGTAATGTTTATTTCGGGCCACGAGAGTAAGTCCGAATATATTGGTTGGGGGCGACACCAAAAGTAATTTAATTAATTAGTGTGTGAAGTAATTAATAATTAAAGTTAGACCATAAACTCATAATAATTTGAAGAGGCTTGTGTTACGGACTTAGTACACGGGATAACTGGGATAGTTTATTTTAATTAATTATATATATATATATATATATATGGTGTGCGATATTATCAGTAGCTAGATATGATTATTATATCGACTGTAGTGCTATAGGAGGGAGGTTGCGCGTAGTGGATGAATCCCCTAACTTGAGGATTATGGTGAGTATATTCTGTGACAACCCGCTCCAAATAATAACGGGTGGCCATCCCTATACTACATAAATCAGGTATCTCAGATGGTACAGTCTCAACATCAACAACTAAACACAGTAATATAAGGCTAACTACCCGAAATCGTAAAGTGCGAATCGCCAAAAATTTTAAACCTTTTATTTTACAACAACAACAAAACCAATAATGCATACACCCAACAATAAACATCTATCTATAATGTGGAAAGTGCAAGATCCAAAAATGAAAGAGTACAATACATTGTACAACAAAAATCCCAACAATGAAATACTCGAATATGCTGTCGGGCAATAGACAATACAATAAACTGATAATTAAAACATATGAAAGTGTTAATCTATAACACTTGAATACTAACTCAATACAACTGAATCCTAATCTAGATGTACAAAGATAGGAATCGACTAAAACCAAGTACCGCAACAGTCCGCTACTGCCACAGCTCCACAAATCCTAGATGGAGGGATAATAAAGGCGTCCTTGCGGGGGAACACCTGAAGTAATACAATATATATGTGCATGGGGGAGGGGAAATGTAAACGGGTCTGAACCCGAGTGCGAAAAACATTAATAGCAAGTGTATTAAAATGCATAATAATTATAAATGCGTTATTACATGATTAGCTGGAATCGAACACTCCATAGAAATTCAACTCACCTCTCATCTAAAGCGCGCACTAAGCGTATGCACGTGTCTCCAAAAAGGATGTTCGATTCTAATTAGGTAAGAGGATTCTAACTTAAACCCAAATAAAGTATTTAAGTAAAACCATCTAACCTATCACCCGATTCTACATATAATCCATTTCTAATAGTTATAATTATTATCTTATATATAAACATTACGCTTATCTTTATAATATTCTTTTGTTGAACATATAAAGTTACATGATCCTATCACGCTCCATCATCACAATACATAAACAATTATCATATACTAGATTTATTCTAGTGATGCCCAATTAAGGCAAGAAACCATATATATAATATTATAGATGATTTATTAGCATCAAGAATTAAGGGCTAAACTCCTCCCAATTTTCAACACGGTACTGCGTTTCGTGCGTGGGACGTCTCGCCGAAGCGAAATCCAAACAAGGAACCCCCCCGTTACACTACTCCTGACCGTATCGATCCTCGGGGCTCATTATGCCCTCAATGCAAGATGCATGTAACCCAAAAGATTAGTAACCAATTTTAATTAATTAAATATTCCCAATTCTCAACAGTACATGGCGTTTCATGCGTGGGACGTCTCGCCGAAGCGAAATCCAAACAAGGAACCCCCCCGTTACACTACTCCTGGCACTGTCGATCGTCGGGATAGGTGATAGATATATAATATAATATAATGATGAGCATTAAGGACTAAACTTATCCCCAAGTTCCAACATTACACTGCGGTTCGTGCGTGGGACGTCTCGCCGAAGCGAAATCCAAACAAGGAACCCCCCCGATACACTAATCCTGGCAATGTAGGTCATTAAGGTCTGTTATGCCCTTGACACCCAAATACAAACACAAGCAATTAATAAACATCCAACCGAGCTATAACTCGAAGGACGCAGGCTCACATGCTATGATCGTCCAGCAGCCCATAAGCGTAGCAAACTGGGGTCACCTGGTGGGGTTCAACGACACCCACCTCGTGATCTACTCACGCACACACGTCCGGGAAGCGGTCATAGTTCCTAACCGGCAAGTGAGAGCGTCACATACCCCGACCTCTCACCCCCAAAATAAGTAAATATAAATATATGTCATTTTCTGATCACAGAGGACGACTATGACCTGGGGAATATCCACACCCTGCATATTTGTCAGGATGCTCACCCTCAACGCACGAAACTTCCCAATGATAGCAAGGAGGTGGTATGCTTAACATGTATATACACCATCTATAAGGTATACATACATCCCACATAATAAAGATATACCGTTTTATAAGATATACCGTTTTATAATGTATACCTGAAACATCATATTCATGTTCATTTTACGCACTTAGGCGTAGTTTGATTTACGTCATTGTTTAATGTACTCTCTCACGATACACTAATCGTTAATACTAACACATTTACCCCACTGTATATGCTATACTAATTCTCGCTTGAAGCTCTCAAGTCGCTTCTAATAATGAGTTGTCTTTCAATACAATTTGGTTAGGGATATTCTAAATCCTATTACACCTTAATGTATTTCTCACATTGTGAGATATCTCTCAATTCAATCATTAATAAGGATATTTCTATATCCAAATGAACATCAATTTACATTAGTAGACATCCAATCATAATAGGGTTCATTTCATTTTAGAATCCTTTAAAGTTATCCCAGATAGAAGTGGGCTTCCCCACTTAGAAAAATACCAAATTCTCGAATCGGTAATTCCTCAAATTTAGTCTATATGACTCCAATTATTTCTTGTAGGGGAAACTCTCTAAAAGTCTCCAAAACATACTCCAAATATCTCCTAATGAGATCCCCAATCGACAACCTCGGTCAAAGTGGGAAAAAAATCTCCCTAGAAAAACTTCCCCTCAAAAAGCCTTGTTTCCGAATCGATTCGGGCCTATTCCGAATCGATTCGGCCCAGCGAATCGATTCGGCCAGGAAGGCGAATCGATTCGGGTCATCAGACCTGGGACTCTGCCTCAGGCCGAATCGATTCGGCTAGGGGTCCGAATCGATTCGGTCACTCTGACCTGGGCATCTGCATATTTCCGAATCGATTCGGCTAGGAGTCCGAATCGATTCGATCCTGCTAAAACTCGAAAAATGGCTACTGTTTGAGTAGCCAAAATACCCAAAAATCATTCTAATGGTTTTCTCTCCATTTCTCTTCAACCCAAACACAAGTATAACATTAATATTCATCCTAGAATACATACAAACTAATTTCTAACCTTAAATCCATTATATACACAACAAATCTAAGGTTTTCCCAAAAGTTAGGTTTTTAACATTTTAAACCTAAAACCCAAAAATCAATCCACAAATCATGCAATAAATGGTACACAACAATTATTTATCAAGTTTAATCACTTGCCTCGGGTTCGTAGGGTCTGAATCCGTCGGAAAATCCTCTTTCTCCCTCTTTCTCCTTCCTTTTTCTTCTTCTCTCTTCTTTCTTTCCTTTTCTCTTTCTCTCTTTTGGGAGAAATATCTCCCGTAGGCTTTTTAAGCCTAAATCCGAAAATACACATCTTTAAATGATAATACACACTTTAAATGACTCGGTGACTTTAATTCGAGTCAAACGGTCCTATTTTATTTCGGAACCCAAATAGACCCCAAGTACAGTCATTTCGACTTTCTCGACCCTTCTGGAAACAATGGTACCCTCAGAAATTCCATTCGAGACACTTTCTAACCACTCCAAATTCTAACCTCAATTGCCAATTTTATTATTTCTCCAATAAAATATTATTTATCTCTCCCGAAATAAATAAATTATCGTCTCCAAGACCTCGGGTTGTTACAAACTCCCCGACTTACAAGAATTTTGCCCTCGAAATTTAGCTAAGCCTAATTCTCCCAAAGCTCAACTAGTCCTAATCTACCCATTAATACTAATCCTATCTCCAAACTTCTAACTTCCCACGACGAATTGATTTAATTTAATTTATTATTAAGCTAATTATGAAGTAAACAAAACTTATTTCCATAACAAGGGCGCCCATACACCCCTTTATAATTGAGCTTTATGCTCACAACCATCATAGTGAGGCTTTATTTTCCTCGAAAGTTCCACATTTCCAACGATAAGTAAGACTAAAATTTTAGTAGAGAAAATTTGAATGGTCCAAAGAAATAACTCCTCTCAATTCCTGACGATCGCCAATTTCGTACGGGGGACGTCTCGCAAAAGCCAAATCCAAACAAGGAACCCTCCCAATACACTACTGTGTGACGACGTCGGGGATTGAGAGTTTGTTAGATCCGGACTTGAGTTTGAAAACATTTGTGGAAAATTTAGTTTAAAAAGGGCCCGAAGGCCGATAAAAGTTTTATATTGAAAATAGTTTATTTTGTAATTTTTTTTTTTTTATATATATATATATTCTAATATGAGATGCCTTATGTCCAACACAAGGTCTTTTAATTCATCATATGCATAACATATAGCTCACAAATATAGTCATAAACAGGAGCTAAAATTTTACCTGCGTCCCATCAAACCACAATCACTTCAAACATAAACAATGTCTTACATCATCCCAATATACTGCCATATATAAGGCAATTCCATATCTGGAATACAACAATTGTAATAGTCTATCATGACTATATAAAAGAAGTAGCTTTTATCATTACTACTTATCACCATTTCCAAGATAATAGAATAAGAGCATATCTTGCTCAAAATTCCCCTTTCAGGGTCATTACCTACCATACATAAACAAAAAGGGCTAAAGCACTACCCGATTCACATGTATTTCTCATACGATATTTCCAAAACTTCATATAGTAATAATCCCAATAGTAAGGAAATTACTCCCAACATCCATCTCTAGTCCGTTTGCCCATCCTCATCAATAGGCTCCCAAACATAGTCCCCCGGTCTAAAGCGACCTCGAATCTGCTGTAGGGGTTGCACTTCCAAAATTTCATCAAATCGCGGTCCTTTACCTCTATGAGGACAATCTCTCTTTTTATGACCTGTTTCTTCACAAAAGAAACACTTGCCCATAAACTCTTTCTGCCCACTCGCATTAATGGCGCTCTCTTTGCCAAACTTACTTGATGAGCTCGAATCTCCAAAGTTCTTTCCCTCTTGAGAACGAAAACGATACTCTCGACACTTTACTAGTGCCGCATTTACAACCTCGACGAAAGTCATTAACTTAGGACTTTCTAACAAATGTAGTTGGATTTTCCAATCTAAACCTCGAACAAACTTCGATATACGTTTCTCTTCCGTATCTACCTCATTAGGTACTAATCTCGCCCATAGAGAAAAATCTTCTTCATATTCTGCCACTGTCCTATTTCCTTGAAAAATTCCCATATCCTGCGTAGGGAAAAGCAAATACCTATGATCAAAAAGTCCCCAAAATTCTTTGATAGGAAAAGTATCTCTCTATTCAGATGTGGTCACAGACTCCCACCAATGAAGAGCTGCACCCGATAACTTAAAGGTGACTAAAAATTATTTTTGCACCTCACTGCACTCAACCATACGAAGTTGCCTTTGCATACTATTTTTCCATGCACTTGCAGCCATTGCATCAACTCCCCTTGCAAACTCGGGAGGATGCCCCTTATTAAAATCTTCCTTCACTCTCTCCCAAAAGGACAATCCTAAATGGGATGGGGCTGCTCGAGTGGCAGGTTGCTGAGCCATCATAGAAACGGCAGCAGTTACTGCTTGTGCCACTATATTGGCAACATCATCCGTAGTCATGTTCCTTTGAGGCAATTGGGGCTGTCATTTCCTTGCCTTGGCTGAACGACCTCCCTTCGGTGGCATCTGAAACAAGAACAATTGTATCAGAATGCCTTTCAATTATTTTCGATTCACAGAAAGATATGGACGTATGAATGTAACCGTCCTAGCAATAAGGCTCTATACCAAGAACGCTTACGGAAGATCGTAGTAACGCACACAGATCCTAAAGACACTAGAACCTGATGCTCTGATACCATCTGTGACAACCCGCTCCAAATAATAACAGGTGGCCAGCCCTATACTACATAAATCAGGTATCTCAGATGGTACAGTCTCAACATCAACAACTAAACACATTAATATAAGGCTAACTACCCGAAATCGTAAAGTGCGAATCGCCAAAAATTTTAAACCTTTTATTTTACAACAACAACAAAACCAATAATGCATACACCCAACAATAAACATCTATCTATAATGTGGAAAGTGCAAGATCCAAAAATGAAAGAGTACAATACATTGTACAACAAAAATCCCAACAATGAAATACCCGAATATGCTGTCGGGCAACAGACAATACAATAAACTGATAATTAAAACATATGAAAGTGTTAATCTATAACACTTGAATACTAACTCAATACAAATGAATCCTAATCTAGATGTACAAAGATAGGAATCGACTAAAACCAAGTACCGCAACAGTCCGCTACTGCCACAGCTCCACAAATCCTAGATGGAGGGATAATAAAGGCGTCCTTGCGGGGGAACACCTGAAGTAATACAATATATATGTGCATGGGGGAGGGGAAATGTAAACGGGTCAGAACCCGAGTGCGAAAAACATTAATAGCAAGTGTATTAAAATGCATAATAATTATAAATGCGTTATTACATGATTAGCTGGAATCGAACACTCCATATAAATTCAACTCACCTCTCATCTAAAGCGCGCACTAAGCGTATGCACGTGTCTCCAAAAAGGATGTTCGATTCTAATTAGGTAAGAGGATTCTAACTTAAACCCAAATAAAGTATTTAAGTAAAACCATCTAACCTATCACCCGATTCTACATATAATCCATTTCTAATAGTTATAATTATTATCTTATATATAAACATTACGCTTATCTTTATAATATTCTTTTGTTGAACATATAAAGTTACATGATCCTATCACGCTCCATCATCACAATACATAAACAATTATCATGTACTAGATTTATTCTAGTGACGCCCAATTAAGGCAAGAAACCATATATATAATATTATAGATGAGTTATTAGCATCAAGAATTAAGGGCTAAACTCCTCCCAATTTTCAACACGGTACTGCGTTTCGTGCGTGGGATGTCTCACCGAAGCGAAATCCAAACAAGGAACCCCCCCGTTACACTACTCCTGACCGTATCGATCCTCAGGGCTCATTATGCCCTCAATGCAAGATGCATGTAACCCAAAAGATTAGTAACCAATTTTAATTAATTAAATATTCCCAATTCTCAACAGTACATGGCGTTTCATGCGTGGGACGTCTCGCCGAAGCGAAATCCAAACAAGGAACCCCCCCGTTACACTACTCCTGGCACTGTCGATCGTCGGGATAGGTGATAGATATATAATATAATATAATGATGAGCATTAAGGACTAAACTTATCCCCAAGTTCCAACATTACACTGCGGTTCGTGCGTGGGACGTCTCGCCGAAGCGAAACCCAAACAAGGAACCCCCCCGATACACTAATCCTGGCAATGTAGGTCATTAAGGTCTGTTATGCCCTTGACACCCAAATACAAACACAAGCAATTAATAACCATCCAACCGAGCTATAACTCGAAGGACGCAGGCTCACATGCTATCATCGTCCAGCAGCCCATAAGCGTAGCAAACTGGGGTCACCTGGTGGGGTTCAACGACACCCACCTCGTGATCTACTCACGCACACACGTCCGGGAAGCGGTCATAGTTCCTAACCGGAAAGTGAGAGCGTCACATACCCCGACCTCTCACACCCAAAATAAGTAAATATAAATATATGTCATTTTCTGACCACAGAGGACGACTATGACCTGGGGAATATCCACACCCTGCATATTTGTCAGGATGCTCACCCTCAACGCACGAAACTTCCCAATGATAGCAAGGAGGGGGTATACTTAACATGTATATACACCATATATAAGGTATACATACATCCCACATAATAAAGCTATACCGTTTTATAAGGTATACCTGAAACATCATATTCATGTTCATTTTACGCACTTAGGCGTAGTTTGATTTACGTCATTATTTAATGTACTCTCTCACGATACACTAATCGTTAATACTAACACATTTACCCCACTGTATATGCTATACTAATTCTCGCTTGAAGCTCTCAAGTCGCTTCTAATAATGAGTTGTCTTTCAATACAATTTGGTTAGGGATATTCTAAATCCTAGTACACCTTAATGTATTTCTCACATTGTGAGATATCTCTCAATTCAATCATTAATAAGGATATTTCTATATCCAAATGAACATCAATTTACATTAGTAGACATCCAATCATAATAGGGTTCATTTCATTTTAGAATCCTTTAAAGTTATCCCAGATAGAAGTGGGCTTCCCCACTTAGAAAAATACCAAATTCTCGAATTGGTAATTCCTCAAATTTAGTCTATATGACTCCAATTATTTCTTGTAGGGGAAACTCTCTAAAAGTCTCCAAAACATACTCCAAATATCTCCTAATGAGATCCCCAATCGACAACCTCGGTCAAAGTGGGAAAAAAATCTCCCTAGAAAAACTTCCCCTCAAAAAGCCCTGTTTCCGAATCGATTCGGGCCTATTCCGAATCGATTCGGCCCAGCGAATTGATTCGGCCAGGAAGGCGAATCGATTCGGGTCATCAGACCTGGGACTCTGCCTCAGGCCGAATCGATTCGGCTAGGGGTCCGAATCGATTCGGTCACTCAGACCTGGGCATCTGCATATTTCCGAATCGATTCGGCTAGGGGTCCGAATCGATTCGGTCCTGCTGAAACTCGAAAATGGCTACTGTTTGAGTAGCCAAAATACCCAAAAATCATTCTAATGGTTTTCTCTCCATTTCTCTTCAACCCAAACACAAGTATAACATTAATATTCATCCTAGAATACATACAAACTAATTTCTAACCTTAAATCCATTATATACACAACAAATCTAAGGTTTTCCCAAAAGTTAGGTTTTTAACATTTTAAACCTAAAACCCAAAAATCAATCCACAAATCATGCAATAAATGGTACACAACAATTATTTAGCAAGTTTAATCACTTGCCTCGGGTTCGTAGGGTCTGAATCCGCCGGAAAATCCTCTTTCTCCCTCTTTCTCCTTCCTTTTTCTTCTTCTCTCTTCTTTCTTTCCTTTTCTCTTTCTCTCTTTTGGGAGAAATATCTCCCGTAGGCTTTTTAAGCCTAAATCCGAAAATACACATCTTTAAATGATAATACACACTTTAAATGACTCGGTGACTTTAATTCGAGTCAAACGGTCCTATTTTATTTCGGAACCCAAATAGACCCCAAGTACAGTCATTTCGACTTTCTCGACCCTTCCGGAAACAATGGTACCCTCAGAAATTCCATTCGAGACACTTTCTAACCACTCCAAATTCTAACCTCAATTGCCAATTTTATTATTTCTCCAATAAAATATTATTTATCTCTCCCGAAATAAATAAATTATCGTCTCCAAGACCTCGGGTTGTTACATATTCCTAGTTCATAGCGTCCATTATATGGGTGAGGGACATCTCACTTTCAGGGAAAGAATATGACCGCCTCCAATTTTTATGTATTATCCAAGTTAGTGAGCGATTCTGACTTTGGGTAACTAGGTTATGTGAAAATGCCTAGTGGGATAGCACTTTAGAGGATTTGCATCCAGTGAGTTATTGCTCGGGAGGATGTTTAGTATTAATTATTATTTCAACATGTTTGTGAATGTTGTGATATAACTATACATATATAATGAGGTAAATAATTATATAAGTGTAAATTAATACAGGTCGTGAATTGTATTAAATATATAATGGGTGTGAAAGTTATATGAAATTTAAAAAGGGAAATGATTATTTAAGTTAATGTTCATAACAACTTAGAAATCATAATTATGGCATGCTCGGTTAGAGTAAGGTGGTGGCAAGGGGATTATATTAGTTATCTAGTCATGAGATAAATAACTAGGTAATTTAATCAAGGTGTTAGTAGTGCACATTAGAGGAGGGGTGAGGATGTCCTCAAGGGAGTGAGGCACTAACTAAAATATGGAGAGCATGCATATTTACTTATTACTGCGAGTTAATCATTTGCTAAATGTTTTCCAAATGTTTTGGGTACTAACCCTTGCTATAAAAACTTTTAAAAACCTTTTAGGTGTCCAGCCACAGGGACTCTAGGCTTGACTCATTCTAGGGATCCGTTGCTCCAGCATGTGTGGATGTTGTGGGAGTTTGATAGGCGCCTTGTTCTTTTCATTCTTAGTGTATAGACTTCCTATCAGTTATTCGAGCATGTCGCTCACAGTTTTATTTCAGTACTTATGTCAGACCTGTTGAGATTTATTACTTGTCTTTACTTTTGTTGGATTTGAAACCGATGGTTTATTCGGTGAGATAATTATTTGTGAATGGTTGAATTAAGTTAATTGTGATGGCTTATATTATTTTGTTTCCGCATGAGTATTTAATTTTAGATAATGAAAGAAAAACTTTGCACCAGTCTAATTTTCTCACTTTGATGGTTAGTAATTAAAATGAGCGAAAGTGATGCTAAGAATGAACCAAATGAGAAATATGTTCTAATTTGATTTAGGACTGATTACCCTGGGTTAATTAGGCGGTGTGTCACAGATGGTATCAGAGCATAAGGTTCTAGTGTCCTTAGGATCTGTGTGGCTTACTATGTTTCAGCGTAGGGTTCGGTTGATATAGAGCCCTATTATAAGGACTATTGATTCATTTTCTGCTTTTGAGTTATCGTATTTCTGCTATTAGGTATTTTTGTGTAAACTGTGTACTTATACGATTCAATCTATTTTCAGATGGCACCGAAGATGCAGAGAGAGAAGAGGGCTGAGCTAGGGATGAGTTAAGGGAGGCTCGTCAGGACCCACAGGTACCGCCACCACACCCCACCCGTGTTGATCTCCACTACTTAGGTGGCCGTGAAAGTGGCCCAGGCAGTTGAGACAGCAATGAGGGCTATGGCAGCCCATTTTCCTCAGCCCCAGGCACCACCTTCCGTGGCACCAGCAGTTCAGGCTCCAGTGGGGCCACCGTCTTGGCAACGAGTTAGGGACACCTTTCAGAAGGGTCACCCACCCAAGTTTTTGGGTAGCACCTATGTGGTAGAGGCTTGTGAATGGAAGAATAATATTCAGCGCCATCTGCACATGCTGGAGTGTACTAATGTGCATAAATAGATGCTTGCTACATTTTGTCTGTCGGGGGAAGCCTTACAGTGGTGGGAGTCAGTTACCACCACTGAGGAAAGGGATTTGATAACGATATCCGAGTTCTGGGTGAAGTTTGACCGCAAATACTTCGCACCAGCGGTAGAGGATGAGATGAGGAAGAAGTTCAGTGAGTTAGTGCAGGGTGACCGATCAGTGGCAGATTATGAGGAAGAGTTCACCCGTTTGGCAAAATTTATGCCAAATGAGGTGAGCGATGAGGAGTGAAAGAAGTCGAGATTCATGGATGGCTTGGCCTATAAGATCAGGAAGTATTTGATTGGGAATCCAGCGTTAGTGACTTATACAGATGTCGTTAATTCTTCCCTCGTGCATTGCCAGAATCATCACTTCCATGCGAAGGGGAGCAATAGAGTACGGGAGCCGAGCCATCAGGGCAAGGCAGTTACTGGTGGTGACACGAGTGGTACTCAGCAGCAAACTAACAGTCAATAGGGGAATCAGGCTAAGAAATTTATTCCTAGTGGGTTCCGATCGGGAGAACAGGGGTTCAGGCAGGGGAAACCAGGCCCAAATCAGCAGCAATACGTTCCTGAGGGCCACCAGGGCCAAGGGAACAATGGGGGAGGCCAACAGGGCCAGCCAAGTCAGGACCAACGACAGGGGGACGGTGAGAAACGCTATTTTTCCTGTGGCCATCTAGGACACTTCAAGAGGGAGTGCCCGTAGAGGGGAATAGGTCATCAGCAGGGTGCCCAACAGGGGCAGATGTCGCCAGCAGCACCAGTTCCACCCGCTATATAGCAGCCGAGGCAAATGCACTACGAGCGTGTGTATAACATCCTGGATGTTCCCAATCCTCTAGCACATCATTCGCCGCCAGTAGTTGAGGGTATGTTTCTCATTCATGCTCATGAAGGTAGTATACTTTTTGACATGGGAGCATCGCATTCATTCATTATATCTAATTTTGCTAAATGGGTCGGGTTACTAGAGACCTCGGGTAGTCTTCCTAGGTGTGTAGAGTCACCAGTAGGCAGCGGGGCTTTGATTCACTCAATTTTTTTGGGGGGCTGGACATTCTAATTAGGAGGCTTAGTTTAGCAGTAGACCTCTTAGTGTTAGATATGGAGGGGTACAATGTCATCCTGGGTATGGATTAGTTGGCAGGTTATCGGGTGACTATGGATTGTTACGAGAGGACAATCGTGTTCTCCATTCCGGGATAGGAGATGTTCCTAATAGAGATGCCACTACCTGAGTGAGGGTCGCATACACACTTGTACTACATCGAGGAGGAAACCTCATGGGAGGTGGTGGTTCCGTTGGACTCAATCCTAGTAGTGAGGGACTTTGAGGATGTATTCCAGGAAATACCAGGGTTGCTACCCAGTAGGGAAATTGAATTTTTAATAGACCTAGCTCCGGGGACGAGGCTGATTGCTCGAGCCCCATATCGTATGGCCCCATCAGAGATACATGAGTTAAGAGAGCAGATTCAGCAGTTCCTGGGTCAAGGTTTCATTCGGCGGAGTACATCGCCATGGGGTGCACCGACGTTATTTGTAAAGAAGCGGGATGGTTCACTTCGATTGTGCATGGAATACATGGAGTTGAATAAGGTGACGATATGAAATAAGTATCCATTGCCTAGGATCGATGATATTTTTGACCAATTGAGAGGGGCATCTTACTTTTCCAAGATCGATTTGAGGTCAGGGTATCATCAGCTACATATCCGAGAGGAGGATGTTTCTAAGACTACTTTCCTGTCGCGGTATGGATCTTACGAGTTTAGGGTGATGCTATTCGGGCTCACAAATGCGCTAGCAGTATTCATGGATCTCATGAACAGGGTTTTCAGAGAGTACCTCGACCAGTTTGTCATCGTGTTCATTGATGACATCCTGATCTACTCGCGCACCGAGGTGGAGCACGGAGAGCATCTGCGTAAGGTTCTACAGACACTACGGGATCACCAACTCTATGCCAAATTCCAGAAGTGTGGATTTTGGTTACGGGAGGTGTAGTTTCTTAGCCACATGGTGTCATACCGGGGTATTGCGGTGGATCCGAGTAAGGTGTCGGCTGCGAGGGAGTGGCGAAAGCCCACGACACAGACCTAGGTGCGCAATTTTCTAGGAATTGGTAGGCTATTATACGCGATTTATTAAAGGATTTTCAAAGATTGCGGGCCCTCTAACGAATATGACTCGAAAAGGGGTACTTTTCACTTGGAGTGATCATTGTCAATTAGCTTTTGAAGGGCTAAACGACAAGTTGACATCTGCACCTGTACTTGCTTTGCCGAAGGGAGGACTAGAGTATCAGGTTTACACTGACGCATCCCTATAGGGATTTGGGGGTGTGCTTCAGCAAGAGGAAGAGGCTATATCTTATGTGTCTAGAAAGATAAAGACCCAGGAGAGGAATTACCCCACTCACGACCTAGATCTAGCATCGATCATTTTTTCTTTGAGGATATGGAGACATAATCTTCAGGAGAGCAGTTCACTTTATTCACAGATCACAAGTCACTTCAGTATCTCTTTACACAGAAGGATCTGAACATGAGACAGAGGCGCTGGCTAGAATTCGTGAAAGACTATCAGTTTGATATTCAGTATCATCCTGGTAAGGCTAATGTGGTAGCAGATGCATTGAGTCGGAGACCGACTGGGGAAATATCAAAAATCTGGAAAGCGAAGCGGATAGAGCTTCGATATGAGGATGATGTAGCCAGGGCCTTCATATCAGCCAGACATAAGATCATTATGCGGGTTGTGAGGGCTCGGGCAGAGGATTAGATCTACCGGGATAGGGTGATCCAGTTGTTAGCCGAGGGAGCAGAGGGTTACTCAATCAACTCGAAAAGAGGCTTACGCCTGAATGGGAGGTTAGTGGTGCCAGAGGACGAGGAGTTGAGGCATGCTGTTATGCTAGAGTCCCATGGTTCGAGGTTTACCGTACATCCCGATGGGGATAAAATGTACCAGGATATGAGGAGGGAGTATTGGTGGGCAGGAATAAAAATGGGACATAACAGAGTTTGTCTCAAAATGTGCCACGTGTCAGCTCGTGAAAGTGGACCATCAGAGACCATCAAAGCTGCTACAACCACTAGAAATTCTTGTGTGGAAGTTGGAAAGCATCTCCATGGACTTCATTACAGGGTTACCTGCATCACAGAGGGGTCACGATTCTATATGGGTCATCGTGGATCGGTTGACCAAGGTGGCGAACTTAATGCCGATCCGCACGGATTTTTAGATGATGCGTTATGCATAACTATTCACAACAGAGATTGTTAAGCTATATGGGGTGCCGATAAATATTATGTCCGATAGAGACAAAATTTTTGTGGCCCACTTTTGGCAGAGCTTCCAGGAGGCTATGGGCACGGAGTTACGTTTGAATTTGGCCTATCACCCACAGACCGACGGACAGACTTGGAGAGTCAATCAAATGCTGGAAGACATGCTCAGAATGTGCATTTTAGACTTAGGGGGAGGTTTGGAGAAATATCTCCCTTTGGTAGAGTTTGCATATAATAACTCTTAGCAATTCACGATTGGCATGGCACCGTTCGAGGCACTGTACGGGAGACCTTATCGTTCACCCACTTGTTGGTTAGAGGTGGGGGACAACATGCTATTGGGGCCAGAGATTATCCAGGAGACATCTGCCAAGATAGAGCTGATCCGAGAGCGGATTCGGATAGCTTAGGATGGGCAGAAGAGTTATGCTGATGCTTTATGGAGACATGTGGAGTTAGAGGTTAGGGACCAGGTATTAGTCCGGGTGTCCCCTATGAAAGGGGTAATGAGGTTCGACAAGAAGGGTAAGTTAGCACCGAGGTACGTGGGACCTTTCCCTATTATTTAGAGGGTGGGATCAGTAGTATATAGACTGGGATTGTCGGAGCACCTTCAGCGGATACACGGTGTGTTCCATGTGGCATCGCTGAAGAAATATCAAAGAAGCGAGAGAGCCTTCTGGCACATTCCACTCGAGGAGATTGATTTATAGCCAAACATCTCATATGAGGAGAGACCGGTGGCTATTCTGGACCATAGTGAGCGAAATTTACGAATCAAGTTTGTTCCACTAGTTAGAGTACAGTGGGGTCATCACAACGTTGACGAGTCTACCTATGAGCGGGAGGAGGATAGGCGGGAACAATATCCAGAGCTATTCACCCCAGGTACAACCTAATTTTGGGGACGAAATTCCTTTGTAAGGGGGGGATTATGTAACACCCCGTATTTCTGTGCATTTAATATTTAATTAATTCGGGAATTCAAAATTACTTGTGTGTCGTAATTTTAATTGCATTAATTATGGACATATGTAATTAACTATTAACCGGGGAGTGAATGGTTAATATTTAGGGAAATTAAATTACTAAGTGAATAGTTATAATTTATTTATGTCATTTCGGGTATTAATGACGGGGTATGTACTTATCTCAGCCGGGAGTTGGTATAGACTAATTTGGGTGTGAGATAAGGATTTTTATAAATTAATTCGAATGTCAATTATGAGTGTACAATTGAGTCCGGATGGGCCGAGATAGTCGAAAAAGTGTACCTGGATGTAGTAAACGGGTCACATGACGTTTTTAGGCATAGTCGGGCCCACACGGAGGTATTTGGGTCACTTGGGCTTGGCCCATTAGGCCAAAAATGGGATTTAGCCTAATTAACTAATTAAGAGAAAATGAAAACGGCTGATTGAAGTTTAGGAAACACTTAGTGGGAGAGGAAAATCTAAGAGGCAGTTAAAGGCAAATTGGGGGACAAAGGAAATAGCCAAAAAGAGGAAATCTCATCTCCAACCTTGGGAATTCACAACTCAAAATCAGACCCTACGAATCACAAGGCAAGTGGTTAACTTGTTGTAGCATTTAATTTGCCTTTCGATTCATATTTATGTGATGTGAGTAATTAAAATTCGTTTTGGAATTTAAAGGGTATAAACATGGGGTTTTTGTAAACCCATATTCTGATTTCTAAATTATGTAGAAATTAATGTGTAATCTGAGAGAAGTATATATATATGGTAGGATGTAATCCGAATGAACTAGAAACGAATTTGAGGCAAAGATTTGATATTTAAATGGGTTAAAGGTTAAATCGGATTTTTCCCCAATTTATGAAAACAATAGAGAATGTAAATTAAATGGTGTTTATAGACTTTATGGGAATCCCTTATGAGGTTTTTGACATATATTGTTGATGGGAAGGCTTGGATTTCACTGTAGAAGAAATTAGGGTTTGAATCTTTTCGTCCATGGGTGAAATAGAAGGGGGAAGAAGACGTTGACATGTACGATCGATCGATCGAGGGTTGGGGATCAATCGATCGATGGTTCAAAATTTCTGGCACTTCGGCCAGTTTATGTATATAAGGGGAAATTAAGTTAAATTCTTTTCCATGCCTTATTTAATGAGAAATAAATATAGGACTTTCAAGCAAATTAATTCTGAGTAAAATTAATTAGAATTTGAAGGAAATTACGTGTGTCACACCATGATTAAAACTAATTGGGATTTGGAGGACATTTATGTGTGACACACAATGGTTAAATTTTGGGAATAATATTTCAAAATCATTAAATACGGATTGAGTGGGCAAGTCTGGGGTTATTGGTTGAGCGATACCAAGACGTTAATTTTATTTAGAGTGAAGGCTAAATAATTTAGAGTCAGGAATTTAGACTTGGGTATTGTTTATTTCGGGCCACAAGAGTAAGTCCGAATATATTGGTTGGGGGCGACAACAAAAGTAATTTAATTAATTAATGTGTGAATTAATTAATAATTAGAGTTGGACCATAAACTCATAATAATTTGAAGAGGCTTGTGTTACAGACTTAGTACACGGGATAGCTGGGATAGTTTATTTTAATTATATATATATATATATACATATATATATATATATATATATACATATACTAGGGTATGCCCGTGCCTGAAGGCACGCTGATAGTTTTGAAAAGCATAAAGTCGTGTATAATATAAATAATAAATGTTTTATATGTTAGAAGTGTACATTTTCAAAGTGTAGAATCGGGTAAATTTAAGTAAAATAATTTTTTACAACACAAATTTATAAATGTTTTATATGTTGGACCTCATATAAATATCAACCAATGTATCCATAAATAAATAAATTTAGCCAAAGTTTTCTTTGTTTATAGTAATATTCACTGTGTTTAAGAAATAAAAAAATACTTACATTACTAATACATGAATAATCAATTAAATCAATTCATGAAAAATCATAAACACGTCAATAAATAAATAAAATAACATGTGATGCGCAAACTTAGCCAAAGTATTGAATCTTGAATAATTTAATGTGAAGGCACGACTAAAATTTCCAAAATACATAATTGCAAAACGGCAAGAATTTCGATCCCCACCAAAAATTTAATGTATTCATCTTTACTCTATGGCTAAGTTCCACATGTAATATTATCAGGTTCCTAAATACAAATAAACACTAAATGTAAGATGCATATAATCACCATAGTAAGTAGCCATATCTAATTAGCATAGTATCCAATGGGAGTAAATTACCAAATGTAGAATTAAAGAACCAAACAATGATGTAAAATAACTATACCTCCAATATTCAAATTCAATCCATAAATCAAATTCACATCCCAACCATTAAAGAACTAATATACTGGGCAAGACTTCAAATGGTTTTATTATTAGCATTAAAATGAAAATTACAGTACAAAAAATAGTATAAATCCTGTATAAACATGAGTATACTACATCATGGTAGGTGTCTTGATTCACTCTCTTTTTCAAGATGTGTAGCCTGAAAAAACTAAAATATTATAGTTCAAATATAACAAATGGAATACTCTTGTGGTAGTTAACAGCTGATAAATGGCGCTGTGGCTTGTCCCTGTTAGTTATACAATGAACACTGGTCGGTTTTCAGAATAAATGGCACTGTGGCTTGTCCGTGTTACGATCGCCAATAAGGAGGCGTATCAGAATATGGATTATTATCACCATAGATTTTTCATATCAACTATAATAGGTCGTTTATCACCGGAGGGACTTAAAGGAGGTCGTTTATCACCGTGCAGTGATCGCTCGTGACTGGTTAGATGGTTTTAAGGGACTGAAAGTAGAAGGTGGTATAATATTACTTCCCTGGTAAAGTTGTAACTTTTTGGCTCGTTGTCGATCAAGTCGGCGTATTTGAGCAACGACGGCCACGAAATGGGTTGGAATTCCTGCTATGTTAAAGGAAAGTTAATAATTCAATATGAAAGTGAATGCTATATCAACAATGATAATTCGCAAAAAGAGGCAAAACTTACCAGGGGGAAACAACAGTATGCCCTATCACATATGTGGTTGCATAAATAGTTTCATAGACCAAATGATTGGATGTTATCATTGCAATTATAGTAATATCATCAACTCATGCTTCTCCTACATCTTTCGATTGAAACAAACTCATGTTCTTTTTTACCCGTTCCATGTCAACTGACATTACAAAACTGGTGTCAATCATTCCATCATCAACAATCGTCACTAAGAATGAAATTCATAGTTTGAGCATACCTGAGCTCCTTTATAGTTGAATCCCCATGGTGATTCCTTATATGAGTCGAAACCTTAGGGGGAGGAGGAATCAAATCCTCCTCTTTCCTGTCTTCAAAATCAACAATCAAAATAACGTCATCATTTAACGTTCCTTCTCAATAGTGTATACTATTGTCCTACAAATCTAAGAAACATAACAGATAAATGTTATGATATAGTATTGGCCATCAACACAAATCATATGGGCAGGTGTTTCACAAATATGGTTGAAGATATAGATATAGATAGAAGACAAAAAGAATACATTCTTAACTCGGAAAGAGTTTTATTCGACTTGCATTCAAATCTGTGTTTTAACATTCCTTCCCTATCAAGAGAAGTGAAGAAAATAATCAGTAACATTTATGAATTCCCTGTGCAGATTTTTACACACAACTCATAATAAAATTCATGTCATCAGTGGTTAGAAATGAGATTCCCAAAATTAGAAATAAGATTCCGATTATTTTTATAAAGTATTGGGCCAAAGAAGATACACAGGTGTAGCAGGAAGTGGGACTCCCCAAAGCTTAGTCAGAGATATCATTAACATAGCTTTGATTGGAAGGGGTTCTGATTAGATTATTTGGACTAAATCTACTCTACAAAACTTCTACAAAAGTTTTATACCTGCTACAATGCTAACAAATGAAGAAGAATGCTTCAGAAATGAAGAAGATATTTAAATTATGTAAGGGGTAATTGGGATCTTTAGTCAACAATGCTAACCAGCTGTACCTGCTAGAAACCTGCTATACCTGTTACAATGGGGATGTTTGGGATAATTGGGATGTTTAAATATACTCTACAAACCTGCTATACCTGCTACAACACTAATAAATAACCAAATGTAAGGGATATTTAGTATGGCAGAGGCTTTTTAAATTAAGGAATATGTGGGAAAATTATGTATATAGGATGTAGGAGAGGGGGATGAGTGGATGAATACGAATAAACCCGAGTACCTAGTATACCATATTGGGTACTTTAGTTCATTGATAAATGCCAAATAACCAACGCCACACAAAAATTCATATATGATATTTCCTGCCTACAACATTCCCTGCACACCTGCAATCATTTGAAAATATTAAACAAATCAAAATATTAATCTTAGTGAAGCTAGGGTGGATAGCAAACTTTAAAGAGAGATATACCCAACAGGCGTGATGGGATTGCAAAGCCGAAGTGTGGATACCAAACATATAATTCTGATATTCAATCTATCAAATAAACCCAATTCAACTAAATAATTATATCAATTTAGATTCCCAATTCAACAGTTGCATAAACTGCAAATATACCTCATAAAACAGGTAAAGTCAAGCTAAGACAATCTAACTATATATCGTACACCCTATATATCCCTATGAGACTACCATGAATCGCAAAATGAAATAAGCGAGTAAGTATTGCATATGTATCATTGATCTAATCCACCCTTAAACTGTAAATTCAAGATCATAATGCAACATGTCCATGTCCCCAATACCCAATAGCTAATTTCCATGTCCCCAATCGCAATGTAGAACTAAAAAAAACAATAACAACAATTAATTAAAGGATCTGCCCAATAAAGTAATGTTCGATACTTAAAAACATAATGAAAATTATATAGAAACTTAACTTCATTATAAAAAAAAACTTTAAAAAAATAACATTTGCACTTTAAAAAAGTAATCACATAATCGGACTCTAACTTAATGGAGTCGGAATGTGTTAGTTGAAAAGATCTAGTTTTTAACAAATGAAATTACAAACACCACCAAGGGTGATTATAAAGGGTAAGAAAAAAAAGGTAAAAAGGCAATAAACTAACATGTAACATAACAAAGGAAGAAATAAATATAACAAATATTGGAAAGAGTAGACCATAAATAGAGAAAAATACAAATAAATTATTTATTATTTATTAAATAACAAAGGTAGCACTCTTGAGTCAAACCATAATTATAGATTAGACAACCTTTTTGCCAAAATCTAGAGCTTGAAATTTGAATTTCACAACCCTTTGAAAGAGCAATCAACACATGGCGAGATCAACCCCAATAATCTCCAACAAAATCGGCTAAAAAGACACTTATAAACAATATTAAATTTAGGGGCTTTGTAAATTTAGGACATATTGTAATACGTATTTTGGAAATAGGACAACAAAAATTTTATTTATAGTTTTAGTCCCTATTTTTTAATAAAGCCGCTGGCGCGGACCCATATTCATAAAATGTCGACCAATCACAGCATGCCACGTGTCCTTTTAATTTGAAAATAGAGACTAAAAATGGAAACGAAATGTTTGTTGTCCTATATCCATGTTCAATACTATTTTAAGTCCTAAAAGAACATAATCTATTAAATTTAAGTAAAGGTCTAAATGATAAAATATTTTTAAACCATCCTCGCACTACTCCAGTATTCAAACCATACAGTAGTTCCAAACTAAAAGACATTGTAATTACTCAATCTTGAAAATTCAGTAATATATTGTGTTCCAAACTAAAAGACACGGTGAATGGTTCAGAGATGAAAATGTTGAGTTCAATTATGATGAAGAGGATCCAAACATCTCTCTAGCAGCACCATGATTATCGAAATTGTACCAAAGAAATTGATCAAATTCAGAGGAACTTCAACTTATTAGTGGGTAAAAAATATTCTGCTTTTACTCATCAGAGGAAGTACATCTTTATCTATAAATACCATATCTAATCTAATCTAAAAAAAAGTTAAAAATGTGGGAAAAAAATATTCTATCAGGCATTTTAGCAAACAAATAGTGTGTACCTATAAAAAAATGCTCCAAACAAACCTCAATATAGTGTGTTCCTGTAAAACAGATGAAAAATGTTAGCAAAGTTAAATAAACAAATGGAAATAACAATACAAAATGAAAATTTTACAGTTGAAACTCCACAAAAAGCTAATTAAAACTACAAAAAACAGAGTGGGACAGAGTTTGAGATTGAGAGAAAAGCTAAAAATGATGCTTTTCAGTGTTACTTCATAAACAATTCCAGAAATATATCATTTTTAAGTTAAAACTTTCCCATAATTTTTCTTTCACAAAGAGAATAAATGATGTTGACCTACACGCATAAGTCTGTATGAAAATTATAGATGAACCCATATTTTAAGATTCTTTTTGTTCACACTAACAATGTTTAAGCCAACAGATTTTTCATGGGCTCAAGTAATGAAAGGGTAATGATTTGCCTCCAGTATCATTAATAAAGAAAACCCACATCTAAAAAAATAAAATACTCCAAAATTATTTGCCATAAAATAACAATGATGCAAACCCCCAAATTGACATACTCTTAGAAAGAGAGTTTAAAACCCAAACCATAGTTTTAAATGGGCATGCTGGGGTGTGTGAGTAGATCACGATCAAAACACTCATGATTCAGCAAAAAAATACTCCTTGAACAGATCGAATAAATAAAAATCAGATCTGCAAAAAAAATACGATTTGAACAAAAAAGGAGATTTCATATATGTTAGTAGCTCTAGGTTTAAAAAAAAGAGAGGGATATATAGTGTTATACCCGATCTGAAAGAATGGAAGTGGCTGGATCGGAAGTGAGATTATTGCAACCCTCGACAGAGTGTGAGAGAGTATTGTGTGTTGTGTGTCTTTTGTGTGGTTTGAGAGTATGAGAGAGAGTCTACTTTAGCTAAGTTTACTAATTTACCCTCAATTTTGAATTTTTAAGAGAGGGGGAAATAAATTAGAGTGTGTCAAAATAGGGGGAACCAAAGATTTGAGGGGTAATAGAGGTATTGAAAAAAAAAATCATTTAGATGACATCATCTTTTGATCTTATGACATACATAAGTTTTGTAACTTATTATATATATATATATATATATATATATATATATATATATATGGTGTGCGATAGTATATATATAGTGTGTGTGCATCAATATTAGTGGCTAGATATTATTATTATTATATCGACTTTAGTGCTATAGGAGGGAGGTTGCGCGTAATGATGAATCCCCTATCTTGAGGAGTAGGGCGAGTATATTCCCAGGTCATAGCGTCCATTATATGGATGAGGGACATCTCACTTTCTGAGAAGGAATATGACCGCCTCCAATTTTTATGTATTATCCAAGTTAGTGAGCGATTATGACTCGGGGTAACTAGGTTATGTGAATATGCCTAGTGGGATAACACTTTGGAGGATTTTCATCCGATGAGTTATTTCTCGGGAGGATGTTTAGTATTAATTATTATTTCAGCATGTTTGTGAATGTTGTGATATAACTATACGAATATAATGAGGTAAATAATTATATACAGGTAAATTAATACATGCCGTGAATTGTATTAAATATATAATAGGTGTGAAAGTTATATGAAATTTAAAAAGGGAAATAATTATTTAAGTTAATGTTGATAACAACTTAGAAATCATAATTATGGCACGCTCGATTAGAGTAGGATGGTGGCAAGGGGATTATATCTATTATCTATTCATGATATGAATAACTAGGTAAATTAATCAAGGCGTTAGTAGTGCACATTAGAGGAAGGGTGAGGATGTCCTCAAGGGAGTGAGGCACTAACTAAAATATGGAGAGCATGCATATTTACTTATTACTGCAAGTTAATCATTTGCTAAATGTTTTCCAAATGTTTTGGGTACTAACCCTTGCTATAAAAACTTTTAAAAACATTTTAGGTGTCCATCCACAGGGACGCCAGGCTTGACTCGTTCCAGGGATCCATTTCTCCAGCATGTGTAGATGTTATGGGAGTTTGATAGGCGCCTCGTTCTTTTCATTCTTAGTGTAGAGACTTCCTATCAGTTATTCGAGCATGTCGCTCACAGTTTTATTTCAGTACTTATGTCAGACCTTTTGATATTTATTACTTGTCTTTACTTTTGTTGGATTTGAAACCGATGGTTTTTTCGGTCAGATAATTATTTGTGAATGGTTTAATTCAGTTAATTGTGATGGTTTATATTATTCTGTTTCCGTATGAGTATTTAATTTTAGTTAATGAAAGAAAAACTTGGCTCCAGTCTAATTTTCTCACATAGGTGGTTAGTAATTAAAAAGAGCGACAGTGTTTCTAAGAATGAACCAACTGAGAAACCTATTCTAATTTGATTTAGGATTGATCACCCGGGGTTAATTAGGCGGGGTGTCACACCTAGTGAGTCACGGACCGAGTCTGAACATAGTCTTGCGCTTTACAACTCTAAGGGTCTGCACGTAATTTTCTCACATGTCACACTGGAACAGTATAATAGTATCATGACTTGTGAAACTTCAAAAGAGGCTTGGGTTACACTTAAAATTACTCACGAGGGCACTAGCATGGTTAGGTAATCTAAGTTACAAAACCTCACTGTGACACCCCGCCTAATTAAATATAAGGTGATCAGTCCTTTACCAATTTAAAACAGATTGTCCAGTTGGTTCATTCTTAGAATCATTGTCGAAAAACTTATAAACATATTACTCACCTAATATAGAAATAAGCTAGGAATCAAAACATTTTTCCTTTTTAACTATAACCAAATAAAACCATTTCTCAATTTAATTATTAAAATATAAACCATTCATCATACACAAGATTATACTAAATACTAAACATGAATAAAATACGTATGAGAAGTATATAATTAGGTCAGGCAAATACCTATGAATTCTAATAGGATGTGTGTAAGCCTATTATGTGATATTATTGTTAAGTGCACTAATGGGTGATAACCCGGGGGTGCAAGAATCGTATTTATAGGCGCACTAATGGGTGATAACTTGGGGGTGCAGGAATTATATTGTTAAGTGTACTAATGGGTGATAACCCGGGGGTATAAGGATATTATTGTTAACTTTACTAATGGGTGATAACCTGATTGTTAAGTATACTAAGGGGTGATAACTCGGGGTACAAGAATCTTATTGTTAAGTGCGCTAATGGGTGTTAGCCCGGCGGTGCAGGATTATTATGGTTAAGTGTGCTAATGGGTGTTAGCCCGGGGGTGCAGGATTTGTATATATATATATATATATATATATATATATATATATATATATGAATACACTTGGGAACATTCTACTTGGTGAAATTAGTAGATATAGCATAAATGAGAAACAAAATAATCTTAGTGGGTAAAAGATTAACCATTCGAACGGTGAATAATGGAACTTTTAGTTATGTGAGATAAATTATTTCTTTAACGTATTGTATGGGAGATACGGGTATACTACTGCAGAACGTAGATGGTGATATTATGATTTCGAACTAGTTAGGTCGGGTAGCATAGCTAGTGTGGGTTAGATGTACGTTAGGCGTGCACAATAGATGAGAGGTGAGAATATCACGTGAGAGTGCAATATCTAACATGCACATAATACTTGTTTCATTACAGTTTTAAATACTTGCTAAATATTTTTAAAACATCAGGCTCTGACCCGTCTCTTGCATATCTTCCCTCTTTTGCTATATATATGTATTATATTAGGTGCTCAGCCACAAGAATACCAGAACTAGATATTTGGATTGCTTTACGTGATGCAACTTTTGTGGAAGCTGTAGGTCCTTACATTAGACGCATCCATCATTTCCACTCAGTTTTATCTAGACATCTCAGTTGGGATATGTGTCGCCCATTCCTAGTTTTTATCAGAGTTATTATTCATTTTACTTTACAGTTCTTTTAGGCGGATAGAATTTTACTATGAGTTTGTGAATTGGAGTTTTGAACTGGGATGTTTTACCCAGTCAGTATTTTATTCATGTTCAGTATTTAGTATAATCTTGTGTATGATGAATGGTTTATATTTTAATAATTAAATTGTGAAATGGTTTTCTTTGGTTGTAGGTAAAAAGGAAAAATGTTTTGACGCCTAGCTTAATTCTATATTAGGTGATTAATATGTTTATATGTTTTTCGACAGTGATGCTAAGAATGAACCAACTGGTCAATCTATTTTAAATTGGTAAAGGACTGATCACCCTATATTTAATTAGGCGAGGTGTCACAGGTGGTATCAGAGCATCAGGTTCTAGAGTCTTTTAGGATCTGTCCGGCTTATTACGTTTCAGTGTAACGTTCTTTGATGTAGAGCCTTATGATAGGACTGTTGTATTCCCTTATGTATGCGACTTACGTTCTCCTGCTATGAATTATAATGGATATGAATAATTATATAGAATCATGGGTACTTTGAACACCAAACATTTTGGGACGACCAACGAGGTCCATAAGAAGGACTACAGGAGAAGAAGCCTGACAAAAGACATAGAGTAATTTGAGAATGGTGATTGTGACCAATGTCGCCATAAGTATTACTTAAACAAGTGATAGTGAAAATCATCACTCGGGAACAGTGGGTTCCCAGGGCATAGTCGTATATAACGGTGGAGTGATTTCAAGGCCACCTAGCATAGTCGATAAGGGGGAAACCAGAGGGACTCTTTTGAAAACCAACAGTGAAGGTGCGGAAAAGAAAGTGAGAAAGTGTAAAAGGAAAACAGAAGTAGAAAATCCAAAGGCAATTGTGTAGAGTGAAAAGTAACGACACTCATAATTAAATTTGGAATTAAATTGGTAGCTCTTGGGAGCGACATAAAGTGATTAGAGTCAATCACCACATGTAGAAAGTGTGTTTGAAATTTAAAGAGAAATTTCGGTACGAGTTCACCGTGAGGCCTTCCATTCGATGTTGTAATAGAGATGCATATGAAATTTTGAAACTTAGCACAGTGGGTAAACCAGAGAACAATCGTGTGAAAAAAAGGTTGAATTGCATAAGAACTTTATACCTGGAAAGGGGACATATAATTATAAAAGTGCTTATAGTTAAAGAAGGACCGTGTGTAGAATACAAGCATGGATGATAAATCAATCTAAGATGACTAATGTTGATGTCGTCAAGGTTATACGATTGTAAGTTATTATAGCATTTCCAGAAGAAGTGAGCCAGGAGGGTTAGAGAATCTGGCTGAAAGGCAGAACTGAACTTAACATTGTTAGTGAGACACCACAGGAGAGAATACCCAATAGGGAACTCAGTTAGATAATTTTGAGTGATTAACTTCCTACAAGAGGACGATGAAGTCAATCAGGGCCATGGAGGCCAACTATAGTTCTGAAAGGCCAGAGAAGCCAGTAAGTAAGCCTACTTGATCCGAGAGAAGGACACTTCAAAATGGTCAGTGGGACTAGTGACGAGGAAATGGCTCGTGAATTTTCCCTATGAGAAGAGAGTAGGACTACAAGTGTTGAATGCATCCATAATTGGGAAGTGAGACTGATGAGATTGGAAATGGTAAACCATGCCAGTTAGGCACAACAACTAGAGGAGTGAGACTTCCAGCGAAGGAATTTGGGTCAAGAGAATTAGGCCCAGGAAATTTACAAATCGAGAGTGATAGGTTCAGGCTGGACCAGTGGAGTCCTCGTTAAGAGTAGCATATAGTATGTCAAGGTCGATGGGGCCCGGGATGTAAATGGGAGGTCAGTAAAACCAGAATTGAGGCCTAGAGATTTTGGGCCAACATTTCAATAATGGGCATGAAATCCACATGATGGAATAAATCGCCCACAATTAGAGAGGACAACTAATGGATGAAATCCTAGATGTATAACGATTGCAGATGTTCATGGGTCACGTTAACAACCACATGTTGGGACCCTATGATTAGGCGAGACTGGTGAGGTTTTGCTTCATCCTTATGAGTAAGGATAAATTCTAGTGACATGGGTGTGTCACAACTTATATATAAATTGGAAACCCTAAAATTTGAGTATGGGTCGAGTTTAGTGGTAACATTAGTTTTAACAGTCTTGTTATAAACGTATATCTTGTTGATAGCGGGGCATTTTGATGTCGCCCGTGAGTGAACCGGGTCGGCCCTAAGAGTATACTTTGTTATTATAATTTACTAACTGCACGTCAAATAGTTCGCTCGTAGCTTTAGTTTTCCTAGTGCTACACATACCATCAATAAATGCAGTGTAAGCTATAATGTTAAGATGCAACCCACAATCTTCCATCTTTTGAGATAGAATCATTGCCCTCGAAAAGAATTGATTTTTGTATAAACCATTTAACATAATATTACATTTCATGACATTCGGTTTTTCCCCACACGCTTTCATTTCATTTAAAAGCTCCAATGCAACAAGAGGCTTCCCCACGCGACACAAGCCACGTATAGGAGTGTTGTAAGTGACAGTGTCAGGTATTAATCCTCTGTGATACATTCATGAAACATTCTTTGGGCATGATCCATCCTTCGCTCCCTACAATATCCATTAATCAAGATGTTATAGCTATGAGTATTAGGTTTAACACCCCTAACAACCATAAAATCAAATACCTTTCTTGCATCTTATAATCTTCTTTGTAAACAATATCCATCCATTAACGCATTGTACGTGACTACATCAGGATTGAAACCTCTTTGAATTATCCTTTCAATTAAATCCAATGCTTCTTCAACCATACCTTCTTTACAACATGCATCTACCAATGTACTAAAAGTCCTTACATCCGGATTATATTCCGGCTCACCATCTCATTGAACAATTCATAACGTCTTTCCACCGGCCTAAATTGCAAATACCATAGATTAATGAAGTATATGTGATGACATTTGGCGCAACACCATTACGGATCACTTCTGAAAAGAGGTCTAAAGCCTCATCAACTAGTTTGTCCTTACAAGGACTGTCAATAATTTTTCTATAGACCACAAAATTAGCCCCCAAATTTCTTTGTTCCATCTTATTAAGAAATTCAATGGCCACGCTAGTATTTCCCATTTTACATAAACCATTTATAATGGTTCCACAAGTTATGCCATCGGGTTGGAGGCCTTTCTCCTCCATTGCATTAAATAAGTGTAGATCCTCAGCCATTATATCCTGAGCAATCAAGCCCTTAATCAAAGTGGTAAGTGTGATACAATTGGGTTAATAACCAAGTTTGAAGATTCTCCCCAAAGGAGAGAAACCCAAATCAACCCCATTGAGATGGCAGTGGCAGTTGATCAAATTATTAAGAGTATAAAGGCCGACCTTAACTAATGGTAATGATTGAATTTGTTTAAAAAGGGAAATAACGGAGTGTGGGCTCTCACACCTTTTTCACTAGTTGGGGACAGTTCACCATCACCTTGAAGGATATTTGTGAGTTAATTAGCTTTCCTGTCCTGGGCAATCATGTTTTCACTGATGGGTATGAAGACCCTCTTGAGAAGGAGATGTGTGAGGAACTTTACCATGCTTTGTCAGAGTGTCCTCATTATGTCGCTCTCACCAAAACTGGGGAAACTAAACATTATTTTGCTAAGTGGCAATACTACGATATTTTTTTTGAAATTTCTGGGCAGTTTTGAAAATTTGTGAAGTTTTAGAAAGACGCACTTGTGACCCCCCCTAACTTAGACTTTTGCATTGTCCTCAAGCAAAAAGGACTAAAATCTAACTCAAAGAGAATTAAAAGTGAGAGAAAATAGAACAAATAAATGAGACAGAAATGCAGAATTTTTATAGAAACTGAACAACTGTGTTACAAAGAGTAGGGTATAACACATAACCAATGATGTTTAAACAACCACCACCACGCACAAATAGCAAAATAGCAGACAAGGGCTTTATTGGGGAGGCAGATTTGAGGGGTCGGGTGCGTTGGGATCATACGGGTCATAGAAGAAAGTTGGGGGCGGTCCACCGAAGTTGAGCTCGTATAGATGGGATTGGAGTTGATGCATCATGCTCGTGTCTCTTATGTAGTCATCTTGATCACTTTGATAAGCCGCTTTATCTCGATTGTATTGGGTGATAAACCTGTCAAAACGGGATTCCACCGCTGCAAGGCGCCTATAAAAATCCACACCCGGGGGGCTTAAAGTCCGAGTGATCATCCTCGATGTAGTCTTCTTCTTCAGCTCCTCCTATCTCAACATCCTCAGCCGCGGGCTCTTCAACAAGGATTTCCTCCTTGGCCTCTAAATATTCCACCTCCCAGGCTTCTCGAAGGGCAGCCCTTTGCTGGGCACTCCGAGTGCGTGACACCTTCCCAATGGGTTCTGGGAGGCATGGTAAAGCGTGAGGTGGCTGGATACTAGCGTCGACAAGGAGGGAGGTTATGAGGCGTGCATATGGAAGGGGCACCTCACCTTTTTTCTCCCAAGCCGCGTAATGAATATCGGCGTAAAGCATGCGGGCCATATTAAGGGTGAAGTTTAGGTCTAAAAGGTGGTACGCGAGGGTCGCTTAGCGAGAGCGCATCACCGAGTCATTTGTGGTTTTATGCAAGTTGACGCACACTATATGGAATGTGATGCGCACCTTATCGTTTAGGCATCCCACGGGGAACGTACCCCGTCCCCAAATATCGGTGGGTGCGAGACGGTCAATGCATTGCTGTTTTGGAATGGTGGGGGCATTAGTTCGGTAGTCATAGATTTCTGGATATGGGACGCTCTTGGTAGAAAGTTTGCGGGTGAGAATGGCCAAGGAAAATGGGATGGGGTGGCCATCGACAAAGGCTTGGCTCTCGAACTCGCCCGTGCGGACGAGAGAACCATAGAATGATCGGACTTCCTCCTCCCATACTACATGGTGAGGTTCTTGGAGGTATTGCTCCCACCCCCTCCTGCTGAAAAGGTTGGTGACTGAGAGGGGCAACTTGTACCAATTGACGATGCGCTCAATGTGTGATTGGCAGGACAAGCTGAATTGTTTTTGCACCATAAGCGCTCCATGTGGGAACGGTATTGCCCATTGTCGTTGGGAAGAATATCAGTGGACATATATTTCGGAGGAAGAGATGGATTTTCCATGGGGAAAGCTGGGAATATTGAGAATGGGAGAGCTAGGGTTGTAGAGAGGGAGGATATAGGGAGGGATGGGGGGAAGGAATTTGGAGGGAAAAGGAGAAGGGGTGTTTGGAGGGAAAGAGGGTAATGAATGGAGGGAAAGGAGGGGATAGGGGGAAGGAATGGTCACCTCAGGAAGAACCAAAATTGTAGAACTCGAACCGATACGGTTCAGGGGTGATTCGATTCGGTTCTAGGGTATTTATTATTTTGCGATATATCAAAACTGAACTGATCCGGTTCGGTTCCATCTCAGGCAAAACCCTATTTCTAAACTGCTTCACTAGAATCCCACACCCTCGAATTTATAGACATTTTCTCCCTTACTCTCCCACTTGGATTTCTAGATGCCCTCATGAAGTGCTTGTTGGTACGCATGATCCTAACCCTAACCTCATGTAACCTACCTACGAACTCAAGCTAATCTACCGACACTCAACTACTATACACAAGAATTCACCCCATACGCGTCGGGGGTGCGACGACCTCTCAACTCAAGCTCATTTGACCCCGTAAACAGGGTCCGACAACCAAATGGTGTCGAGTTCTTCTACGCACGCCTAAACATATAGTTTTAAGCACTGGCCATTGACTTTGAATGCATCCCCCTTTTTGGATCTTCCAACTCTACTGCTCCGTGGGGGAATATGCTTCACACAACGAATGGACCAGTCCATTAGGACCGCAAGTTACCCAGAAATAGATGAAGCATAGAGTTATAAAGGAGTACCTTTTGTCCCGTTTGAAACTCTTTTCGTCGGATAATCTTATCATGTGCTAGTGTCATCCGATCTTTTGAAATCTTGGCATTCTCATACGCATCATTGTGTATCTCCTCTAACTCATTTAGTTGGAGTTTACGAGTTTCACTAACTCTATCGGTATCGTAATTTAATATCTTAATGGCCCAATATGCTTTGTGCTCCAACTCAACGGGAAGATGACAAGGATTGACATACACAAAGGCGAATGGGGACATTCTGGGTGGGTTCTTATATGTGGTACGGTAGGCCCATAACGAATCATTTAATCGAAGGGACCAATCTGTTCGGTCGGGATTGACGGTCTTCTCTAATATGTGCTTGATTTCATGATTTGCCAATTCGGCCTGTCCATTCATTTTTGGGTGATAGGTCGTTCCAACCTTGTGAACGACGCCATACTTTCTCATGAGCTTCTCGAATGGCCTATTGCAAAAATGCATGCCATTATCACTAATTATCCCTTTCGGAGCATCGAAGCTAGAAAGTATGTGTTCCTATAGGAATTTTATCACCACTTTATTGTCATTATTCTTGGTAGCTATAACTTCCACCCATTTAGAAACGTAGTCTACCATGACAAGGATGTATAGGAAACCAAAAGATGGGGGAAAAGGGCCCATGAATTCAATACCCCAGCAGTCAAAGATCTCAATAATGAGTATCGGGGTTAATGGCATTATGTATTTTCGGGTAATCGCTCCCATCCTTTGACACCTATCACAAGATTTGCAACGGTTGCTCACATCCTGGGATATTGTGGGCCAATACAAACCGCATAGAATAATTTTTGCGGCTGTCATTTTCACAAAAAAGTGGCATCCACAAGCTTCTGAATGACAAAATTGGATGACTTTTGGGATTTCATCATCCGGTACGCATCGTCGGATGATCTGATCGGTGCAATATTTAAAAAGAAATGGATCATCATAGAAAAACATGCACGACCCAGTGATGAACCTCTTCTTATGTTGCGATGTCCTATTAGGAGGGATGACTCCCATGACAAAGAAGAGGTGGCAAAAAGTTGCTCATCCAAAAAATATTCACTTATGGGTTTAGGATCACTAGGTACGTCAGACGAAAGCCGTGATAAGTGATCGACAATGACGTTTTCTACTCCTTTTTTGTATTTAATGGAGAGATTAAACTCTTATTGGAGTAGGATCCACCTTATGAGGCGCAGCTTTGTATCTTTCTTCGCAAGTAGATATTTTAACGCCGTGTGGTTAGTGAAGCAAGTGATGGGAGAACCGATGAGATAGGACCAAAATTTATCGAGAGAGAATACTACCGCTAGAAACTCCTTCTCCGTGTTGGAGTAATTAAGTTATGGTCCGATAAGGGTTCAACTAGCATAATAGATGACATGAGCCTTATTGGCTTTTCTTTGGACCAAAATAGCTCCTATTGCATAATCGCTAGCATCACACATAAGCTCGAATGGCAAGGACCAATCCGGAGCTTGCATAATGGGAGCGGACATAAGCATGTTTTTCAATTTTTCAAACGCACTTTGGCATGATTCCGTCCACTCAAATGGGGTGTCCTTCATGAGGAGATTGCTTAAGGGTCTAGCAATGGCGCTAAAGTCCTTAATGAACTGACTATAAAATCCCGCATGGCCTAAGAAGGAGTGAACGTATTTTAGCGATTTAGGTGGGGGTAGATCAGCTATGACATCTATTTTTTCTCGATCAACCTCGATCCCTTTGGATGACACGATGTGGCCAAGAACTATACCCTCGGTTACCATGAAATGGCATTTTTCCCAATTCAGCACTAAGTTCTTTTCCACACATCGAGCTAGTACTTTCTCAATATTAGCTAAACATAGGTCTAAGGAGGTGCCAAAAACACTAAAGTCATCCATAAACACCTCTAGCCCTCTCTCAACCATATCACTGAATAAGCTCAGCATGCACATTTGAAAGATCGCCGGTGCATTACACAAGCCAAATGGCATACGTTTGTAGGAAAACGTTCCAAAGGGGCAAGTGAATGTTGTTTTATCTTGATCAAGTACATCTACCTCAATTTGGTTATATCTAGAATAACCATTTAGGAAGCAATAATAAGGGTGGACCGCTACTCTTTCAAGCATTTGATCGATAAATGATAAGGGGAAATGGTCTTTTCTAGTTCCCGCATTGAGTTTTTGGTAATCAATCAAATGCGCCATCCAGTGGTGGTACATTGGGGAACTAGCTCCCCTTGGCATTTTCAATCACAGTCATGCCCGACTTCTTTGGGACGACTTGAATGGGCCTTACCCACTTGCTATCCGAGATTGGGTAGATAATCCCGACATCCAACAACTTTGTAATTTCAGTCCTCACCCCATCTTTCATTATGGGATTTAACCGTCTTTACATTTCTCTCGAGGGCTGAACATCCTCTTTGAGATGAATCTTATGGGTGCAAATTAGGGGGCTTAGCCCCTTTAAATCAGCTATACGCCAAGAAAAAGCATCTTGGTTCTTCCTCAAAATCTTTAATAATTTATCCTCTTGCTCTTCATCTAAGCTAGAGGAGACAATAACAGGAAATATCTCACTTTCACCTAGGAAAGTATATTTTACATTGGAGGGTAGTTTCTTCAACTTGAGAGTCGAGAATGAGTCGCTAGAGGGAACCATGCGTGCTTCCCTTGGTAGTAACTCTTCGAATTGAGAAACCCAATTAACATGTCTCGCATCCTCGTCCGACGCTCTCTCATCGAGTAAGCCTCTCAACTCCTCTATCTACCTCTCAAACTCGGTATAGGCGCCCTCACTCTCATACGTAGAAGCTAGGCAAACTTCTAAGGCGTCTCCACAGTAATTTTTCTCAAAGTGTTCTTCTACGACCTCCTCAATTAAACTCATTGCGTAAAGATCATCTTCTTCCCCTGCTTGTTGGGCTATGTTGAAGATGTTTGTTTCCAAAGTCATATTCCCAAAAGTGATTTGCATCTACCCATTTCTAGTATTAATCACTGCGTTAGCCGTAGCTAAGAATGGGCGTCCAAGGATTATGGTGTAACAACCTGTCCGTTTGGAGACACTTAAATTCCATAATTGGATATAAATTGGCAATTTGGAGAATTTCTCGAAATAGTGATTTTTGGGATTTTAGAGGATTTAATGATTTTCGATGGGTGTCGTAATTGTTTTTGGGACTAAATAGGTCGAAGTTTTTTTAATTATATGTCGCCGTGGAGTAAAGCGACAAAAGAGGTAAGATTTTAATTAGAAAACTCGCATAAAGTTATTTTGGGTTAGAATAGTGATTTGCGGTGAAGTACCTCGGATGGGAATTTCGACTGCGCCGTGAGTCTCGGAATGTTCGAGATAGTTGGTAAAGAGTGTCCGATTGTCGAAATTGAGTTTCAGGGAATTTTGGAGTTAAAAGGGCTCGTAATTGAGTAAACGAGTCGTTTTTGGGGTTTAAAGGGTTAAACCCTTATTCTTCTCCCTTGTAAGTCAAGAGAGAGGAAGAGAAAGACAAAGGAAAGAAAAGAGAAAAGAAGTAAGAGAGAGAGAGAGAGAAAAGGAGAAGGAGAAAATAGGAGAAAGGGGGGAAACTCCGACCAAACTCCACGGGATTCGGCTCGAGGTCGTCGGATTTCATCCTCCAGGAAAGTGTTTACTTTCTTTATTTCAATTATGCATTTATTTCATATCATAGTTGGTAGAACCCTAAAATAAATTTGGAAAAATTTGGATATGAGTTTAAATTTTCATAAAATGTAAACTCTTAATGATTTCTAGTGTTAAATCCATGTAAATGGAGTAAAATGGGTTATAATCATAAGTTGGGGCTTTAATGGTTTTAGGGTTTAAATCAAAGAGAAATAGTTTAATACCCTAAATAAATTGATGTATTAGTTGTAAAACATAGATTAGAGGTTTATTGAGTTGTTGGAGGAGCTTAGAAACAACAAAAATGGAGAATAATGGAGGTTTGTAAATTTTTTGAAGATAATGAATAGTGACCTGCGTCTTAACCGAATCGATTCGGCCAAGACGAATCGATTCGTCTCTTGGTCAAAAAATAAAATTTGTAGATATCTTCGACACGGTCGTGTGGGCGCCGACCGCGTATTTTTCTGTTTTTTTTTATTTATAGTGATTTTTCTACGGAAAGCTGTTTGAAATCGAAATAATTATCATAAACTAACGCCAGGATTATTTGGAGATAAATATTAGGGGTTCCTAAAAAGAGTGTTAGGACCTCTAAAGGACTTGAGGAGATATGAAAACTTTGGGTTCGTTGAAATTAATCCGAGTTATAATTTAAATGGAGATTGAATTGAGTTTGGGGCTTTGGGATATACATAAAACCTAGGCAGATTTGGGATTCTCGGACAAGCCGAATCGATTCGATAAGAGACAGTTTGAAAGTAGAACCATTTCAAATCGATTCGGACTGGGCGAATCGATTCGGTGGCTAGCGAATCGATTCGGACAGGCCGAATCGATTCGGTCCTGGAAAAATTTTGAGGTTTTCTCCTTTTAAGTTTAGGGATACTTAAATTATGGTTTTGGAGACTATAATAGGAGTTTCTACATGGAATATTAGGACTCCTAGATGATGATTTGAGGAGGATAAGAAAACCTCGGATTAATTTAGACTGTGATCCGGGGTATGGAGTTAATTAATGTTTTGGGACAAGAGACACTCGGGTTTATGTGTAAGTCCTTAAATGAGAATAAGGTATTTATTAGAATCAAAGTGAGGAAATACTTTGGCTTTAGTATCATGCGAATATGAATGCATGATTATTATTCTTTGAGAGAATCTTTGGGATTATCGGTCATCGTTAGATGGTTTGGAAAATATGGCCATTTATATATTCGAGGAGGAATATATGGTATATATATATATATATATATATATATATATACTATGTGATTAAAGTATATATGATATGATGTAAATGATTTTGAAAATATAAATATGAATGTTTTCAAAATGGAACAGAAATGATTTTTTTTCATAATTAATAAATTATGGTTACACACCTCCCTAAATCGCTATCATAAGGGAAGTTGCATGCATATGGTGATGCCCCCTGACTAATGAATGCAGGGTGGATATAGTCCTATAGGCCATATGAGTGATTAATGTTTACTGCACTGGTTAGGATATTCTGGGTGTGGTCTTGACTTTCCCGCAGGCATATGATCGCTTCCCGACATTGGTAGGTTCCCAGGTTGTCTTGTTTAATAGGCCCTGGAAGATGATAGCCATTTAGGGTCGCGTCCAGTGGGGAAACCCGGAGGGGCGGTCTTAGATTTGTTAAAGCAATTTATGATAATAAATTGGCTTTAATTTACATTTCCTGGATATGAGAAGGGAAATGGGGTAAATGTTTGGCTTCGGTAACACTTCCCGGATGGAAGAAGGGAAGTGGAAGCATGTGATATGATCAAAGGATTTTTATGATAATAAAAATGGCTTTGAATACAGTTTCTGAGAATAAAAATGGAAATGGGATATTTTGAAACGGAAAAGCATTTTTTATGATAATAAAACTGGCTTTTGAAAAGTTATATGATTTGTTAAAGAAATTCATGATAATGAATTGGCATTTCAATACATTTCCTGGATATGAGAAGGGAAATGGAAAGTTTTGAGAAAAATGGAAAAGTATTGATAAATACTTGTATATGAATCCTCAGTCCGGGAGATAGATCCGGATGTATATAGTAAAATGAATATGTATATGAATGAATCGAGTACCGAGGGTCTAATGGATCCCGATGATCGACCTTGCCGCATAGTAGTGTATCGGGGGGGGGGGGGGTTCCTTTTTTGGATTTCACTTTGCGAGACAACCCACACATGAATATGGCATTGTGTTGAGACTGGGGAGAAGTTTAATCCTTAGTGCTCTTATATTATGTTTTATTATATGTGTATATATATAGATATATATACTCTGTACTGAGGGACTGGAGGATCTTGACGATCGACCTTGCCGCGTAGTAGTGTATCGGGGGGGTTCCTTGTTTGGATTTCGCTTTGCGAGACACCCCACGCACGAACATGGCTCAGTGTTGAGACTGGGGAGAAGTCTAGCCCTTAGTACATTTCTTGGACTATCTAGGGTTGATAGTGGTTGGGTGATAGACCAGTTAACAGGGTAGCTTGACCAGGATGTTTAGAGGGATGCTCTAGGAGTGCACTGTTAGAAGAGAGGTGAGGGGTATCTCATGGGAGTGCGATACCAATTTAAATATGAGATAAAACATATTTTCAAAAAAATAAAGCATTTATGCACTTGCTAAATATTTTCACAAATCGGGCTCTAACCCGTTTATCTACTTTTCCTTTCTTGCTATATATATATATATATATATATATATATATATATATATATATATATATATATATATATATATATATTATATAGGTGTCCAGACACAGGGACACCTGGATGACACATCTTTCGAGTCAGACGTCAGCTGCAGAAGTTGTGGATGCGTGCAGGTTCTCGATAAACGCTTATATCCTTGTACTCTAGATAGGAGGTATTGTATAAACATTAGGGTTAATAACCCAACAACATTTATTTATTCTTAGAGTACATCATTCGATATGTTTGTATATTTTTGACCGAGTGTTCGGTTATTTTATTTCATTTCCGTTTCATTTATGCATAAACTGTGTGGATGTTTTTTTTATAGTCGTTTAAAAAGAGTAGTTAAGTAAAATTTTGACACCGGCCTAATAGGTTATTAGTAATTAAATGGATTTTCGATAGTGATGCTAAGAATGATCCATATGAGACTCCTGTTTTAATTTATTATTGGAGTGATCGCCTGGTATCAGATTAGACGGGGTGTCACAGATGGTATCAGAGCATCAGGTTCTAGCGTCCTTAGGAATCTGTGCGGACGTACTATGCTTTCAGTGTTGCTCTCGATTTGTTATAGAGCCTTAGGATTACGATTGTTGGTTTCTCTTGTGAGATTTCGTTCTCCTGCCATATTATAAGATTATAGTGATCTTTTGCGCGCTCGTTTGAGAATCGTGTGCGGGGCTTGGATGGCGGTAGGAGGTGGGGCTTAGTTATAAGGTTGAAGCTCGTAGTGGAGTTTCCTTTTAACGGAGAAGTCAAGGGGACTAGTAAGATAATTGTAAGGAGATCTATTTGGTGTGACTAGATAAAGTCACAGTATTAATTAGCCCTAGACTCGTGTGTGTAATTTGAGTTTCGTGGCGGTTTCAATAACATAATATCACGTGTGTTTATGTGTTGTCCGAATTAGCGGAGTTTTATTTTCCTTCTTTCGCCATAGAGGCGGTTGTTGATATATATATATATATATATATATGGTTTGGGATACTCGTTTTATATGTCTCTACGAGTATGGTGATATGGTGAGCATATTATGTTATTGGTATTTTCGGAGCGATAACAGGCTAATGAGGGCAAGACTATCGTGTCCATGGTTCCTGGAGGGAACGGGTTGTTATTGCGATGTCTCACCTGGATACAGGTTGAGTTTTCCTTTATTGTTATGGGTTGATGGAACTTCGATGAGCAGAGGTTTCATTATTATGATTGGAGTATATGGTGACCTTATAGATATGATTCAAGGCCACAGGATTATTGTTGAGCTGTAAGATTAAGTTCATTATTATTTGCGCAAGGACTTCAAAATTAGTGCAAGCGCTGGGTAGTGTGACTCTTAGTTAGAGATAGGAGTTCAGACCACCTTTTTATTGGAATTGGGGATAGGGTTATCCCGGTTGCATGTTGAAATAACGGACCTCCGTGATCGACGAAGTTAAGGGTTAATGTGTGGAGGGGTTCCTTGTTTGGATTTCGCCTTGCGAGACGCTCCACACATGACTCTTAATGGCGTCGGGAGCGGAGAGACGTTATAGGATGAAAGGATGTTGGTTTTGTGGAAAATTCTTATAGTGTGGACGAACCACTATAGGCTATTAGCCACATGATGATGATATACTTATGGAAATATGGTGCTATAAAAAAGCACTAAAGTAGTCCTTTCACCACAAGTGGGTGGGTTGAGTAGGACTTAGAGAAATTGATTTGAGGATAACAACCAGCCTTAGTGAAAAGGTAAATTTTGAGGAAATATGTGTTTGGGTAGGATGTTCGTGACACTTTTACTAAAAATGGGCACCTCTATTGATTAGGTTTTCTTCCGTATAGGCGGAAGGATAAGATAGTAGAAACGCGTTTGTAGGTTAGTATAGGTAGGATTTAGGACGTCCCGCTGGTGTGCCTTAGGTCTCTATATCTCAATGACCGACAACGCGATGGAGTAGTGTAATGGGAGGGTCCCTTATTTGGATTTCTCTTTGGCGAGACGTCCCACGCATGAAACCGAACAAATGTCGAAAGTTGAGAGAGGCCTTGGGCACTAGGGATACTTAGGATTATACTAGCTTCGCGTAGGTAGGACGTAGCATAGACCGTAGTAGTGTTAGGATGTAAGTTTAGTAGAGTTAGTGGCGCCGAGGTTAGAAGAATTGAATTTCGCGGATTGGGAGGACCCATGTGTGAGTATTACACCGAGGAAAGGAGACCCTTATTGGGAGAGAGTGTTACGTGTCCGACGTTCACTATGGAGGTGCAGATGTGCACAGGTTAGAAAGGTTTATGGGCACCTTAGTAAGTTAGTTTACATACCGCCTGAAATAGAAGGGGCGTAGTATGTAAATTTGAGATTTATGCCGTAAGGCGCTAGTAATGGTGAGTGCAATGTGAAGCTATTGGAGTCACTTTACGACCGTGGTATCCGTATGATATATGGTTGAGAACCATTGGGTTAGTATCGTTCCCCTTTGAGATATTAGGAGTTGGAGCGATTCTAGGATTTGCGGTGTAGGTTGTATCTGAATTTCGAGGACGAAATTTCGTTGTAAGGGGGGGAGTATGTAACAACCCGTCCTTTTGGAGACACTTAAATTCCATAATTGGATATAAATTGGGAATTTGGAGAATTTCTCAAAATAGTGATTTTTTCGAGGATTTAATGATTTTCGATGGGTGTGGTAATTGTTTTTGGGACTAAATAGGTCGAAGTATTTTTAAATATATGTCACCGTGGAGTAAAGAGACAAAAGAGGTAAGATTTTAATTAGAAAACTCGCATAAAGTTATTTTGGATTAGAATAGTGATTTGCGGTCAAGTACCTCAGATGGGAATTTTGACTGCGCCGTAAGTCTCGGAATGTTCGAGATAGTTGGAAAAGAGTGTCCGATTGTCGAAATTGAGTTTCAGGGAATTTTTGAGTTAAAAGGGCTCGTAATTGAGTAAACGAGTCGTTTTTGGGGTTTAAAGGGTTAAACCCTTATTTTTCTCCCTTATAAGTCAAGAGAGAGGAAGAGAGAGAGAAAAGGAAAGAAAAGAGAAAAGAAGGAAGAGAGAGAGAGAGAGAGAGAGAGAGAGAGAGAGAGGAGGAGGAGAAAAGAGGAGAAAAGGGAAAAAATTCGGCCAAACTCCACAGGATTCGGCTCGAGGTCGTCGGATTTCATCCTCCAGGAAAGTGTTAACTTGCTTTATTTCAATTATGCATTTATTTCATATCATAGTCGGTAGAACCCTAAAATAAATTTGGGAAAATTTGGATATGAGTTTACATTTTGATAAAATGTAAACTCTTAATGATTTCTAGTGTTAAATCCATGTAAATGAAGTAAAGAAATGGATTGAAATGGGTTAAAATCATAAGTTGGGGCTTTAATGGTTTTAGGGTTTAAATCTAAGAGAAATAGTTTAATACCCCAAATAAATTGATGTGTTAGTTGTAAAACATAGATTAGAGGTTTATTGAGTTGTTGGAGGAGCTTAGAAACAACAAAAATGGAGAATAATGGAGGTTTGGAAATTTTTTGAAGATAATGAATAGAGACCTGCATCTTAACTGAATCAATTCGGACAGGACGAATCGATTCGGATCTTGGTCAAAAATTGAAATTTGTACATCTCTTCGACACGGTCGCGTGGGCGCCAACCGCGTATTTTCTGATTTTTTTTGGATTTATAGTAATTTTTCTACGAAAAGCTATCCGAGATTGTAATTGTTACCATAAACTAACGCGAGGATTATTTGGAGATAAATATTAGGGGTTCCTAAAAAGAGTGTTAGGACCTCTAAAGGACTTGAGGAGATATGAAAACTTTGGGTTTGTTGAAATGAATCTGAGTTATAATTTAAATGGAGATTGAATTGAGTTTAGGGTTTTGGGATATATATAAAACCTAGGCAGATTTGGGATTCTCGGACAAGCCGAATCGATTTGGTAAGAGACAGTTTGAAAGTAGAACCATTTCGAATCGATTCAGACTGGGCGAATCGATTCGGTGGCCAGCGAATCGATTCGGTGGCCAGCGAATCGATTCGGACAGGCCGAATCGATTCGGTCCTGGCAAAATTTTGAGGTTTTCTCCTTTTAAGTTTAGGGATACTTAAATTATGGTTTTGGAGACTATTATAGGAGTTTCTACATGGAAATTAGGACTCCTAGATGATGATTTGAGGAGGATAAGAAAACCTCGAATTAATTTAGACTGTGATCCGGGGTAGGAAGTTAATTAATGTTTTGGGACAAGAGACACTTGGGTTTATGTGTAAGTCCTTAAATGAGAATAAGGTATTTATTAGAATCAAAGTGAGGAAATACTTTGGGTTTAGTATCATGCGAATATGAATGCATGATTATGATTCTTTGAGAGAATCTTTGGGATTATCGGTCATCGTTAGATGGTTTGGCAAATATGGCCATTTATATATTCGAGGAGGAATATATGGTATATATATATATTTATACTATGTGATTAAAGTATATATGAAATGATGTAAATGATTTTGAAAATATAAATATGAATGTTTTCAAAATGAAACGGAAATGATTTTTTTTCATAATTAATAAATTATGGATACACACCTCCCTAAATCGCTATCATAAGGGAAGTTGCGTGCGTATGGTGATGCCCCCTGGCTAATGAATGCAGGGTGGATATAGTCCTATAGGCCATATGAGCGATTATTGTTTCCTGCGCTGGTTAGGAGATTCTGGGTGTGGTCTTGACTTTCCTGTAGTCATATGGCCGCTTCACGACGTTCGTAGGTTCCCAGGTTGTCTTGTTTGATAGGCCCTGGAAGATGATAGCAATTTAGGGGCGCGTCCAGCGGGGAAACCCGAAGGGGCGGTCTTAGATTTGTTAAAGCAATTTATGATAATAAATTGGCTTTAATTTACATTTCCTGGATATGAGAAGGGAAATGGGGTAAATGTTTGGCTTCGGTAACACTTCCCGGATGGAAGAAGGGAAGTGGAAGCATGTGATATGATCAAAGGATTTTTATGATAATAAAAATGGCTTTGAATACAGTTTTTGAGAATAAAAATGGAAATGGGATATTTTGAAACGGAAAAGCATTTTTTTATGATAATAAAACTGGCTTTTGAAAAGTTATATGATTTGTTAAAGAAATTCATGATAATGAATTGGCATTTCAATACATTTCCTGGATATGAGAAGGGAAATGGAAAGTTTTGAGAAAAATGGAAAAGTATTGATAAATACTTGTATATGAATCCTCAGTCCGGGATGTATATAGTAAAATGAATATGTATATGGATGAATCGAGTATGGAGGGTCTAATGGATCCTGATGATCGACCTTGCCGCATAGTAGTTTATCGGGGAGGGGGGGGTCCTTATTTGGATTTCACTTTGCGAGACACCCCACGCACGAATATGGCATTGTGTTGAGACTAGGGAGAAGTTTAATCCTTAGTGCTCTTATATTATGTTTTATTATATGTGTATATATATAGATATATATACTCTGTACTGAGGGACTGGCGGATCTCGACGATCGGCCTTGCCGCGTAGTAGTGTATCGGGGGGGTTCCTTGTTTGTATTTCTCTTTGCGAGACACCCCACGCACGAACATGGCTCAATATTGAGACTGGGGAGAAGTCTAGCCCTTAGTACATTTCTTGGACTATCTAGGGTTGATAGTGGTTGGGTGATAGACCAGTTAGCAGGGTAGCTTGACCAGGATGTTTAGAGGGATGCGCTAGGAGTGCACTGTTAGAAGAGAGGTGAGGGGTATCTCATGGGGGTGCGATACCAATTTAAATATGAGATAAAACATATTTTCAAAAAAATAAAGCATTTATGCACTTGCTAAATATTTTCACAAATCGGGCTCTGACCCGTTTATCTACTTTTCCTTTCTTGCTATATATATATATATATGTATATATATATTATATAGGTTTCCAGACAGAGGGACGCCTGGATGACACATCTTTCGAGTCAGACGTCAGCTGCAGCAGCTGTGGATGCGTGCAGGTTCTCGATAGACGCTTATATCCTTGTACTCTAGATAGGAGGTATTGTATAAACATTCGGGTTAATAACCCAAGAACATTTATTTATTCTTTGAGAACATCATTCGATATGGTTGTATATTTTTGACCGAGTGCTCGGTTATTTTATTTCATTTCCGTTTCATTTATGCATAAACTGTGTGGATGTTTTTTTATAGTCGTTTAAAAAGAGTAGTTAAGTAAAATTTTGACACTGGCCTAATAGGTTATTAGTAATTAAATGGATTTTCTACAGTGATGCTAAGAATGATCCATATGAGACTCCTGTTTTAATTTAATATTTGAGTGATCGCCCGGTATCATATTAGGCGGGGTGTCACAGATGGGAACATGATTTTTTTAGGCGAAGGAGGTATCCGTGTCCCAAATGACAAAATCTATCAGGAAGTAGAAAGTGTCCACTTGGACTATCACGTCCTCAACTATACACCTTGGTATCTTCACGGTTTGATCTGCTAACTGGAGAGTGATCCTTGTGGGCTTAAGATCACCCAGATCAAGTTTCCTATAAATCGAATAAGGGAGAATGTTGACACTTTATCCCAAATCGAGTAAGACTTTTTCAAATTTGTTCTCTCCAATGGTGCAGGAAATGGTGGGGTCACCGGGATCTTTATATTTCGGGGGGAGATCATTATGAAGGATTGAGCTCACATTTTGTGCTATAAACACGTTCTTATCTATATTCATCCCCCTCTTGACTATCAATAAGTCTTTTATGACTTTAGCATAGGATGGAATCTGCCTTATTTCATCAAGGAAAGGTAAGTTCAACTTTACGTTCTTAAGTACTTCTAGCACGTCTTCACTTATGGTCCTGTTATGGGAGGGAACTAATCTTTGAGGAAATGGTGCCGCAGAGGGTGGTTTCACTACTACCTCGGGTTCACTAGTGTATTCTTTATCACTCTATTTCAAGGGTACATCTTTGACCTCTTTCCTTCAGGCGTAATCTCCTTGTCTTTAGTTGCGTCGTGTGGAGGAGGTGATAAATCAACAACTCTTCCACTACGAAGAGTGGTCACAGCTTGACATTGCTCCTGATTTTCTGTAAAGGTGGAGCTAACACTATTTTGACCTTGGGGAGGTCTTTGAACCTAGTTAGGAAGCTTGTCCTTATCTTGGATACTCAATGATGATTATAACTTTGAAATATTCGCATTTATGTCATTAATCATGCGCTCTTGTCTAGCAGTGGTTACATTCTGGGCAGTGATGAATTGGTTTATCATATCCTTGAGATTTCTTCGTGGTGGAGTGATACCTGGGAGGTGGTAGTGCCTGCACATGTCCTTGCATGTGTGGTGATTGTTGAAAGTACGATGGTGGAGGAGGGGAAACATGTGAATTAGGATTCATCGCAGCATTTTGTTGCCCAAAGCTAAAACCAGGATGGTTTTTCCATGAAGGTTTGTAAGAATTCCCGTGCGATGCACTGAAATTCCCCTTAAATCCTCATATACCACTCACTTGCTCTTGAATCATCACTTTGTAGGCGGTTATCATCGAGCATTCCTCTATTGAATGTCCCGCCTCACAAATAGACCATACCTTCTCAATGGGGTTTGGGATGGAGCCGGTTGGTCCTCTTGCACATATCTCAAGTATTTCTCTCATTCCTTTCTCAAGTATATCAAGTCGACTGTCCATCATAGTATTCTTTCTACGTGAAATAGGACGGACGCCGATGGAGTGATGGTCGTTTAGTGAGTTCGATTATGAGCATTAGGGTCAGATTTATCCCATGCTTGGCTAGTCTCGATGTCATACCTCAGGTGAAGCTCAGCATTGTTGGCGTCTAAGTCGATAAAGGGACCATCACACATGGTTTCAATGAGTTTTTTAGAATTTATATTCAGTCCATTATGGAAGAAGGAAATGATTTGCAGTTTATTAAGTCCACGATGAGGGCATGAAGTGATTAACTCGTTAAAATTCTCGTAACATCGATCGAACGAACCATTTTCTAGTTGTCGAAAGCTTGCTAAAAACGCGATAGGCCCCCCAATTTAAAAACCTTTTTCTTAATTCAAAGAGTAATTTCCTTTTATAGATATGCGGAAGTGTAAGATGGTGGTTCAATTAAAACAACAAATTTTAATTTCTTTTCAAAATAAAATTAAACAAAGTAAAATAAAATTAAGTACAGACAAATTTAAATTTCACTTAAACCAACTTAATTCAACCCAAGTCCTAGAAATTTACTTAAGTAATATTTTCAATATTTCCAAATTAGGACAAACCAAATTTTATCAAATTAAATTAAATGACTTGAATTAAATTAACTTAAACATTACCCAAATTAATTTAGAACCAAATTAAACATGTAGTGATTAAAACCAATTTTATCTTTTTACCTAAGCATATGTTCTAGGTGAGTTTTGCGAAAGATAAAATAAACAATGAATGGCTACGCCGTGATGTACAAATAAAAACCCACAACTGGAAAAAACCTCGAATGACCCTAGCCTCAAATCCACTAAGTATGGTTTTACAAATACAAGACAGTAGACTTACAACACTCGACTCGATCCCTCTCAAGCCACGACGCTCCTTCTTATATACACCTCCGCCTAGCGAATAACCACGAAGCTCCACCGCGGTCTTGGAATCCACCGATCGGACTTTATATGGACACCGCCACCCGAAGAAGGAGCCTTTCTCCAAGTGGGTAAATCATCTCAAACTTCTTCTTCTTTGTGGGATTTAGAAGCAAATCCAAACAATCTCTTCTTCAGTAATGTAGAGATAAACCGGTGCCAAACTCCAAGCAAAGAATATATATATATATATATATATATATATATATATATATATATATATGGATGAACTTGGATAAACAAACTTTGGGTGTGAAACAAGTGTTTAAAATATTTTTCTTGGAAAAATATACACTTAAACAATGAACTTTTCTTTGGAAAGATGAACACTCAAAAACTCTCTCTAGGAGTTGTAATAGTATGAAAAGTTAAGTTCAAAAAACTTAGTTTCCGCACTTAAGAAGTTCTGTCAAAATATAGTTGGAAAAGAAGTGGGAAAGTGGGAAAAAAACTGCTCAAAACTGCCAAATAACTGTTCCCGCCAAAACTCGTTCGAACGACATTTTCGTTCGAATGAAGTCTCATTCGAATGAGGCTTCTAACAAAGTTCCACTGTGAACTCGTTAGAAATATCATTGGAAATATCGTTCAAAAATCATGTTCGTTCAAACGACACCTCGAATGACATTCCAGTGGCCTTTTGGGGAACTCGTTGGCAAACTCGTTCGAATGACAAACTCGTTCGAACGACATTTCGATCAAACTTCTAGAAAGTTGAAATTTTTTTATTTAGCCGAGAAACTTTATATACTTTATTTTATAGTTTTAATAAAATCTTTCTGAAAATAAACAACAGTTTTAAATAAACAAAGTACACCCAATATAAATTGTTCCAAGCTCCTATATATATATTGAAATGCATTCATACCTTAGGAGTAAATGGAACATTGTTGAAGACATAGAAATGAGGCATTATAAACACGGCATTTGATGAAGCTTTATGAACTTGGCCGCTACGCCTTCAACTATAGTATGTCATAGGCTTGAAGGATGATCAATAACTCTATCCTGTGACGGAAGCGTTTCTGTCCGAAATTGAGTCAAAACTACAACGGATTCAATTGGAAATTTGTGTCCTTACAAATCTCCCCCTTTTGCTATTCTGGGACAAAAACCAACAAAAAATACTAAAGGGTCGTCAAGCTCTACTATACTGACAAAAATGTCCCACCCAAAATAAAAGTGCAATGCTTGGCTCAAACAACCCAAGGATCAAAATCTCTGCCGGTGAAAGTTGCCACTTAGAATATAATTCCTGCACACTTAAGCAAGCACATTAAACGCATAGGGAATGTGAAAATATTTAATGTTATTAAAGTAATTACTCCCCCTAAATTAATTCTCCCTTTATCAATAATGATCAACCTAATAAGATAGCTCTCTCCCCCTAAGTTAAATCTCCCAAACTAAGATACGATTACAACAGTATTAGATACCATTTCTCCCCTATCATTCTCCCCCTTTTTGTTCAGGAATAGACAAAGGCTAAAGAATTAAAAATTAACTTATCTTCCCCAATTAAAGAAACATCCTCTAAACTAAGCAAGGGATAAATAGAATGGGATAAAAAGCTAAAAAACATGCAATTGTATATAAAGTGATGAGAACATTAAAGTATATAGGCAACAAAATCATAACTAATCCATAAAAATGAATACCAACTCAACTAAACTCAACTCAACAAAGCCTTTTCCCAATTATTTGGGGTCGGCTACATGAATCCTATTTTTCCATTCCATTATGTCCAGTGCAATGTCTTCGGTTAAACCACATGACATCATTTCCTTTTTTATAATATCCCACCAAGTCAATTTAGGGGTACCTCTACCCCTTGTGTTACCATCAATACTAACTATATCACTCTTCCTTACAGGAGCATCCATTGGTCTACGCTTGACGTGTCCAAACCATCTAAATCGATTTTCTCTCAATTTATCTTCTATAGGAGCTACTTTTACCGTTTTACGAATTTGTTCATTTTTAATTTTATCCTTTCGAGTTTTACCACAAATCCATCTTAGCATTCGCATCTCCGCCACACTCATTTTCTGCACATTTTATTTCTTGGTTGCCCAACACTCTGTCCCATATAACATGGAGGGTCTAATGGCCATCCTATAATATTTACCTTTTAACTTCAAAGTTATACGCCTATCACACAAAATGCTGGTAGCACTTCTCCACTTAACCCAGCCTGCTCTAATCCTATGAGTAACATCATCACTAATATCTTTATCTTTTTGGATAATTGATCCTAAATAACGAAAATGATCGTTTCTAGGTATCTCTTGACCCTCCAATTTCACCACATCTCCATTTGTCCTCCTATTACTACTAAAATTGCACTCCACATATTCTGTTTTAGTTCTGCTTATTTTAAATCCTCTTATTTCTAAAGTTTCTCTCCACAATTACAACCTAGGATTAATCCCTGTCTTAGTCTCATCCACTAAAACAATATCATCTGCAAATAGCATACACTGTGGCACCTCATCTTGTATTTGTCCAGTCAACTCATCCATAACAAGCGCAAAGAGATAAGGACTTAATGCTGAACCTTGGTGTAGACCTACCGTAGTTGAAAATTCGCTACTTTCTCCGGCTGATGTTCTTACTGTATTCATCGCACCATCATACATATCCTTGATCACATCAATATATCTATGAGGCACTCCTCTTTTATGTAGAACCCACCATATTATATCTCTGGGTATCCTATCATATGCCTTCTCCAAATCTATAAAAATCATATGAAGATCCTTCTTTTTCTCCCTATACCTCTCCATTAATCTCCTCAATAAATAGATTGCTTCTATTGTTGACCTCCCAGGCATAAACCCAAATTGATTCTCAGATACTGTTGTCTTTAATCTCAATCTATATTCAATCACTCTCTCCAAAAGTTTCATTGTATGACTCATTAACTTAATACCACGATAATTTGAACAACTTTGTATGTCCCCTTTATTTTTATAAATAGGTACTAAAACACTTTTTCTCCATTCATCGGGCATCCTATTAGTCATTAAAATTTTATTGAATAATTTTGTAAGCCATGATAATCCATCCTCCTCTAAGCACTTCCAAACCTCAATAGGGATACCATCTGGTCCTAAAGAGTTCCCTGTTTTCATCTTTTTTAGAGCAATCCTGACCTCTGTTGTCCTAATTCTGCGAAAAAATATATTTTCTCGAGTCTCCCTAAGTTCCTTTATATCTAATCTACTCCCATTATCTCCATTTAATAACCTCTCAAAGTAGTTTTTCCATCTTTCCATAATTTCATCATCTTTGACTAGGACTCTCGAATCATCACTTTTAATACACTTAACGTTATTAAAATCTTTTGTTTTCCTGTCCCTAAGTTTAGCAAGCTTATAAATACCTTTTTCCCCTTCTTGTGTACCTAATTTTGTATAAAGATCATCATACGCTTTTAACTTAGCATCTCTTACCACTTTCTTAACTTCCTTTTTAGCCCATTTATATTTCTCAAAATTTTCTTCATTTCTATTTGTTTGCCATGTTTTAAAGAATTCCCTTTTAATTTTTACTAAATTTTGTACTTCTTCATTCCACCACCAAGTTTCTTTAGACTGTGGCCCCTTGCCTTTCGATTATCCAAGAATTTCTTTTGATATTCTCCTAATGCATGCGGCCATCTTATTCCACATTATGTTAGTTTCTTCTTCAGTATTCCATGTTTCTTCATTTAATAATTTATCTTTAAATAGTTCTAATTTCTCTCCTTTTAAGTTCCACCACCTAGTTCGTGGGTTAATCTTCACTTTTCGCACTCGTGATTGATTTTTAATATTTATATCCAACACCATTATCCTATGTTATGAGGTTAAGCTCTCTCCCGGGATAACCTTACAATCTTTACACGTTAATCGGTCTCCTTTTCTAGTAATGAAAAAATCTATTTGGCTCTTGTGCGTTCCACTTTTATAAGTTATTAAGTGTTCAAGCCTCTTTTTAAAACATGTATTTACTAGTACAAAATCATATGCCATCGCAAAATCTAAGATAGTCTCTCCCCCGTCGTTCCTATCTCCAAAACCATATCCTCCATGTACTATCTCATATCCTATACTATCTTCTCCTACATGGCCATTAAAATCTCCCCCTATATAAATTTTCTCACCTACGGGTATTTCTTGAATTAGTTCATCCATTTGTTCCCAAAATTTTACTTTAGTGTGCTCATCTAATCCTACTTGAGGTGCTTAAGCACTAACAATATTAATTATGTTTTCACCTAATACCAATTTTACAAGTATAAGTCTATCACCTTTCCTAATAATGGTTACGATATCGTCCTTAAAGTTCATATCTACTATTATTCCAACTCCGTTCTTATTTCTATGTTTTCCTGTATAATAAAATTTAAATCCTGTATTTTCTATTTCTCTAGCTTTCTCACCGACCCATTTAGTTTCTTGTAAACAAGATATGTTAACTTTTCTTCTTATCATGGTATCTACTAACTCCATCCCTTTTCCTGTCATAGTCCCTATGTTCCAAGTCGCTAGCCTAAGTCTAGTATCCTGGGCTAGCTTCTTTACCCGCACACGTCCAGCTTGTTGCAGGAACCCTTGCGTATTTATCGTCGCATCCGGGTGCCGATGCGATGCCCCTTGCCTATTTTTCGAGACACCCGGTGGCAGGCGCAACGCCCCTTGCCTATTTTTCAAGACACCCGGTGGAAGGCGCAACGCATCGCTTAAGGGAAATGCCCTAGCATTAGCACGTGATATCAAACAAACTATGCAACAAACAAGGTACCAATTATGAATTGAAGCATAAATGGACTAACTAAACATGGCAAAGACTTAAACAAAATATCATATATATGTATACACAATAGATACAAGCTAAGCATAAGTACACACATACATATATAAACACCAAAATGACACAAAATAAGATAAGCTTTTCAAACTCGTATGGCAAAAATGTGTTATATGGAGATGGAAGTGTTGGGGTGTGAACTAGTAATGATTAAATATAGACCTAATCACTTAAAACTTATTCACGGAGTTCTCAATTTATTGCAAACTTCATCACATTTGAATATAACCTCATGTGACAATATAAATTGAACTCAATGAACAAACATACACAATGCATACAAGCCTAACATGTTGATGATTCTACAAACCAATAGAGTCATGACATTCAAAATGAAACTAGGATAAATGGACATTGTTCAAACCTTTGATATACCATCCAATCTCCCTCAATAAGCATATATTATTTTGAATGAATATATCAATCAAACATAGGCCTTAGCAATTATTTTTTCTTTTTAATGACATAATTATTATTTTTAGGCCTTTGGACCACGTATTTCTTTTAGGTCCAAACAAACGGTGGCTTACTATTCGCAAGGGATAATAAATTATTTTGGAGCCCTTCCCCGTGCACATTTATATATATCATTTTTTATTTTTCACAAATCTCATGTGCAACGAATTTTGACATACACTAGTCCTCCTAGGTCACAAATATATAGATGGCAAGATTGGTAGGAGAACACCTCACAAATCTCAAATATACATATGAAGTTAAGATTTCAAATGAACTCGTGCATGTGTTAAAAATCTAACCACTCCATGTAAGCATGGTAAAGAACAAAATAAGAATTGACAATATAAACCAAAAGTTTAACACAAGTATTTGCCACATAAAGTGTGTCAAACTAAAATACACACAATAAAATCTTTTTGAGTTTTTGAAAATTTTAACCAAAAATAAAAATATATACTCAAAAGACAAACAAAAATCATTTGAATTTTTCATTAAGCTTAAATTACCAAGAGATAAAAACCAAATGATAAACAAAAATCTTTTTGCATTTTTCATTTAATGCAAACAACAGAAATGTAATACAAAAGATAAACAAGTCATGATTTCTAGCATGAGATATGAAATAGAGCAATGACTAGAAAATGACTAAGCATGCATACACCTAGCAATGATATATAATATGAAGCACAAAAAGCTAGAGTATGCAAAGAAAACTAACACATTCAACGTTTAGATTTAGCAAGTGAGGAAGCATGTGATAGTAAATAAGAATAAAAAACCGTATCTTGTAAAGCTACCAAGTCGGATCTCCTAACCCAAACTAATGATGAATGATGATCTCGGGGTGTAGGAATCTTGCCTACCTCGGTTGCCTTACATTTGGATTTTCTAGGAACTCATTTAAAATCAAAACAACATTTCCTAAGATGACCTTTTCGACCACAATGTGAACACTTAAAGTCGCGGCGAAAAGATTTACCTAAGGAGTGATCTATAAAGGCTTTCCTAGGCGATTATCCTAAAACATTGGTTTTGGCTTTTTGAGTTGGTTCATTACAAGTATCGAAGCCTAAACCACAAGTGTCATTTTTTATTTGGATCGTGCCTAAGATTTTATCTAGTTTTTCGAACCTACACTCCAAATCAAATTTGGCTTTCCTAGAGTCTTTTAATTTATTTCTTAATTCTAAAATATTATACTCTAATAAAACATTTCTCTCTTCAAACTCGAGAAGCTCCTTTTTCAAGGATTCCATTAAATATCTAAGGCTTTCTCTCTCACCTTATACATATTCAAGCTTCTATCGAAGAGTTCTCTCTCGTGTCCTAAGGTCCTCCACTAATGCACTCTCATCAACGACCTTGACACACTCTTTCAAACAAGCTTCTAACTTCAAATTTGCTCTTTTTAATTTAATAGATTCATCATATAATTCTTGAAAAGCATTTTGAAGTTCACTCACTTTAACGTCTTCTTCATTTTCACTCCCTCTTTCATCTTCACTCTCACTACCATAAAAAATAAGGGAATCATAAACTATGACCTTGGAAGTGTCATGTGTTAAGGTTTCATCAATAGACGAGTTCTCACTATCACTCAGATGACTAGCCATAAAAGCCACAAAGTTGGGCTTAATGGGGGAATCGGGTCCCTCTTCCATATCACTATCATTAAGAGTTGCATTAAAAGACATTGGTTGCTTACCCTCTCTCCTTAGTTTAGTGGGGCACTTAGAAGCCCTATGGCCTTACCCTTCATAACCAAAACACCTATATGAATCATCCCTATTTAAATTTCCTTTAAAAGTTTTAGGGATCCTCTCGGCTTTGTCATGCTTAGAAGTTTCAAATTTCTTAAAGTCATTTTTAAATTTATCTTTGTTAATTTTAAGAAACTTTCAAAATTTCCTAACAAACAAGGCCATATCTTCTGAGTCACTATCACTCTCGCTCTCCACTACTTATTTTTCCTCTTTTCGGGCTTTTAAGCAACGCCCTTTTCAATTTTGTTTTTAGGTTTAGAGGGAAACATGTCCAGTTCATAGGTTTGTAAATCACCTACAAGCTCTTCTAATTTCGTAGAGGCTAAAGTTGGTAAAGAATTTAAAATGGTCACTTTTGGAATAAATCTATCGGGTAGGGACCTTAAAATTTTCTTTACAACTCGGTTGTCGGGTATTTTCTCTCCCAAATGAAAAGATGAATTAACAATATCGAAAAGTCTAGAATAAAATTCATCAAAAGTCTCTTTTTCGTTCATTTTGATAGTTTCAAATTGAGTGGTGAGGTTTTGGAGTTTCGAAGTTTTTACAACACTTGTACCTTCATGAGTGAGTTGTAAAATATCCCAAGCTTCTTTAGCAGTTTCACACATCATAATGCGACGGAATTCATCCGGTGTGACAGCACTAAACAAGGCATTTAAACCATGGGAATTAAAATTTGAAAGTTTAAATTCATTCTCACTCCATCTATCGGTCGGTTTAGGAACACGTTCATTATGTACTAAATGAGTTAGTGGAGACCACCCGTTAACTATAGATAACCAAACCCTCTCGCTGATAGATTTAAATGCCGATTTCATACACGCTTTCCAGTACGCGTAATTAGAATCATCGAAAATAGGAAATTTTGAGAATGGGAAAAATTTCATTTTAGCCAAAATATTTTAAAGGATCTTAACGAAATAATTTATCATTTTTGGCTCTGATACCACTTGTTCAAAACGTTAAAGGCCCCCCAATTTAAAAACCTTTTTCTTACTTCAGAGAGTAATTTCGTTTTATAGATATGCGGAAGCGTAAGATGATGGTTCAATTAGAACAACAAATTTCAATTTCTTTTTAAAATAAAATTAAATAAAGTAAAATAAGATTAAGTCCAAACAAATTTAAATTTCAATTAAATGACTTGAATTAAATTAACTTAAACATTACCCAAATTAATTTAGCACCAAATTAAACATGTAGTGATTAAAACCAATTTTATCTTTTTACCTAAGCATGCGTTCTAGGTGAGTTTTGCGAAAGATAAAATAAATAATGAATCACTACGCAACGATGTACGAGGAAAAACCCACAACGGGAAAAAATCTCGGACGACCCTAGCCTCAAATCCACTAAGTTTGGTTTTACGAATACAAGACAGTAGACTTACAACACTCGACTCAATCCCTCTCAAGCCCCGACGCTCCTTCTTGTATACACCTCCGCCTAGCAAATAACCATGGAGCTCCACCGCGGTCTCGAAATCCACCGATCGGACCTTATATGGACACCGCCACCCGAACAAGGAGCCTTTCTCCAAGTGGATAAATTAACGCAAACATCTTCTTCTTTGTGGTATTTAAAAGCAAACCCAAACAATCTCTTCTTCAATAATGTAGAGATAAACCGGTGTCGAACTCCAAGCAAAGTATATATATATATATATATGGATGAACTTGGATAAACAAACTTTAGGTGTGAAACAAGTGTTAAAAAAAATTTCTTGGAAAAATATACACTTAAACAATGAACTTTTCTTTGGAAAGATGAACACTCAAAAACTCTCTCTAGGAGTTGTAATAGTGTGAAAACTTAAGTTAAAAAAACTTGGTTTTCGCACTTAAGAAGTTCTGTCGAAAGATAGTGGGAAAAGAAGTGGGAAAGTGGGAAAGTGGGAAAAAAACTGCTCAAAACGGCCAAATAACTGTTCCCGCCAAAACTCGTTCGAATGACATTTTCATTCGAACGAAGTATCATTTGAACGAGGCTTTTAACAAAGTTCCAGTGTGAACTCGTTAGAAATGTCGTTGGAAATCTCGTTCAAACATCAAGTTTATTCGAACGACACTTCGAACGACATTCCAGCGGCCTTGTGGGGCACTCGTTGGCAAACTTGTTCGAACGACATATTGTTCGAACGACAAACTCGTTCGAATGACATTTTGAACGAACTTCCAAAAAGTTGAATTTTTTTTATATTTGCCTAGAAACTTTATATTCTTTATTTTAAAGTTTTAATAAAATCTTTCTGAAAATAAACAACAGTTTTAAATAAACAAAGTACACCCAATATAAATTGTTCCAAGCTCCTATATATATATTAAAATGCATTCATACCTTAGGAGTAAACGAAACATTGTTGAAGACGTAGAAACGACGCACTACAAACACAACATTTTATGAAGCTTTGTGAACTTTACCGCTACGTCTTCAACTTTGGTATGTCATAGGCTTGAATGATGATCAATAACTCTATCCTATGACTGAAACAATTTTGTCCGAAATTGAGCCAAAACTACAAAGGACTCACTTGGAAATTTGTGTCCTTACAAATGTTTGAATATGAGCCTTGATGGAGTTTGTTCGATGTGTAGGGAAGAATTTCTTGAGAAATTTAGATTGTAACTCCTTGCATGATGAAATCGAGTTTGGAGGTAAATACCATAACTAGGTCTTAGACTTGTCCTTTAGCGATAATGGGAAGAGTTTGAGGCAGATCATATCATTTTTGCAAGTTTGATCGCTAAGGGTCTTGCACGCCTCCTCAAATTCCATGACGTGGAGATATGGATTTTCTGATTCCATCCCATGGTAATTGAGAAGTATCTAGATCATCCCATTTCTAAAGAGAAATTGTCCTGCATTATACGGGAGTAAAATTCATCCCGGGGTGACAGTGCGCTCGGGATATAAGATGTCTCTTAAAGGGCGGTCGGGGCCTCTTCTTCACAAGCAGCTGTACTACCGTGTTGTGACATGTCTCTCTCACTTGATGACTTTGTGTTCTCACTTGGTATTCTCGGAGCGTTCTCTGAAGTGTGTCCTAAGAGGGAAAACAGAGTGTTATTTGCGATTGAGTGTGACGATGTGGGAGGTGGAACCCAAAATTATGGAGCGTTAGGAGTATGAGGGCTATCAGGGTCGTACTCAACTATAGGGTTTTCGTGAATGTGCGTTAGAGTATTATGGGGAGTTGGAGTGAGTTTAGCATTTTTCATTAACAGGCTTATGAAAGATGATGTATCTTTTTATGCTTTGGATTTTTAATATTTTTGATTTTTTTGTATTTTCAAATTTTTTATGTTTTTGGATTTTTGGAAATTTTTTGGTCAAAGTTTTAGATTGACTAGGTCTAATCCTATGTCTACCTAAATCCCCGACAACGGAGCCAAAAACTTGACGCGACTAAGAATGTGTCTGAGAAGTGCGTACTCTCTAGGCTCAAGTGCAAGCCCGTCACTCAAGTAAGAATCTGATAAGTCAGGATCGTCTCCACAGGGAAATAGGACGAACGCGGTCATGATGACGTTGGACATACGAAGGAAACCTAACTTTGACTTTAAAGAAAAGGAAAAGATGATTTGATTTGTGAAATAACTACAACTATATGCACTTTTGAAAATGATAATGCGATGCAATTACTGTAATGCAGAATTTCGAATTTCTTGACTAAAACTGTAACTATGAATAGAGAAAAATAGGTCGGGTTACAATCCCTCACACCCTAGTAATTCACTTCGTAAGATACTAGATTTAGAATTAAAACTTTAAATGAATCTGACTTTTTAATACTCCTAAGTATTACATATATGAGGGATCGTAGCCCGCACATTACATAAGCAAAGGTTGAATTAAAATTCGATCTTTATTACTCCTAAGTATTACACATATGAGGGATTGTATCCCGCACAGTATGTAAGCAAAGGCTAAAATAAAGTATTATAGTATGAACTACGATACAATTCATCTAAGGTTTTAATTCCGACATCTATTTCCACTATCATGAATTACATCGGGTGGGGTTCATGCACCCCAACCCTTGAAAACTTAGCCAGACATATGAAAACTAGAAGAACACGCATTTGGAATTAAAGAAAACATTTTATCTACTGAATGAAGATGAAGAGTGATGAAATTGCTATTAGAAAAGTAACTACAGCAATAATTAAAACAAGAATCAGAATGGTATTACTTGAATTGTAAAACTATAAGCAAACTAGGGTTTCTTCTTGTTCTTCTTCTCTAAAACTGATTACAAACCATCCCTAACGAATCACAAGACTCCCTTATGTCTAGGAGGAGTTTACAATTTACAACCTACGAAATCTAAAAGTTTCAACCATGGAGGATTCTAATTTTTCACGTGGCTAAGTTTGAATTTTCGAAAACAGAATCGATTCTATTAAGGGGTTTGGTTCGGTTCCATCTTTGACAACCTTTATAGGAACGTTCTTCGAGCATAGGATCAGTTCAATTTTCCTTTTCTTCGGTTCGGTTCCATCTTGACATTGTTTTACAGGAGGTTTTCCAGGTGTCGGTTTGATTCGTTTTCCTTCCGCATCGGTTCAGTTCCATCTTGTTGGCTTTTCACAGGAAGTTCTTCGGGCATAGGATCGGTTCATTTTTCCTCTCCTTCGGTTCAGTTCCATCTTTGTAGTGATTTATAGGAGCTTTCCCAGGATGGGATCGATTTTTTTTCCTTCCCTTAGGTTCAGTTCCATCTTTTTTAGGAACTTTTCCTCCTTGTATTTCCTTGAAGCTTTTGGTAAGAAACTCGGATTAGGATGACGGTCCGTCTTAAATACTGAATACATGCGAAATAGATGGAAAATACACGAAACTCGGTGTACTCATTAGAAACTTGTCAAGAGCAATGATATGATATAAATCCACTTGAATTACACTTTGCGGCCCGATAAAAGCCTCTAAATTAAGGGGATAAATGGGAAGAATTTATTCCTAATCACTAGTTTTTATCAGAGTTATTATTCAGTTTACTTTACAGTTCTTTTAGTTGGATAGAATTTTACTATGAGTCTGTGACTTGGAGTTTTGAACTGGGAGGTTTTACCCAGTCTTATTTATTTCAGTATTTTATTCATGTTCAGTATTTAGTATAATCTTGTGTATAATGAATGGTTTATATTTTAATAATTAAATTGGGAAATTATTTTATTTGGTTATAGGTAAAAATGAAAAATCTTTTGACGCCTAACTTAATTCTATAGTAGGTGATTAATATGTTTATAAGTTTTTCGACAGTGATGCTAGGAATGAACCAACTGGATAATCTGTTTTAAATTGGTAAAGGAATGATCACCCTATATTTAATTGGGCAGGGTGTCACACTCACTACACGGTTTGAGACGATTAAGATGTTAGATATTGAATCGTTTTATGAGTTTTATGCTAGGTTGTCTAATATTGTTAACTCGTCGCTTAACTTAGGAGAAAATATTCCTTGCAACCGTATGATAAAGAAACTTTTGAGATCTTTATCGAGTTGGTTTGATACAAAGTGTCCATTTTAAACTCCTTAGGTATGCTTAATTCGACGAAACTTTAAGAGATTATAGGTGACTTACAAACCTATGAACTCGATATGTTTACCTCTAAGCAAGTGCCAAAGAAATAAAAGGGAATTTCTTTGAAATTATGGAAGGAGGAAACTAAAGTTTCGAATGACGATTTCAATTCCAATTTTGAGGATGTCACCTTGTTGGCAAAGAAGTTAAAAAAAAATTATAAGTTTCAAAAAAATTGAAAGATGCCAAAAAGTTTGAGAAATTCAAAAACAACAAGGTAGAGTCCACCCTATAGATAAGAGTGAGAAATTTAATAGGGTTGATTCGAATAGGTGTTTTGGATGTGAGGGGTATGGTCACAAAGTTGTCGAATATCCCACTTGACTTAAAAAAAAGGGCAAGAAACCGATAGCTTATAGTGCCTTCTTAAGTAATAGTGGTTCGAAAGAGGGAGAGAGGTCCCCCAACAAGAGCAAGTTTGTTGCAGATGTATCTACTATAGTCATCCACTTATAATAGCAAGTAAAGTACCTTGCACCTGTGAATGACTGCACTCGAGTATGACCCCTTAATGAAAGTAGTTGTCTGTGATATATCCTTAAATGAGTCGTAGGTCAAATAAGGTCAAATCACAAGTGGACACTAACGATGAATCAATCCAAAGAAAGGCACACTTTCATTTGGATTCTTATGTTTAATTCGGGAGAATACAATTGCCAACTGTCAACAATGACTTCTTGGCATGTCATGTGATCGACACTGATAAATATTCCCGCGGAGATTCTCATGTGCATGACACTTCCGAGGCCGTTGAGAGTGCATTCCGAGTGTGTGAGGGTGATGAGAGTGACGAGGAGGAGATTAATGTGAAAGAGTTGCAAGTTGCATTTAATGAGTTGTATGCTGAGGCGGTGAACTCTAAATTTCAATATAGGTTGAATAAGCATGCCATAGAAAATAATAATGCTTTGATTGAGGATCTTAGGGAACAGGAGAAGATGTTTAGGGATAAACTAGAATATGTGGAGAAAGAGACAGATAGCCTTCGTGGTTTGATGAAGGCGTTGAAAAAGGAGATTCTAGAGTTTGAGGCGTCTAGGAGTGTGCTTGAGTCTAGGATTTGTGAGTTGGAGGAGAAGTTGAAAGACTCGAGTAAGGTTAAGTTTGACTTGGAATCTAGGTTGGAGAAGTTCGATAGGATGTTAGGCACTATCCAAGTCAAAAGTGATAGGTTTGGTGTAGGCTAAGATGATCACGTTGTTCCCATTCCCAAAGATAATACCAATCGTGTGAGAGAGCCCATTAGGAACGTGAGGAGAGGTCAATATTTTGGTAGTCGTTCTCGTCTTCTTTACACTTGCACACGTTGCAGTAGGAAAGGTCACCTTAGATGTTTTTTCTATAACCTTAGGAATGATCTTAGGAAGTTTAGGAATAAAGTCGTGTCAGTTCCCAAAACCCCCACCCATCATGTTACACCTACTCGGGTTAGGAAATCGGGTTTAGTATCTTTAGAACTAAAACTTCATGGTTCTGATTTGGTTGCACTTGATTCTTCCCCTGCTAGATCTAAAGGATGATTGTGTTACCATGTTTGTCATAAGATAGCCTTTGCATCATGATTTATATCTTGCTAGTGTTATGACATGTTTATCATTTTGTATTATATTTTTGAGAAAATACAAAAATAATTTGTTCTAATTTGAGTAAAAATATGTTGAAAAACTAAAAAGATTTTCGATTTGTTTTTTAGTTTACATGTTTGATGTGTTATATTGGTGTGCTTGGACCCCCATCCTTTCATTATCCACGTGTCTAGGACATTTGGACGTAATTATTGATGCTTAGAATGATCTTAACCATTGTATTATGGAGTTGTTTTGAATTTGATATGTTTTTTTATTCTACTTTGTATATATGCCTTCTGTGCACACATGCATGAGTTTATATGGATGTTTGACATCTCTTGCATATTTGAGTTTGGTGAGACGTTCTTATCTCAATTTTGTTATCTACACGTAAGTAGACATAAGTAGGAAGTGTGCATGTAAGAATCATTTACTATGAGGATAGTAATTTAAAAAACGATGAATGCTTACGGGAAAGGGCTGCGAGAGTGTAAAATTGACCCGTCGTGAAAGCCACCGTTTAAAAGAGCCCGATTAAAGGCAATAAAAAGATTATATGCCAATATGGGCCATTTAGTTTGTGATCATTCAAAAGAAAAAATGATATATATTTGAGGGAGTTTGGAAGGATAAATTAAACGGGTTGCACCATGAATCCTAACGTTGAAAAATCGTGTCATGACGCTATTGTTTGTAGAATCGTCAAAATTCCGGATTTGTGTGCATGTTTGGTTGTTTAGTTCATTTAGCTCACACTTTAAATGTCACATATGGCTAAAATAAAGTTTGATGATTGATAGGTATCAATTAGAGCTTATTGATCATTTCGATATGTTGGAATTGTGATTCATTTGTTGTAGTTCTCGACCATACATTACACATTTATGTTTGAGGACATCGGTACTATGTTAGCATGTAACTCATATTATTTTTGTAGTTTTCGCTACTATTTTTCTATTGTTTAAAGTTTTCTTCCCCTTCCTGTTAGTTTTTTCATGAAATTTTTTCACTAAGCAAAATTGTTTGATTTTTCGGATTGGATGTGAGAATTTTGGTTTCTCGTTCAAGCGAGATATGTGTGTCGCGTGAAGCTTTTATCGTTTGAGCGACATGGCTTACTCGTTCGGGCTTACTCGTTCAGTATCCTGCTACTTATGGATATTATTTTGGTACTAATGGTTGCTTCTGGTTTTTGTTTATGCAGTTTATTTTGATAGATTTGGTATTTTACTGCATTGGATCGTTTAGTCACACCTGCATATATTGATTATTCATATTGTGTGATTATTGTCTGTTAGTTATGGATTTGATAGTAATGATCATTATTAGTTGGTTGTTTGCATGTTTATCTACATATATTTCCTTCATTTATCTGATTATAGATATGTTTATCTTTCCATCGGGTTGTCTATCCGAGACAAAAAAGGGGAGAGATGTATGTGATGTGGGGGGAGATTTTGTGTGATGAGCTTGGTATCCTGATTTAATTGTTATTTACACAGTTACAACATGATTTGATCGCATAACAAATGATTTGGAATTATTTTTTCATATTATCTTATATCATTTGTTCCTCCATACTTCACTAGATATTTGTCTATTTCATGTGTGCATTCCAGATTTCAACTTTACATCACATTCAGACATTCAGAGACAGTCCATACTTGTCAGACCATCATTTACTAGTCTTGTCATGTAATTTTAATTTTGGGTTTATGGGATGGGATTTAGGCGTCATACGGCTTCACCGCCTGGCTTAGGCATTTTACTGTTGGTTTTGTCCCGGAATAGTCAAAGGGGGAGATTTGTAAGAACAACATTTCCAATTGAGTCCATTGTATTATTTTGACTTATTCCCAAAACAAAACACATTTGAGTCATAGGGAGATTTTTATTATCACGATCCCACACAGACTATGATGTGTTGAAGTTTATTGAAGAGGTTGCGGCAAATCTTAAAGGAATTAATTATGTAGAATGTGTTATTGGTGCAAGTTTATTCGTCTTCAAGTTCAATTGCATTTCGAGATCACTCAGGTATGAATGCGTAAATTTAATGGGACTCGGAATTTATTTTAAAATGTTTAAGGATGTTATTTTATTAAGAAAATGTTTTTATAGTGTTTTAATTGATTTACACTTCATTTTATTTTGATAAGGATGTATTAGAGATGGATTTAAGTTAAACTCACTTTTCATAGTTGGTTTAAATTTAAACTCTATCGTGCGCATCACTCAAATGACCTGACACATCGTTGAGAAAGATAGCACTCCTGTTCAAAAGACATGCACATCTCGTCCGAGCGACATGTCATTTCCTTTGAACGAGCTACTGACTTAAGAAAATTATATAAGCCGTGTTTCCTTAATAATTTCGTTAGTATGCATTCTAGAAAAAACATGTTACGAACCAGAATGTTTCTGCACATTGTTTTCTAAGGTTTTCCAAAGCTAAATACATACTTAGAGTTTACAGGGGTGTATATATATATTCAACACACTATTATATATACTAATACTGCACCCCTAGACTCAGATCCTAGTGCATGCATACTCTACTATCAAGTCCCAGTACATCTTGTACTAAAGAAGGACGATTGGCTCAATATATCTCCAAAACCATAAATACAAATCAAATAAACTTTGGAGGCGAACATAATTCCCAATCGAATGGGTCATGTACATACCTACATTCCCATTCAACCGTCGAACTATCATACTCTTGGATAGTACATTTTCAAGGTCCTATGTTCTGGGTACAAGTTTAAAATTCCCGCAATGAGCTCATCAAGATAAGACCGTGCACGACGCGAAGCAGCGTAGGTATGTTATACAAATAATAAATCAAGTAATATGCAATAACACCACCTTACATATTTATATCATAGATATAGGTATGATCATGTCCCATATCATAAGTCCCAAACGTGGTATATTATTATCCCGATTATCCCACGTATTAATGAATTATAACTTCACTTTTCAACGTACGCTCTTGAGTATTTCTCACCACTCAAAAGGGTAGCCTTTATTCTATAGATAATATCAGTAAGTAGCTCACTATAACCTTCTGGTCCAAGTCATCATTTCCCTCGAATCCTCGTGGCCCGAATTATTCTAGTAAATTAGGTAATTCTATCAATTTAGCCTAATTACATTTTGCTCTAAATTCTCCATTATAAGACTAAGTCCAACTCCCAACCTAGGCCTACTGGTATTCTAATATAATCCCAAATATATTAAAATAATTCCCACAATTTAATCCCCAATGATTTCCTAAAGATTTTAAACAGAAGGAGAAACTTGGCCAAAACTGGGCAGCCGAATCGATTCCCTTCCGTAGAAAAATCATAACTAATTAAAAAAAAATATGAGGTCGGCGCCCACACTATCGTAAAGAAAAAATCTAGAAATTTCATTTCTTGAAAAACAGCCGAATCGATCCTAAATGGTAGTATTCATCATATTCCTTATGTTTTTGCTATTTTTCCATAAACGTTTTTCTCCAAAACTCCATTACACTTCTCCAAAGTCCCAACCAACTGAACCCATTATTCATCAAAGGTATATGGACAACTTTTAACATAAATGACATATTAAATCCCATATAAATTCACTCAAGAACCGATTAAAACACTAATTTGCACAAAACACTAGTTTCTTAATTTTTCTTCAAGAACATAGAACAACCCAGATTTCTTATCATTTTGAATCTCCTCCAGACATGAATTTCATCCTATATACAATATATGATTAAACCAAACGTGATACTGATTCAAGATCATCAAATTCACTTTCTAATTTAACCCAAATTTTACATAATCTTATGAATAGATTTACATGTTTAAACACTTGCCTCATACGGTAGGTCTGATCCATTGAAGAATATGGGTCTAGTGATGGTCTTCCCTTTCCGATCTACAATTCGGTGGTGGTGGTGGTGGTGGAGCAAGAGGGTGGTTCTGTCCTTGAAATTCCTCTCCTCTTCCTCCAATGGCCTCTCTGTGGCTTCTCCTAATTTCTCACATTTCTAACCGTAGTTCCCTTCTCTTATCTGACATTTAACACTTAGAAAATTAGTAGCTCTAATTCTCCCAAAATCCAAATGACCAAAATACCCCCCCAAGGTGATGGTATGGTCTAAAAGTGCCTCGAGACCCAAACTAAACCCCTGGGTAGACTTTTCTAACTATCTCGACCCCTCCTGACTCAATGACATACTCAAAATGACCATTTATATGACTTAAAAATTAATTAATTTTTATTTCATTAAATAGAGTCCCGACACGACTAACACGGGTGACCCGACTTAATTATCATAATTTCTGACTTGCGAATTTTTTTAAATAAGTTCTTAACCACATATTACTTTATTCACTAGGTAATATTCAATATAATTCACATTAACAAAAATTAATCCTTTCCTTGATAGTTAATATTTATTTTTATTTCGAATTAATTCCAATTTAAATTAAATTAATCCCATAATTAAAATCATAAAAAATATGGGGTGTTACATACTTCCCCTCTTATAACAAAATTTTGTCCCAAAATTCAAAAATCAAATTATACCTGGAGTAAAAAAGTCTGGATATCTTTCATGCATTTCATCCTCGTGCTCCCAAGTAGACTCATCGACATTATGATGTCCCCACTGAATACGCACTAGTGGGACTACCTTCAATCTCAATCTTCTCTCACTATGATCTAGGATAACTGTTGGCCTTTCCTCATATGAAGCATCGGACTGTAAGTCGATCTCCTCTATCGTAATACGAGTGTAAGGTAACTCATCACGGAGATACCTCCTCAATGAAGAAATATGGAACACATCATGAATCCTATGCAAGTGCTCCCGCAACCCAAATCTATAAGAAAATGGCCTAATTCGCTCGATACACGTAGTAACACCTGGTCTCCCACACTCAACTCCCAGAATAATCGCTTGACATCAGCGTAACTCTTTTTTCTATTCTGAGCTACTCATACACGACTCCGAATCATCTCAATCCTGAACGAAGTATCCTGAATCAACTCCGGTGCGAGTATCTTATTGTCTCCCACCTTTATCCAACAAGTAGGAGAAAAAAAATTTCTATCGTATAATGCCTCAAATGGAGCCATGCGAATAGTAAATTTGTAGGAGTTATTGTACGTAAAATCCACCAGTGAAAGATGTTGCTCCCAGCCTCCTCTAAAATTAAGGATACCATCCGCAGCATATCCTGTAACATCTGATTGGTCCTCTTTGTCTTCCCGTCTGTCTACAGGTGATAAGGTGTACCCAATCTCAACTCAGTACCCATAGCCTCCTGAAATGTCTCCCAAAAATGAGTCTTCAAAATCTTATCCGGGTAGGACGCAATATTTAGTGGAACCCTATGAAATTTCACTATCCTAGTGTTATTCTGATGTTCTCCCTGTATCTCTACTAACGACATCCTTCCGTCCAATAGTCTTCCCTTACTATTCCATTCTAGTGACCAATTCTCTTTAGTTATCACATATAGAAATATTCCATCATTTTAATTTAACAATTCACCTTGGTGCTTTCACAACACTTTGAAATTTCTTTTCCATTTTGTCACTAATATGAGACTCTCTATGCACAGCTAAAGTATTTCGTCTATTGAAGAATTTTTTTCCAATATTCTCTCATATGTTAACTCCCTTCATCATTTTTTCTCATCACACCTATACTTCCACCTTTTTTAATATTTGTCTAATATTACGTTGTCCCTCGAGTACCTTCATTAATGGTACTCTTTAGTCCAATGGTCTATAAACTACCATTCGAACTCGTGATCCAACTGTTCATGGGAGATATCTCTAATAATACTTGACTGCTCGTGACCTACTTCAAAATCTTTTAAGTTTTATTATGACATTGCTCTTTTCTTATTATTCCTTTGCACCGAGTGACTGTTGATTATTCTCGATAATTTACATTGTAGATTCCTTGTACTTTCCTTTACTATGATAACTTCTTATCCTTTTACTCCTTAGTCTCTAGTGATTTCCCTAGCTCACTAAGCAACTTTGTTAGCCCTTTGTCTAATTCTAGTTCTACTTCAAGTCTATCCCTACGTCTACGTGTATTCTTACCTTTTCACATTTGCTCCCCGTAAATGTTAATGAAGATACAATTAACTCGGGCGCCTGACATGACTATTTGGTAAGGTCATACTCAGCCACCCTACATTTTCCAATTAATTATCTCTTAGGTTTTCCCACCGTTCTGCTCGTGGTGTCAACGATTAGTAGCATTTTTGTATTTTATCACTATACGGCTCCACTGGCCTTAATTCATAATATAACTATTAACTCGCAGCTATATCTACATATACGTGTAATAACTAAGGTACTAAACCCATGTACGAAAGGCAAAACATCTCTCAACTTCCAACGTTCTTTAAGTTTCATGCGTGGGATGTCTCGCAAAGAGAAAACCAAACGAGGAACCCCCCGATACACTACTATCTATTATTGATCGTCATCGAGATCCATTAAGACCTTCATCCATAACATGTACCCCTGAATTTTTTTCTGCCAACATAAAAGTCTACTCGTCCACTCTCATATCTTTAAGACGACCTCCAACACGGAGCTCTCACTATCACTAACTTCTCAGCGCTATATAATTAATGAGCTATATCTCTCCGCTCGATAATAAATAAATATACTCTGAATCATATTAGTAAACATCCCTACTCACCGGGATCAAATATTATAAGACAATATACTCACCGAAGTCTACGATACAATACAATATATATGCATGCGCAACCCTCTTTCAGGCGATGCCTCGTAAAACAATATAGTTAACCCTGAAATAACGAGTACGATAGTCTTATCACATATTTTACTATCACTCAAACCCTTGGTATAGAGTCACTACATAACATAATATTAATATTCTCTACTATTACAACACCCCAAAGGAGCAAAAATCACTACTTAATGTCACACCCCGCCTAATTCTAGCGTCGGCAGCCGCCAAAACTAAGCCGAGTGTGAGTAAATAAAATACCATTCTTAGCATGAGATAGATATGAGACATGATAAAATCAATCCATAAGATAAATAATTGAATCCATCCCAACTGATAATAATAATTGAAAGATAAAGGATCCATCACATGCTAAAACTACGAATAAATCCAATCTCAAATCATGAATTAATTAACAACTAAATAATAATCACACCGAATAATCCAATTGAAATCCTCGAACAACTTTGGAACCGAATGGCCCAATAAAAACTCAAATGAAGTCTCATAATGAAATACGACTGAAAATAAAGTCTAACTAAATAAAGAAATAAAATGAATAAACTCCAGTTGCACCTCCAAACGATAAACTCCAATAATCCTATGTAGCTTCTCCAAAACTTATCCTGAAAAAGTTAATCAACGCATGAGGTCGGAGCCCTGGGCATAAATACACACTACTCCCCTCAAATAGGATTCTTGAATCCAGATAGTAGCATTATACTCAATAAATATCACAATTCAATATTTTAAATTAGGCGGGATAATTAAACGCGATGAATATAAATCACTAACTACCTGCAGAAATTCCCATTTCAAAATGCCCACCAATATAATTTTAAATTCCTAAGTCCCACGATGTTAATTTAATTAAATTAACCAACTTTTATTATTGTTCTCACTTTTTACTATGATGATCCTCCCGTCCCGGGTGGTAATTTCCACCAAAGTGTCACACTTCCCCTTGCCAAAACGCCAGCCGAACCTGTTTACACTGTCAATCCCCCGTAATTTGACAAGGTTCCACACACGAAATGACATAAATCGCCAGTCGGACCATTTAAACTGTCAGCCCCCGTACATTATGTCGCCACCAATTTTAATACCCGTTTTCATCTTAGTCATTAATTCTCAATTTTTCAATTACACAATTTATAAATTACCCCACCCTTTTTCGATGTGAGATCGTCAAAATACCCCATAGTAGGACTGTGCATTGAAATCATAAACCTGAATAACCGAACCAAACCGACCTCTATGGTTTAATTTTTTTTAATTATGGGTTGGTTTTAGTTTCCCAAAAAAAAAATGATATAGTTGTTTCGGTTCTCGGTTTAGTATGTAAACCAAACCGAACTGAACCAAAAACTGAACCATAGACCCGAACTAAAAAACCGAACCAAAACCCGGTATGTAGAATCGAAGCATGACCCGAACATTTTAGTCCTTTAGCTTTACATTTTAGAACCTAGGGTTCCTTTTATTTTAGTCTCCTTCTCTCTCTCGTTGGAACAACGACAGTCGTCTCTCTCTCTCGTCTTCTCTCGTTGGTAAACTGTGGGATGAACTCGTCTTCTCCCGCAAGTCGTCTTCTCGCTATACCAACTGTGCGACGAACTCGTCTTCTCCGGCAACAATGTAAGCTTTCATTTCAACTTATTTTCGTTTCAACTGTACGAACTCGTTTTACTGATTTCCTTTTCTCCAGCAACTGTACAAACTTGTTTTACTGATTTCGTTTTCTTTGAATTCGTGTATTGATGGATCAAAATGTTTACTGATTTCGTTTGGGTTTATTCGAATTCGTGTATCGATGGATCAAAATGTTTACTGATTTCGTTTGGGTTTATTCGAATTCATGTATCGATGGATCAAAATGTTTACTGATTTCATTTTTATTGATTTCATTTCCATTACAGATTTTATTTAAATAGTTTTAGTTATAATATTTTATTTTTCATTAACAGATTTAGTTATAATGTTTTATATTTCATTAACAGATTTAGTGAGAAAAAAATGTTTGCTATTTTATTTTTTCATTTTATTAGGTTTAGTTATAATGTTTTATTAGGAACCGTGAACCGACCCAAACCAAACCGAGAACCATCGGTTCGGTTTGGTTCGGTTTGGTTCGGTTCTAGACATATTTCGATTCGGTTCTAGTTCCAAAACCATAGAACCGAACCATTTCGGTTCTGCTTCTGGTTCTGTTATGGAACCGAACCATGCATACCACTACCCCTTAATCCCATATCTAAGTGTCCCCAAGTTATCAATACCTCCTACCCTATGTATAGGATGAATTCCTAACATGAACCTCGACCTAGTTTCATACCTAGGCTAGCATAATGATTATAAAGTAATAAAAATCATCGCACCCCCAACATAATAAAGTCATAATAATATACCCTCACTAATCCCACACCTAGAAGGCGTAAATCATCAAAAGGCCTACCCACTAGTCTCATACCTAGAAGGCATCCTAAAATATAGGGAGAGCAAAAATATCCAAAAATCCCTCATCACAATGGCAATATAATAATACCAACAAGTCACACAAACAAGCATAATTATTCAACGTATAAAACTACGCACAATAGTCCAATTCAATTAAATCTTAATTTAATTATCACATCGTCATAAACACCCAATTAATCTCCTTTAATTATTTTAAATCAAATACACCAAGATTTCATCATTAAAACATAATATTTCCAATTTCATTATCTCTACACAATTTACATGAGTCATACGTCCCCAAAATTCATTTAATTAAAAACCAAGATTTTTTTACATGAAACCTACACCAATAAAACCCAAAATCCACTCATCAATCCTATGTACCCAAGGGTTATGAATATTATTCAGATTAATAGATTTAATAAAATACAGTCCCATAATTAGTGCCCACTTTTCCTAATTAAGTTGCTAATTAATTTTAATAAAAACATGTAATTAAGTATTTAGACGACACTTAAAATGCATAATACTAAAGGAAAAGAATAGAGTATTCATGCCTGAGTTTAAGTTGAATAAAAACTGGTAGCACGGCTAGATTCCTCTTAAAAAATTAGGAAAGAAGTGTTCTTGAACAAATTTGATAAAACCTCAATTAAGCCTTCCAAAACATGTGACCAAAGCTTGATTATGTTGGAGGTTGATGATTATGGTGGAGAGGAAAAACTTTTGGAAGAGATCTCTGGTTAAAAACTTGGGAAAAAGTGATTATGAGAAGTCCCCCCATGAATTAGAATGGTTAAATACTAATTAGAAATTATAATCCCACTCTAACACTACAAATAAAATCATCGAACCACCTCAAATCTGGCATAGTCGATCGATCGATCAGGTACGCCGCCTCTGCCATGTCCCTTCGTTTAATTCCATTTAACTAAAAAACAAATTTTCCATTAGTCACGGCCTAAATCCATGATAAAAGTTTTTTTTAAATTCTCATTTAGACTCCGATTTTAATTTCAATTAAAATCCCACTCTTTATTATAAAAACTCAACATATTTAATCATTAAAAATAATTAAATCCGAAAATTTATTTTTCTCTGATTTCTAAAATTAATTTAAAAATTCCCATTTAAAAAATTCGGTTTGTTACATAGTTCCCCACTATAAAAGAATTTCGTCCTCAAAATTAGACAACAATCACATCAAACGTAAATCTCCCAAAAGAAAATAAGGCTCACATATGCCTACTCGTAGAATGCCATAATTGGGAGCCCATACACCCAATCCTACGCGCACCTACCTCATGAACAATAAAATAATATATATTGCTGTGGGTACCCGAAATTAGAATGATGGGCCTGGACGGGTAGCCCAAGTGTAGCGGCCCAAAGTCCAAACCCCCCATATCTTAACCGATTATGATTTAGTCTTCCCCCATGTTCCCATTAAGAGGGGTTCCAGGAGAAGATGGAAGACGTGGGGGAGTCCAACACCCCCACTCCCTGAAATGGGCATGTATATAACAAACCCTAGGTCCGGGGCAAAGGACACATTGAATTCTCTGTAATCTCTCTCCGGAGTATATAAAAATAATACTGACTGCACCACCGTGGACGTAGGCATCTTTGCTGAACCACGTACATCTCTTGTTGTGTGATTTCGACATTTTGTATTTATTTTTCTGCTTGGTGATTGCACTTCTCTCATCTCTTTGTGTTGAATAATAATTGTCACAATAATTGGCGCCGTCTGTGGGAACGTTTAACTTCCCTAAGAATGCCCACACCAATGAAGAAGTCTAAAATGTTCGGTCACAGTAGTAATGCTCCCCAGGAAGGAGATATCCAAGAACCACCTGCTCCTCGCAGGATTAGATCTGATGTACGACGTTCAGATCAGAGGGCTCGCCTAGAAAGGCCAGCCTCAGAAGAAAGCCAAGGACCAGCGAGGTCCACGCAGATATCCAGGCTGATTGATGCATATGAGGCGAGGCTCCATGAGTAAAGGGAGTCTTCTCCCAGGCACGAGACTGAGAATGCTCGCCTGAAAAGAAGATTAGAAAAAATGGAGAGAGAGCTCTATCGTGGTACCAAGAAATACCCATACCGCACTCCTAGCGCTCAGGCGATCAAGTCTCGCAACATAGGAAGGAGCCCCAGGCACAGATCCCAGAAAGCTGAGGGAAACGAGTCAAAGGATGACCTGCTCGAGCAACTATGACTAACTCGCAATCACAGGAGCCCAGATCGCAGCAACGAGAACATACGAAGTCTGGTCCGAAGGGAGATGGACCAACACCCTGCACATCATGAAACCAGGTCAACCCGAGAACTCGCAAGGCGAGCTCTCAAAACTCAGATGAAATCACCTTTCTCGAGGGAAATAGAAGAAGAGGAAGCCCCCAAGAAGTTTGCTATTCCAAGGTTCAAGATTTATGATGGTAAGACTGATCCCATTGATCACGTCAGGCAGTACCGACAGGCCATGACTCTCTGGAATAATCGAGACGTGCTAATGTGCTGAATTTTTCCCTCGAGCCTGCATGACGTGGTGCAAAAATGGTTTGAAAGGCTCCCCCACCGGTCCATCAGGAGTTTCAAGTCCCTGGACGAGCTCTTTACGGCCCGGTTCATTACTAGTAGCTCCCATCCCAAAAGGATGGATGCTTTGCTGATAATGAAAAAGACGCCTCAAGAGACCCTCCGAGACTACGCGAAGAGGTACTGGGAGTTATTCAATGAGGTCGAGGATTTCTCGGAGCAAGTAGCAGTTGCCTCTTTCAAAATTGGGCTACCCAACTCTTCCTTTCTGTACCAGTCCCTGACGAAGAAGGAAGCCATGACCATCGATGACCTAATGGCCCGTATCGAGAAGCATGCCAAGGTGGAAGATGTCACCCGCCTCAGCACAGGGGAAAATGATAAAAACTAAGCTCGCTGCCAAGGGCAGTGACAAAACTGAGAACTAGAAGAAAGGAGGAAAGAACGGGGGCAAAAATGGCTCTAAGAACGGAGGCAACAATGATGTGTCAAAAGCATTTCAGGCGGTCAACACCATCTTCAGAGAACAAATTTACAAAATTCTCGTGAAAATCAAAGACGAGCCATTCATCAAGTGGCCCAGGAAGATGGGATGAGATCCCTCGAAAATAAATAACGCGTTGAGATGCGCTTTTCACAAAGATGGAGGACACAAAACCGAGCATTGTAAATATCTTAAGTCCCACCTCGAAGAGCTGGCCCAATTCGGGCATTTGAACGAATTCGTGGACAAAAGGCAGAGAAGGTTGCTGCCCATAAAGAAATAAGGCCTGATAATGTGCTTGAAGACAATGCCGACCACGAATTCACAGTAATTCATGGGGTATCTGACGTGAAGCAGATTAAGGGAAATTCATCTCGAATGGAGGTGAAAAAGCTTACGACAGTGATGCAAGCTTTCCAGATCGATCCAGCGAAAACACAGTCAGGAAAGCGTCGACGAGCAGATGACCTCGACTATAGTAAGCATATCGTATTTACGAATGAAGATTTGGTGGGAGTAAGAACCCCACATCATGATGCTTTAATCATTACTCTCAAGATAGCGAACTATAACGTCGACAAATTGCTCGTCGACCAAAGAAGCTCGTCCGAAGTGATGTACCTTGACCTGTTCAGAAAATTGAAAATAAGCATTACTGACCTGAAGGAAGCAACCGTCCCTTTGTTTGGCTTCACTGGAAAGATGACTATACCCTTGGGAAAGATCGTGCTACCAGTACGGGTAGGAAATGTTTCTAAAATGATCAAATTTCTGGTGGTCGACATTGACTCGCCATATCAGGCTATCCTCGAGAGAGGGTGGTTACACGCAATGAAGGTAGTCTCCTTAACCTACCATTATAAATTCAAGTATGTGACCGAGCGTGGAGTAATGGAGATCCATGGTAATCAAGCGATGGCAAGAAGATGCTTCATAGCAGCCATCCGCCCAAAACCAGAGAAGAAGGCCGACAAGCGTACTGAGAAGGTTGAAGAACAAGGAGGTCTGATACCTTCGAAATAGCAATTAAAATACGGAAGTCCCGTAGTAGAGGAGACCATGCTCCTCCCCTCTGACCGTGTCATCGAGGACCTGGAGGAAATCATAGCTGGAGATTGTGATGACAACATGATCTTCTTGATTGGAGCTTCTCTCACAGATCAGGAGAAGAAGGAATTAACTACCCTGCTAAGGAATAATATAAACGTCTTTGCATAGGAGCCATAAAAGCTTCGTGGAATTGATCCTAGTATGGTTTGTCATCAGCTTCACGTCGATCCCACCTTAAACTAATCGCACAGAAGGCAAGGTGAACTACACCCGAGAAAGCAAAAGTCGTGGAAAAAGAGGTGGAAAAACTTCTGGATGCAGGATCCATACGGGAGGTACAATTCCCCAAATGGTTATCCAACCCAGTAGTGGTTCCAAAATGCAACGGGAAGTGGAGAGTTTGCATCAACTTCACTGACCTCAATAGAGCGTGCTCGAAAGACAGTTTCCCCCTCCCAAAAATTAATCAACTGGTAGACACCACTGCAGCTCATGAGAGGATGAGTTTTCAGGACGCATACTCAGGGTATCATCAGATCCCTGTATATACCCCAGACCAGGATAAAACAACATTCATCACCACAGTTGGGTTATACTGCTATAAGGTCATGCCCTTTGGGCTAAAAAACGCAGGAGTAACCTACCAGCGGTTGGTCACAAAGATGTTCAAGAACCAAATGGGAGACACCATGGAGGTCTACATTGATGATATGCTCATTAAAATCAAGAAGAAAGAAGACCACCTCTCAGACCTGTCAAACACCTTTGAAATCCTTAAGAAGTACCGAATGAAACTTAACGCGAGCAAGTGTTCCTTCGGTGTCCAGTCAGGAAAATTTCTTGGGTACTTGGTCAGTAAGAGAGCATCAAGGCTAACCCAGACCAGATCGATGCAATAAATAGGCTACAACCTCATTGCACAATCAGGGATGTACAAAGATCATCGGTATGCTCGCTGCCTTAAACCGCTTCATCTCTAAGTCCTCCGAGAAGTGCAAACCTTTCTTCCAGCTTCTAAAGGGAAACAAAATGGTAGAATGGAACCAAGATTGCTCGCGAGCATTGGACGAGCTCAAGTCTTACCTCAGTTCCCCACCACTGCTCGTCATACCACAGGAAACAAACTCCTTGTACTTATACCTCTCCGTTTCCAACCACACTGTCAGTTCTGCATTAATGTGCGAAGTTGCAGGAATCCATCACCCCATTTATTACGCGAGCAAGACCCTACTAGATGCCGAACAGAGGTACCTACCATTGGAGAAGCTCTCCTTTGCACTAGTAGTGGCTTCGAGGAAGTTGAAGCACTATTTTGAAGCCCACACTATAATCATCCTTACATCGCACCCCCTTAAAGCAATCCCGAGGAAGTCGGATTTGTCGGGAAGACTGTCTAAATGGTCAATCGAGCTCAGATGATTTGACATCCAATTTCAACCAAGTAACGAAATTAAGGGACATGTCCTTACTAATTTCATAGCCGAATTCACAGGCGAGCAACCTTCCAACTAATCTCAACCAGTAAGACAAAAAGGGAACCACGCGACGGAGGAAACCTAGAAATTGTTCGTTGATGGAGCCTCCAACTCAAAGGGGGTAGGAGTAGGCATTATCCTCGTTACTCCATAGGGTACAATCCTTGAACAAGGAATCAGGCTTGGATTTGCAGCCTCCAATAATGAAGCAGAATACGAAGCCTTAATAGTCGGCCTCCAGAAGGTGTACGCTTTAGGAGCAAAGCATTTACAGGTGTTCGACGATTCTCAATTAGTCTCCAATCAGAAAAGTGGAGACTACAATGCAAAAGATGAAAGAATGGTAGCTTACCTCGCTTTAGTGAAAAGACTAATGGATAGCTTCGAAGAGATCAATGTACAACAATTTCCCAGAGGACAGAACAGCTATGCTGACGCCTTAGCAGCCCTATGTTCGGCAGTCGATTCTGACCTTAAAAGAATAATCCCCATCGATTTCCTCACTCATCCGAGCATTAACCATAGCAGCAAGCCACCAGGCGTGGACCAGATGCTCCAAGTGGAGTCAGCCACCAGCTGGATGGACCCTTTAAGAAACTATTTGAAGGATGGCACGCTCCCAGACGATAAAAAGATTGCCCACCAGATAAGAGTCAAAGCTGCTCACTTTCACTTATCACCACAGGGAAAGCTATATAAGAGATCTTTTTCCGGTACATACCTCCAATGCGTTCACCCAAGGAATGTCGAGCAGGTTATACAAGATCTTTACGAGGGAATATGTGGAAGCCATATTGGAGGAAGGTCCCTGGCTTTCCGAGCAATGAAGGAAGGCTATTGGTGGCCATATATGCAAAGGGACTCTGTGATGTATGTTCGTAAGTGCCTGAAATGCCAACTTCATGCTCCTATGGTCCACCAACTTGCTAGCGACCTAAAATCACTGTCCAGCCCATGACCATTCACCCAGTGGGGAATGGACATCGTAGGACCACTTCCTACCGCCACCGATAATCGCAAATATCTGTTAGTCGCAACTGACTACTTCACCAAATGGATCAAGGTAGAACCCCTAGCGAACATCCGAGATGCAGATATGATATGGTTCGTATGGAGAAATATAATCACCCATTTTGGCATCCCCAGAACCATCATCACTGATAATAGAACGCATTTTGAGAGCGGCTCCTTTCAGAGTTTCTACGACAAGCATGGAATCAGACATCATTTTAGCTCGGTGGCCTATCCTCAGAGCAATGTCCACGACGAGGCTTCTAATAAGACAGTGATCGACAAATTAAAGAAACGATTAGATCGAGCCAAAGGCATATGGGTAAATGAATGACTACATATTCTATGGGCCTACCGAACCACTCCACGATGAGCAACGGGGGAAACCCCATTTTCGCTGACATATGGAATGAAAGAAGGCATCCCATTAGAAGCAGGCTTGCCAAAAATGAGGTCCAGCCTTGTCGACCAGGGCCATAATGATGCAGCATTGCTCGCTAAGCTCGACCTAGCCGATGAGCGTCGAGATCTAGACCTAGTAAAACTAACGAGCTATCAGCAACAGCTCACAAGGCATTATAACAAGAGGGTCGACCCAAGGGCATTCCGAGTTGGGGACTATGTCCTAAGGAAAGTCCTGGGCAGCATAGTAAAACCATCAGACGGCAAGCTAGGGCCCAACTGGGAAGGACCATTCAAGATAACTAGAGACAACCTGCAAGGAGCCTATCACTTGGAAACGATGGAAGGCAAAGAGATACCCCGAGCATGGAATGCATCCAACCTTAAGAAATTATATTTTTAGATTCTTCTTTTCATCTTTGATTGTGAAACTAGAAGTTCATTTCCTTATAATTAATAAAAAATTTATCTGGAAGTTTCATTCTACAAAGTACCAGTAAACTAATTTGCATTTTACGAGCTGTCAATGAATAAACTTTATAACCCACACACCTTTTCCAAGCAACATGCACATTGATCATTACACTATAGCAGGGAAATGAACCTCCTCAGGTTTTCGTTATGAAATATGAAAGACCTCTTAGCATTTCCCCTGGCGATATATAAAGCCCTACAGGAGATCCTTAGGCAATATAGCTAAGTCAAAATTGGTCACCAAACAATGTTTGCTTGAATGAAATTCTGATGGGATAGAGGATCCAACACCAGGTGCGTCCTCGCCAATTGCCACACTTAGGCCTAAGGGAGTGTGACGACACAACCTAAAAGGTAAAGTGAGGCAGAATGGTATCTCGTTGGGATACTGGACTGGAAGGACACTTACTCGATAATGAAAACATACAAATCTAGTCAGCCAAGATAGGCTCAAGATTTTTTTAAGCAAAGATATGGAAAATATAAGGCACTTGTTTAGTCAGAAAATTTGCCCAAAACATAATCTTTATATTAATTCATCACATTTACAGCAAATACAGTACATGTTTAGTCGGCGAGCTCGCCCAAAATATTAACTTTACATCACTTCAATACAAAATACACAGAGTTACTACAGAGAGAATCTTAGTGAGGGTGAGCCCTCCGAGCAAGATAATCATCCACTTGGGCTCTTCTACCATCGTCAAAAGGAGGACCTAATTCTTCCTCGACTTCGTTAGCATCCGACTCTAATAGCTGTCGAGGAATGGCATCAATGGGTATCCACTGATCATCTCTCCGGAAGGGGTTAGGCATCCGAGTAGAAGGAGATATTTTATGGTGATACCAGAGCATCGAGTTCCTTAGAACTTGCATCTCCCTCAAGGCACTCAACCACCCCTTGATGAAGGCGAGCTCTTCAAACTCTGTCAGCCTCGTTGGGGCATCTAGCCAACCCTGGTCATAACCGTCAACCCATACTCGCCGAGGTCCTTTTTTAAACAGGTGCCGCAGTCGAGTAACGTCCCTTTGAAGCCCATCAACGATCACTTATGCTCGCTGGACATCACCACGAAGCTCTTCCATTTCCCTATCTGAACTCCTGGTGCTCCTGCTAGCTCATGGAACGGATGGACAAGTAGAGCCTCGCAGCACAGGAGGAGCGTCGCTCTAGCTAGCCTTATCTCACAACGAAGAAGAACCTCACAATATCGCAGGAGCGATGCTAGGCGCATGCTCCCTAAGTTATGAGACCTCTCTCCTCAAAGCCTCGTTCTCCTGTTAAAGAATTTCCCCAACCTGATTTATCTCAGAAGCCTCTAATAACTTTGCTCTTAATGCATCCACCTCCTCTTGGACTGAGGCACCAACATCCTCCATCTCTTGGAGCCTGTCCTTCAGCCTAACAACAAGCTCAGTCTGCTCTATGAAGTGCTTGTTCCTTAATCGTAGTGATTTGAAAATCCTCACAAAAGTATGAAGAACTTCAGAACTCACATCAGGTCCAAGCATTCTTTCCAATTGAGAAGTGGCTGGTATATAAGCATCGACATCAATCGACTACAAGCAATAAAAGGGCAATGGAAAGCAAAATAAATCAGTGCACTGGGAAAAAGAAACCTTTTCATTTCATTGATAAGGATTAAAGTACACCGAGCAGCAAAAATTAAAATTACAAGAAAAAATACAAAAGTATTCCAAGAAGTAAATTAACTGGCAACCTCAGGCTACTCGGAGGAGATGGCTGCTTCCCCTTGTCAGCAGCATTAGAGGCTTCCCCCTCTGCAAGGATAACCTCAGTCGCCTGGGTAGGGCGAGCATCGACAGGAATTATCTGAGAGGTAGGATCAACGCCTTCGATGGCTGCGACAGGGGCTTCTTCATCCCCAGTTGGCTTCAGGCCCGGGTCGTGCTCGTTGAACAGAGGAGAGTCAACATCGACACCAACAGCTAAGAGGGCCTTGTTCCATCCCTTCTTGAAGTTTAGACGACTGATGTAGCCTATCTGAACCTCGGCGTCTTCATACGTAGCAGCCCACTCGGAGTTGTACGAATCCTCCTTGATGGTGGCTACCTGGGACTCTTTCTCCTTCAGTTGCTCGGCCAACACCTTGTTCTCCTTTATAATGGCTAACTTTCTCTAGCAAACCAGGTCATAGGCCTGCCTTAGCTCGATCATCTTTTTGACCATCGCATCCCTCTCTCGGATGGAATTGACGAGGTCCAAGTCAGAGGAAACTCGAGCAGCATTAGCGGTCTTTAGATCAGCCTCCAGTTGCATGCCCCTCATTTTCAAGGCAGCATTTTGCTGCTCCAACTCGCTATTCCTTCTCACCAGCTCATCGCAAAAGTAATAGAGCACAGTAAAGTCAGTCATAAACTGCAAAAATAAAGAAGACATCAAGAAGAGGAAACAGCTAGAACTTATTAAAGCATTATAGAGAGGAAAAGATCTTACCAAGGCTAGCCTCTGGCTAGCTTATAGGGCCAATTGATCAGACCCCAACGCCCTTTGGTGATCTGAAGGAAGAACTGCCCTCTCGAGCAGCGTGGGGGCCAATTGAGGAGAAATGGCAACTGAGGCCCCCTCGAGCAATGCAGACACCGAGACTACGGCATGCCCAACCTTCGTCCTTGACTCCATCTTTCTTCTCTCCTCCTCTTTCTCCTTCCCCATTCTCCTCTTCTCCTCCATCCTCTTCTTCTCCTCCATCTTCTTTCTTTCCTCTTCCTTCTTTCTCTCTCTCTCTCTCTCTCTCATCTGTTCTTCTTCTTTCTTCTTTCTTCTTCCTCTCCTGCTTCTGAGCAGAAGATCGAGAGCTAGTGGCTATAAATCCAGTACTGGAATTCTGCTTCTTTATCCTCTGAGCAAGGAGAATATGATCATCATCATCATCGTCGTCCCGAATCAAATTTTTCCTTGGAGGAACCATCTCCTCGCTTGAACTGCTGGACGTGCTCGAAGATTCTCGAGCTTCAGAAACCTCCTCCTAACCAGAAGAGGTATCACTCTCAAAACTGCTCTCCTCCTCGTCCAACTGAATAGGATCAACAGCAGTCTCTTCAAAGGAATCAAATTCAGGGATACTATCTACCGACCTCGCTATTAAACTAGAATCAATGTTTTTGTATTCGAGCAAGAAAATAGTGGGCCGAGGATGCTCGCCGTCAGCTAAAGGTTCCCTGATATTCCAAGCCTTGACAAATTCAGAAAGACGGACCTCACTGAGAGCAGGTTCCAAGTTCTTCGACCTCGCTGAAAAAAAAATAGGGAAAGCCAGAAAGATCACAAATCAGTAAAGAAATTAAAGGAACAGAGCAAAGTCTACCTATGTATTCTTCCGTATAAAAGGGAACAGAGAACCTATCTGACCTCGACCCTTCAGACTGGGGAGAAAACTGCCAATTTCTAGTAAGGAAACCCTCTTGCCAATAGTCTTTATGGGAATCAGGTAGGTTTACTACCAATACCATGTCAAGACTCCTGGCTTTGAGATAGAGAACACCAGAACTAGTTCGAGAAAAAGAATAGCAAAGGTAGACCTCGGCGAGCCCTAACTTGGTACCATATAACTGATTTATTCTATAAACACCATTGATTATCTTCCACACATTGAGCGAACACTGTACAGGAACAATATTGAAATAACCAAAGAAGTGCAAGAATAGGTTGTTGGGAGGAAAAGTTAGTCCCCCTTGGGAAAGCAGCAAAACATGGATCCAATGGGACCCCTTTATCTCTCTAACATTTCTAGGGGAGGGACACACTCAATCTCTACCCACTCTAGGATGTTATAAAACTTCCTAAACTCAGACAGTGACCTATTACCTATCTTTGCCATTGGGAAACCCAAAAAAACTACAAATTCAAAGAGAAAATGCAAAGAGAAGGAACAGGAGACTTACATAATGAAAGTTCAACTCGAACGATGAAGAATCACGATCCCAAATGACAAGGAAGCAATAAAAATGGAGGCTGGGAGAGGAGAACGTGAATCACTAGAGCCCACAGAAAATGGGAGAGTACTGAGAAGGTTCAAACGACGATCGAGAAATGACTGCTCTAGATAGCTTTTGAGTGCTGCTAATCATGATACACAGACCATGAAGCAAGTGCCACCTGAAATCAGTCCTCGAACTTCGAAAAGAGTTGCACGATGCACAAATGAGCCATTATGACAAATCATTTAAATTTATTGAGCCCAAAGTATGGCCTAACAAACTTAGGGGCAATTATAGGTACCCGAAATTAGAATGATGGGCCTGGACGAGTAGCCCAATTGTAGCAGCCCAAATTCCAGACCCCCCATATCTTAACCGGTTATGATTTAGTCTTCCCCCATGTTCCCATTAAGAGGGGTTCCAGGAGAAGATGGAAGACGTGGGGGAGTCCAACACCCCCACTCCCTGAAATGGGCATGTATATAACAAACCCTAGGTCCGGGGCAAAGGACACATTGTATTCTCTGTAATCGCTCTCCGGAGTACATAGAAATAATACTGACTGCACCACCATGGACGTAGGCATCTTTGTTGAACCACGTACATCTCTTGTTGTGTGATTTCGGCATTTTGTATTTCGTTTTCTGCTTGGTGATTGCGCTTCTCTCATCTCTTTGTGTTGAATAATAATTGTCACCACAATCGCTATATATATATATATATATATATATATATATATATATATATATATATATATATATATATATATATACATAACTATGAAAGTAACGGCGTACCACGCACTGTCGCAACTCGATTCTATTTTCGATAATATTCTTAACACATAAATACTCAAATCAAATCACATCACTACATCGATATAAGACATACCAAAAATTTATACTAATGATCTTCCAAATAAATATCATCTCCAAAATCAACTCTAAGGATCCTCACATCAAGCTTACTAGTTCTAAACTAAATAGCCTACAACGTCCTTAACACAAAATTATATATCTTCGATAAACAAGAAAGAAATAAAATGAATAAACTCCAACTGCACCTCCAAACGATAAACTCCGATAATCCTATGCATCTTCTCCAAAACTTATCCAGAAAAAGTTACTCAACGCAGGAGGTCAAAGCCCCGAGCATGAATACACACTACTCCTCTTAAATAGGATTCTTGAATCCAAATAGTAGCATTATACGCAATAAATATCACAATAGAATATTTTAAATTAGGCGGGATAATTAAACGCGATAAATATAAATCACTAACTACCCGCAGAAATCACCATTTCAAATTGCACACCATTATGATATTAAATCCCCAAGCCCCACGATGTTAATTTAATTAAATTAACCAACTTTTATTATTATTCTCACTTTTTATTATGATGGTCCTCCCGTCCTGGGTGGTAATTTCCACCAAAGTGTCACACTCCCCCTTGCAAAAACGCCAGCCGAACCCGTTTAAAATGTCGATCCCCCATAATTTGACAAGGTTCCACACACGACACGACATAAATCGCCAGTTGTCCCGTTTAAACTGTCAGCCCCCGCACGTTATGTCAGCACTAAATTTAATACCCTTTTTCATCTTAGGCATTAATTCTCAATTTCTCAACTATACAATTTACAAATTACCCCACCCTTTTTCGATGTGAGATCCTCAAAATACCCCTTAGTCTCATACCTAAGGGTCCCTAAGTTATCAATACGTCCTAACCTATGTATAGGATGAATTCCTAACATAAACCTCGACCTAGTTTCATACCTAGGCTAGCGTAAAGACGATAAAGTAATAAAAATCAGCCCACCCCCGATATAATAAAGTTTTGATAATCTACCCTCACTAGTCCCATACCTAGAAGGCATCCTAAAATATAGGGAGAGCAAAAATACCCAACAACCCGTCGTCACAATGGCAATATAATAATACCAACAAGTCACACAAACAAGCATAATTATTCAACGTATAAAACTACGCATAATAGTCCAATTCAATTAAATCTTAATTTAATTATCACATCATCATAAACATGCAATTAATCCCCTTTAATTATTTTAAATCAAATACACTGATATTTCGTCATTAAAACATCATATTTCCAATTTCATTATCTCTACACAATTTACATGAGTCATACGTCCCCAAAATTCATTTAATTCAAAACCAAGATTTTTCTACATGCAACCTACACCGATAAATCTCAAAATCTACTCATCAATCCTATGTAACCAAGGGCTATGAATATTATTCAGATTAAAAGATTTAATAAAAAACAGTCCCATAATTAGTGTCCACTTTTTCTAATTAAGTTCCTAATTGATTTTAATAAAAAACATGTAATTAAGTGTTTAGGCGGAGGAAAAGAATAGAGTATTCATGCTTGATATTAAGTTGAATAAAAAGTGGTAGCACGGTTGGATTCCTCTTGAAAAATTAACAAAGAAGTGTTCTTGAACAAACTTGATTAAACCTCAATTAAGCCTCCCAAAACTTGTAACAAAAGCTTGATTATGTTAGAGGTTGATGGTTATGGTGGAGAGGAAAAACTTTTGGAAGAGATCTCTGGTGGAAAACTTGGGAAAAATGATTATGAGCAGTCCCCCCACGAATTAGAATGGTTAAATACCAATTAGGAATCCTAATCCCACTTTAACACTACAAATAAAATCACTAAACCTCCTCAAATCTGGCATAGTCGATCGATCGACTCCCTAGGTTGATCGATCAGGTACGTCGCCTCTGCCATTTCCCTTTGTTTAATTTCATTTAACTAAAAATCAAATTTTCCATTAGTCACGGCCTAAATCCATGGCAAATGTTTTTTTTTATTTTTTTTAAAATCCCATGTAGACTTCAATTTTAATTTCGATTAAAATCCCACTCTTATTGTAAAAACTTAACATATTTAATTATTAAAAATGATTAAATCCAAAATTTTATTTTTGTCCAATTTCCAAAATTAATTTTAAAATCCCATTTAAAAATCTGGGTTGTTACACTTAATATAATTTCTTAGTGTCCACACCTGCTCCTCCCCGTAGGTGGAAGAAAAAATCTCGCTACCCAATGGTAATTATATGCATAACAAGGCTACTACCGCTGGTGCACCCACTAAACCCGATGCACACTCGAATTTTTAGTGTTAATAATCAATTAGTATGACTCACTCGTGCCACCCAAAACGGCGTCCCCTACTTTTAAGGATAAGGAAATTACTCTATCTCCATTTTTAATTTACCTTGCATGGTCAACGGGTCCATGAGCATAACTCTCGTACCGAAATTGACCCATTATTCAGCTGTAACGGTTGCATCTATAAGATCTCATCTTGTAGTTGTCCTCAGCCCTACTTTGGGCAATCCTTCTTCATGGATCCCATCACTCCATAATCGTAACAACTTGCCAGAGAGGCTCTCTTTCTTCTAGCCCTTGCCCTACTGGCCTCCCTCACTGTCTTCGCGGCCCTAACGGTCTTGAGGAATTAGAATTTTATTATTATTGTGGAGGACCTTGTTGTTTCTACATGATCCCAATGATTTCTCAAGTTGATAACCTCTAGGTCTGAATCTCTTAACCTGATTCTCATGCTGGGAATTTCTCTCATGTTGTTACTATGTTCCACTAGGATTGTTTTCATTTACTTTCCCAGTCTGACTGTTATCACTTTCTCGTTGTGTATCAGTTTAATGTAGGTGGTTCTACTCACCACACATAGTACACCTTCATGTGTCATTCCTTATCCCTAGCCCTGCAGCCATGTCAAGGTATCCTTATCTCGGACCTGATAGTCTTCTCCCCCTAATCGCTACCCCCGTTGTCCCTTTTCCTATACTGGCCCGATGGAACTTGTTACTGGCCTTGACGACCCTGATTAAATCTTCCTTCACTCGTTAACAATTTAAATTATCTAAAGAATTTAAACGGGTTCCCTACCTGGTATATCTGTGACACCCTCCCCAATTAACCTCGGGTGATCAGTCCTAAATTAAGTTAGAGCAGGTTTTTAAGTTGGATCATTCTTAGCATCATTGTCGCCTTTTTAATTACTAATCACCTAAGTGAGAAAATTAGACTAGTGCCAAGTTTTATCTTTCATTTACTTAAATGAAACTCATACGGAAAATAAAATAACGCAACAATCACAATTAACTAAAATAACCATTTACAATTTATTAACTGACCGAATAAACCATCGGCCCAAACTCCAACAAATATAAAATAAAGACAAGTAATCAATCTCAACAAGTCTGACAAAAACTAAATGAACTGTGAGCGACATGCTCGAAATAACTGATGGAAGTCTCTATACTAGAATGAAAGGGTGAGGCGTCTATCAAAACTCCCGCAACATCCACATATGCTGCAGCAACGGATTCCCTGAAATGGAGTCAAGCCTCGCGTCTATGTGGCTGGACACCTAAAAGATTTTTTAATTTTTTTTATAGCAAGGGTTAGTACCCAAAAACATTTGAAAAACATTTAGCAAATGATTAACTTGCAGTAATAAGTAAATATGCATGCTTTCCATATTTAAGTTAGTGCCGCACTCCCCTGAGGAAATCCTCACCCCTCCCCTACTGTGCTCTACTAACGCCTTAAATAAAATTCACCTAGTTCTTTATCTTATGACTAGATAAATTATGAAACCCCTTGCAAAACACCCTAGTCTAACCGAGTATGCCTTAATTATGATTTTTAAGTTATTATTGTCATCAACTTAATTAAATCATTTCCCTTTTTAATTTTATATAACTTCCACATCTGTTATACATATAATACAACTCATGCTTTGTATTAATTAGCCCGTATATAATTGTTTACCTAATTATATACTCAATCATATTACCATATTCACAAACATACTGATATAACATTTGAAAATAGTATTTCCCCAGAGTAAAGTCTCACCGGGTATAAATCCTCTAAAGTGCTATCCCACTAGGTATGTTCACATAACCTTGTTACCCCCAAGTCAGAATCGCTTACTAACTTGGTTAATACGTAAATGTTGGAGGTGGTCATATTCCTTCCCTGAAAGTGAGATACCCCTTACCCATATAACGGATGCTATGACCTGGGATTATACTCGTCCTACTCTACAAGCTAGGGGATTCATCCACTACGCACAACCTCTCCTTATAGCACTAGAGCATATAGTAATAATATCTATCCACTGATATTAATGCACACACCATATGTATACCATCACACGCCGTATATATATAAATATAAAATATCCCTACTACACCATGCCCTAACAAGCCCTTTCCATTTTATTTTGAGTTTATGGCCCAACTCTAATTATTAAATAATTTTCACATTAATTCCTTTTGGTATCGCCCCAACCAATATATTCGGACTTACTCTCGTGGACCGAAATAACATCACCCGAGTCTAAATCCCCGACCCTAAATTATTTAGCCTTCACCTAAATAAAATTTAATCTCGGTATCACTCAAACGTTATTCCCGGACTTGTTTACTACGTCCACATTTAAGCATTTCGAAACAACTTTCCAAAATTTAACCTTAGTGTGTCACACCTAATTTCCTCCAAATCCCAATTAATTTTAATTATGATGTCACACCAAGCTGCCCTCAAATCCTAATTAATTTTATTCACAATTAATTAGATTTAAACCCATGTATTAATTACTCAAAATTAAACATGGAAGAATTCTTATTAAATTTCCTTATATATTACAAACTGGGCGAGCTGTCAAAGTTTTCGGACCATCGATCGATCGGTGGTCCAGCTTCGATCGATCAGGTCCTCGTCTTCCCGAGTTGGATATTTCAGCCATGGACGCCCACCTCCAAACCCTAGTTTCTTTTACACTGAAAACCAAGCTTTCCCATCAATAATAGACATCAAAAACCTTATGAGGAACCTCTATAAAGTCCAACAACATCAGTAAATTCACTTTATCTACTGTTTTTACAAATTAGGGTAAAATTCCGTTTAATCTTTTAGCCCATTTAAACATCAATTCCTTGACCACAAATTCATCTCTAATTCATTCAGGTTTACACATCTTATCAGATACAAATATACAACTCAGATTATATATGATTTTCTAATCAATTTAGCAATCAAATTCATGGTTTACAAAACCCCATGTTCATACCCCTTTAAATCCCAAAACGAATTTCTTTGATTACACACATCACATGAATATGAATTAAAATACACTTTACATGCTACAGCAAGTTAACCAATTGCCTTAGGGTTCGTAGAGTCTGAATTTGGAATCGTGAGTGCTCAAGGTTGAAGATGACTCTTTTTGGCTCTCTTGTGATCCCCAAATTTGACTTTGGTTGCTGTTAGGGTTTCCTAACCCTCTAAGTCTTCTCTAAAATCAATTCAGTCGTTCCCTTGTTTCTTTTATTTGTTTAATTAACCTTAATCCCGTTTTTTGTCTAATGGGCCAAGCCCAAGTGACCCAAATCCCTCCGTGTGGGCCCAGTTATGTCTAAAAACATCCCGTGACCCGTTTACTACCCCCGAGTACACTTTTTCGACTATCTCGACCCATCCGGACTCAACCGTACCCTAAGAACTGGCATCCGAATTAATTTATAAAAATCCTTATTTCACACCTGTAACAACCCTTGCTTTTAGGAAGCTAATTTTTATATTAATTTACCGCATAAGGTAATTATATAAAATGTTAGAACTGGAGTAAATATTAATTTAATGACTTGAAAGTTAATATTTGCTAGATTATTGCGTATTTACTGCATATGAAAGTAAATATCATTCTGTTATATGTTTTATAGTGTCATGTTTTAAATGACATTATGGTTTAAATGAAAACAAAACGTGATATAATTTATAAAATTTACCAGATGCCATTTTAGATGGCGTAGTTAGTCCCGGAATGTGCGAGGCAGTCAAAATAAGTGCCATGTTGTATTTGTGCATTTTGGGCACTTTTACCTGGTTTTGGCTTATATGCATATTTGCAAGTCATTTTACTATGGTATTAACCATTTAACTTGGGAATTTAGATTTAAGTCACGATTTTTGTCTTGCACCTTATTTCTTTTCCTAATTGTGCATTACCAAACAAAGAGAGAAAGAGAGAGGAAGAGAGCTTGGGAGAAAAGTGGAGAAAGAAGAGAAATTGGAGATTGAAGATGGATTGTTGCTACTACTCAAAGAAATCTGAAATTCCTACATCAAGGCAAGTTTCTACTTACTAATATGTGATTTAAGATGAATAATTTGTATGATATGTATGTATTTGTATTTATGGAGAAAAAATGGAAATTATGGTGTTTAAACCCTAATATTAGATTTTGGTGATGAAATTGTGGGTTTTAGTAGTAAATAATCATGTAGGATGATTTGGGGTATATAGATGTTGTTGAATGTGTGTAAAAATGGAAGCGATTTAGGATTTGGGGAAATTTAGGGTTCATAACCCGTATCCCCATTCTTGGCCAAATCGCAGGGGTGATTCGATTCAGCCCTAGGGCGAATCGATTCACTAAGGGGTCATCCTACAGGTCTGCCACCCGAATCGATTCGGGTTAAGGCCGAATCGATTCGGCTAATGCAGAAGGTTGGATTTGTCATCCGAATCGATTCTCTTTTGGGAGAATCGATTCTCTACCTAGGACGAATCGATTCGGCCCTTGGGCGAATCGATTCGGAATCAGGCTGTTTTTGAGTTGTTTTTCTAACTCAACTTTTATCCTTTTTCTTTAAGTTTAGGGCCTAGGAACCTTCTTGTATGAAGTAAACTTAGAGTCTTAGAGTTCTAAATGCGTCGGGGAACTACCCTAGATTAGTAATGGTTTATATGGGGTTTTACGGGTTGTGCCTATTGATGACAGGACATTCTTTTCTTCTAGTTGATTACTATAAAACTAAGAGTTATAGTATTATGTTGGGAGACTTTAGAAGATCAATTGAGCTATGTTAGTCTTGATGGTTTATAATAATACCACAAACGAATCTTTGGAGAATAAATTGGAAGTTTATTTATTCATCGAGGTTACAACGATAAGATGTGTTAAGTATGGCTCCGGGTATAATATGAGGTATCTACAATAATGTAAATGATTATGGTTCCAGATAAAATGAAACATATATATGGAAAGAAAATATGAAATGGAAATGGAAATAATGATGGTAAATGATAATTTACTTAATCATGAATAATGTAAATGCTAATTTACTTAAACACACCTCTCCAAATGACACCATAAGGGAAGTTCACGCCCTTGGTGATGCCCATTGGCTAATGAATGCAGGGTGGATATAGTCCTAGGCCATATGCGCGATTATGTTATGTTTTCTACGTTGGTGAGGAGATTTCGGGTGTGGTCTTGACTCTCTCGCAGGCATATGGCCGCTTCCCGACATCTTGCGTTATAGGTGCCCAGGCTGCCTTATTTGATAGGCCCCTGGAAGATGATGGTCATTTAGGGGCACGCCCAGTGGGAAAACTCGGAGGGGCGATCTTAGAATCATTATATGCATAAGAATATAACCATTCTGAATCAAGTGGGACTTGATGTATAATAAGTGCCACAAAGAGCACATTGAAATGCCACAAAGAGCATTTGATGATGATTATATTCCTGATAAGGAATGGAATGCCATGAAGGGAAGGTAATTGAGATAAAAGCCACAAAGTGCTTAATGGTAATTATATATTCCTAATAAGGAATGGAACTACGAGACGAATCAGATTATATGATGTAAGCTTTTAATTTAATGTTAATCATTCTTATTCTCCAGCATAATTAAAATTAGATTCATGATTAATTAAAATTGTCTTAGCTTATGTTTTAAAATTGTTTAGGTAGATTCTTATTTTTGTTCATCATGATTCATCATTCATAACTGTCATACTTTTTATTCATCTGGTGATCATATAAAATCGGGCCCTGACCCGTTCATATTTCTTGTTGTGCATGCATCTTGTATCCACTCAGGTACTCCGCCGCAAGGACGCCTGTTCTGACTTTCCTATTCTGGTGATTTTAGCGAGCCGTGATGCTTTGCGGGTATTACAGGTTATATCATATAGCCGCTTTGATTTTTGCACTCTAGTTAAGATCAAGTCTTTTATTCGGGTGTGAGGCCCAAGCCTTTGTAATTGTTTAATGAAATGCATTATATAATTTATTGAAATTGTTCAACATTGTTGGAGAGTCTGTGGACTGACAGCATATTCGGTCCTTCTTCTGTATACTCGTTATTATTGTAGTATATATACATTCTTGGGGTTTCCCCTATCTTTTCAGTATTGGGTTGTTTAAATTCTTTGTTTAACTTTAAAACAAAATTTTTGGCAACCCGTTTTCTGAAATATTGGGTAGTTATCCTGGATAATCTATATTTTATTGTAATGCTGAGAATGATTCCATCTGGGACTCCTGTTATATTGGAGTATTGGGCTGGCCACCCCTTATTTTGGTGAGCGGGTTGTCACAACACCCAAATTAGTCTATACTGACTCCCGTCTGAAATAAGTACATATCCCGTCATTAATACCCAAAATGACGTAAATACATTATTACTATTCACTTAGTAAATAAGTTTCCCTAAATATTCACCATTCGCTTCCCGATTAATATTTAAATATAATTTCCATAATTAATTCAATTAAAATTACGACTCACAAGTAATTTTTAATTCCCGAATTAATTAAATATTTAATGCATGAAAATACGGGGTGTTACATACTCCCCCCCCCCCCCCTTACAAAGGAATTTCGTCCCCAAAATTAGGTCGTACCTGTGGTGAAAAGCTCTGGATATTGTTCCCGCATATCCTCCTCCCGCTCCCAGGTAGATTCGTCAACGTTGTGATGACCCCACTGTACTCTAACTAGTGGAACAACCTTGGATCGTAACTTCCTCTCACTACGGTCCAGAATATCCACTAGTCTCTCCTCATATAAGATGTCTGGCTGTAAATCAATTTCCTCGAGTGGAATGTTCCAGAAGGCCCTCTCGTCCTGTAATATTTCTTCAGCGATGCCACATGGAACACGTCGTGTATCCGCTGAAGGTGCTTTGGCAATCCCATCCTGTAAGCTACTGGCCCCACCCTCTTGATAATAGGGAAAGGTCCCACGTACCTCAGTGCTAACTTACCCTTCTTACCGAACCTCATCACCCCTTTCATAGGAGATACCCGGACCAATACCTGGTCCCCAACCTCTAACTCCACATGTCTCCGTGAAGCATCAGCGTAACTCTTCTGCCTATCCTGAGCTATTCGAATCCTCCCTCGGATTAACTCTATCTTGGGAGATGTCTCCTGAATAATTTCCGTCCCCAAAAGTTTGTTGTCCCCCACCTCTAACCAACAAGTGGGTGAACGACAAGGTCTCCCGTATAGTGCCTCGAATGGTGCCATACCGATCGTGAATTGGTAAGAGTTGTTATACGTGAACTCTACCAAAGGAAGATATTTCTCCCAACCTCCCCCAAAATCTAATATGCACATTCTGAGCATATCTTCCAGCATCTGATTGACCCTCTCAGTCTGCCCGTCAGTCGGTGGGTGATAGTCTGTACTCAAACGTAACTCCATGACCATGGCCTCCTGAAAGCTCTACCAAAAGTGGGTCACAAAGATCTTGTCTCTGTCAGACACAATATTAATCGGTACCCCGTGCAGCTTAACAATCTCAGCTATGAATAGCTACGCATATCACATCGTCTCAAAGTCTGTGCGAATCGGCAGAAAGTGGGCCACTTTGGTCAACCGATCCACAATGACCCATATGGAATCGTGACCCTTTTACGATGAAGGTAACCCTATAATGAAGTCCATGGAGATGCTCTCCCACTTCCACATGGGAATCTCCAGCGGGTGTAGCATCCCTCCAGCGGCTGTAGCATCCCTGATGGTCTCTGGTGATCAACTTTCACAAGTTGACACGTGGCACATTTCGAAACAAACTCTGTTATGTCTCGTTTCATTCCTGCCCACCAATACTGCCTCCTCATATCCTTGTACATCTTATCCCCACTGGGATGTACCGCGAATCTCGACCCATGAGACTCTGTCATAACAGCGTGCCTCAACTCCTCATCATTTGGCACAATTAACCTCCTATTAAGGCGTAAGACTCCTTCTGAGCTGACCGAGTAACCCTCTGCTCCCTTAGCTAGCAACTGGCTCACCCTATCCTGGCAGATCTGATCCCCTGCCTGAGCCCTCACAACTCGCATAATGATCTCAGGTGTGATGGATAATGCTGACATGCAAGCCTTGGCTACATCATCCTCATGTTGAAGCTCTCTCCACTTCGCTTTCCAGACTTCTGATATTTCCCCAATTGGTCTTCGGCTCAATGCATCTGCTACCACATTAGCCTTACTAGGATGATACTGAATATCAAACTGGTAGTCCTTCACGAATTCTAGCCATCGCCTCTGCCTCATATTCAGATCCTTCTGTGTGAAGAGATACTGAAGTGATTTATGATCCGTGAATAACGTGAACTGTTCTCCCAGAAGATAATATCTCCATACCCTCAAAGCAAAAACGATCGCTGCTAGATCTAGGTCATGAGTGGGGTAATTCCTCTCATGGGGCTTTAGCTTTCTAGACGCATAAGCTATCGCCCTTTTCTCTTGCTGAAGCACACCCCCAAGTCCCTGTAAGGATGCGTAAGTGTAAACCTGGTACTCTAATCCCCCCTTCGACAATGCAAGTATGGGTTCAGATGTCATCTTGTCATTTAGCTCATCGAAAGCTAACTGACAATGATCATTCCAAGTGAAAGGTACCCCCTTCTGGGTCAGATTCATCAAAGGGCCCGCAATCTTTGAGAACCCTTTGATGAACCGCCTGTAATAACTGCCCAATCCCAGAAAACTGCGCACCTCGATCGGTGTCATGGGATGCCCCCACTCCTTCACCAACGATACCTTATTTGGATCCAACGTAATACCCCGATATAACACCACGTGTCCAAGAAACTGAACCTCCCGTAGCCAAAATCCAAACTTCCCGAATTTAGCATAAAGCTGGTGATTCCGTAATGTCTATAAACTATACGCAGATGCTCTGCGTGCTCCTCCTCGGTGCGCGAGTAGATCAGGATGTCATCAATGAACACAATGACAAACTGATCGAGAAACTCCCTAAAAACCCTGTTCATGAGGTCCATGAACACTGCTGGTGCATTTGTGAGCCCGAATGGCATCACCCTGAACTCATAAGATCCATACCGCGACAGGAAAGCGATCTTAGGAACATCCTCTTCTCAGATACGTAGTTGATGATACCCTGACCTCAAGTCGACCTTAGAGAAGTAGGACGCCCCTCTCAGCTGGTTAAATAGATCATCAATCCTAGGCAACAAATACTTATTCCGTATCGTTGCCTTTTTCAGCTCTCTATAGTCCATGCATAACCGTAGTGAGCCATCCTGCTTCTTTACAAACAACACCGGTGCACCCCAAGGCGATGTACTCCACCGAATGAAACCTTGACCCAGAAGCTGCTGAATCTGCTCTCTCAACTAACGCATCTCTGAAGGGGCCATACAGTATGGGGACCGAGCAATCGGCCTCATCCCAGTGCTAAATCGATCACAAATTCAATTTCCCTACTAGGTGGCAACCCTAGTATCTCCTGGAACACGTCCTCAAAGTCCCTCACTACCGGGAGTGAGTCCAATGGAATCGCCACCTCCTGTGAGGTTTCCTCTTCTATGTAATACAGGTGCATGTGTGACCCTCCCTCACGTAACGACATTGCTATTAAGAACATTTCCTGTCCTGGAATGGAAAATACGATTGTTCTCTAGTAACAATCCATAGTTGCTCGATAATCGACCAACCAATCCATACCCAGGATGACATCGTACCCCTCCATATCTAACACTAAGAGGTCCGCTGATAAACTAAGTCTCCCAATCAAAGTGTCCACTCCCCGACAAATCGAGTGAATCGAAGCCCTGCTGCCTACTAGTGACTCAACACATCCGACGACTACCCGTGGTCTCTAGTAACCCTGCCCATTTAGCAAAATTATATTTAATGAATGAATGTTATGCTCCCATATAGAAAAGAATACTACCCTCATAACCATGAATGAGAAACATACTCTCAATCGCGGGGGGTGCTTGCTGCGCTGGAGGATTGAGAACATCACGAACATTATACACACGTTCGTAGTGCATCTTCCCCTGCTGTGGTGGGGCGGGTGGAGCTCGTGCTGTTGGAGGCATCTGCCCCCGTTGCCCCTGTTGGGCCTCCTATTATTGACCCCTGCCCCTCTATGGGCATTCCCTCTTGAAGTGTCCTGGCTGGCCATAGACAAAATAGCATCTTTGACCATCCCTCTATCGTTGGCCCTGACGTGGCTGGCCCTGTTGGCCTCCCCCATTGTTTCCTTGGCCCTGACGGCCATGAAGAACCTACTGCTGCTGATTCGGGCCCGGCTGCCCCTGCCTGAACCCCTGTCCTCCCGATCGGAACCCACCAGACTTAAACTTCTTAGCCTGATTCCCCTGCTGATTTCCAGTCTGCTGCTGAGTACCACTCGTATCACCACTAGTAACTGCCTTACCCTGTTGGCTCGGCTCCCCTGTTATCTTGCTCCCCTTCGCGTGGGAGCGATGATCCTGACAATGTACAAGTGCGGCATTAACGACATCTGTATAAGTCACTAACGCCGAATTCCCAATCAAATATTGCCTGATACGCCAGGCTAAGCCATCCATAAACCTCGATTTCTTCTGCTCCTCATCGCTCACCTCATTTGGCACAAAGTTTGCCAAACGGGTGAACTCTTCCTCATAGTCTGCCACTGATCGGTCACCCTGTACTAAATCACTGAATTTCTTTCTCATATCAGTCTTTACCACTGGTGAAAAGTATTTGCGGTCGAACCGCACCCAGAACTCTGCTATCGTCATCAAATCTCTCTCCTCGGCGGTGGTAATTGACTCCCACCACTGTAAGGCTGCCCCCGACAGATGAAAGGTAGCAAGCATCTGCTTCTGCACCTCGGTACACTCTAGCATGCGCAAATGGCGCTGAATATTCTTCTTCCAATCAAAAGCCTCTACTACATCTGTGCTACCCTGAAACTCAAGTGGGTGATCCTTGTGAAAGGTCTCCCTAACTCGCTGCCAAGATGGTGGCCCCACTGGAGCCTAAACTACTGGTGCCACTGGAGGCGGTGCTTGGGGCTGTGGAAAGTGAGTTGTCATAGCTCGCATCGCTGTCTTGATCGCGTGGGTCACTATCACTTCCACCAGAGTAGTGGAAATCAGCTCAGGTGGTGGTGGTGGTGGCGGTACCCGTGGCTCCTGACGAGCCTCCCTGACCTCATCCCTAGCCTTAGCGCTCTCCTCTCTTAGTCTTCTCAGTCGCATCTGAAATAGATTGAATCGTATAAGTACACAATTTACACAAAAATATTCACAGCAGAAATACGATAACTCCCAAGCGGAAAAATGAATCAACAGTCCTAATAATAGGGCTCTACAACAACCGAATGCTACGCTAAAACGTAGTAAGCTGCATAGATCCTAAGGGCACTAGAACCTGATGCTCTGATACCATTTGTGACACCCCGCCTAATTAACCCCGGGTGATTAGTCCTAAATTAAGTTAGAACAGGTTTCTCAGTTGGATCATTCTTAACATCACTGTCGCCTTTTTAATTACTACCCACCTAAGTGAGAAAATTAGACTGGTGCCAAGTTCTATCTTTCATTAACTTAAATGAAACTCATGCGAAAAATAAAATAACGCAATAATCATAAATTAACTAAAACAACCATTCACAATTTATTAACTGACCGAATAAACCATCGGCCCAAACTCCAACAAATATAAAATAAAGACAAGTAATCAATCTCAACAAGTCTGACAAAAACTAAATGAACTGTGAGCGACATGATCGAAATAACTGGTAGAAGTCTCTATACTAGAATGAAAGGGTGAGGCATCTATCAAAACGCCCGCAACATCCACATATGATACAACAGCGGATTCCCTAAAATGGAGTCAAGCCTGGCGTCCCTGTGGCTGGACACCTAAAAGGTTTTTAATTTTTTTTATAGCAGGGGTTAGTACCCAAAAATATTTGAAAAACATTTAGCAAATGATTAACTTGCAGTAATAAGTAAATATGCATGCTCTCCATATTTTAGTTAGTGTCGCACTCCCTTGAGGAAATCCTCACCCCAACCCTACTGTGGACTACTAACGCCTTAAATAAAATTCACCTCGTTCTGTATCTTGTGACTAGATAAATTATGAAACCCCTTGCAAAACACCCTAGTCTAACCGAGTATGCCTTAATTATGATTTTTAAGTTATTATTGTCATCAACTTAATTAAATCATTTCCCTTTTTATTTTCATATAACTTCCACATCTGTTATACATATAATACAACTCATGCTTTGTATTAATTAGCCCGTATATAATTATTTACCTAATTATATACTCAATCATATTACCGTATTCACAAACATACTGATATAACATTTAATAATAGTATTTCCCCCGAGTAAAGTCTCACTGGGTATAAATCCTCTAAAGTGCTATCCCACTAGGTATGTTCACTTAACCTAGTTACCCCTAAGTCAGAATGGCTTACTAACTTGGTTAATACGTAAATGTTGGATGCGGCCATATTCCTTCCCTGAAAGTGAGATGCCCCTCACCCATACAACGGACGCTATGACCTGGGATTATACTCGCCCTACTCCTCAAGCTAGGGGATTCATCCACTACGCGTAACCTCCCCCTATAGCACTAGAGCATATAGTAAGAATATCTATCCACTGATATTAATGCACACACCATATGTATACCATCACACACCGTATATATATAAATATAAAATATCCCGGCTACACCGTGCACTAAGTCCGTGACACAAGACCTTTCCATTTTATTTTGAGTTTATGGCCCAACTCTAATTATTAATTCATTTGCACATTAATTCCTTTTGGTATCACCCTAACCAATATATTCAGAATTACTCTCATGGCCCGAAATAACATCACCCGAGTCTAAATCCCCGACTCTAAATTATTTAGCCTTCACCTAAATAAAATTTACATCTCAGTATCATTCAACCGTTATTCCCGGACTTGTTTACTACGTCCACATTTAATCATTTTGAAACAACATTCCAAAATTTAACCTTAGTGTGTCACACCTAATTTCCTCCAAATCCCAATTAATTTTAATTATGATGTCACACCAAGCTGCCCTCAAATCCTAAATAATTTTATTCACAATTAATTAGATTTAAACCCATGTATTAATTACTCAAAATTAAAGGATGGAAAAATTCTTATTAAATTTCCTTATATATTACAAACTGGGCGAGCTGTCAAAGTTTCCGGATCATCGATCGATCGATGGTCCACCTTCGATCGATCGATCGATCAGGTCCTCATTTTCCCGAGTTCGTTGTTTCAGCCATGGACGCCCACCTCCAAACCCTAGTTTCTTCTACACTGAAAACCAAGATTTCCCATCGATAATAGACATCAAAAACCTTAAGATAAACCTCTATAAATTCCAACAACATCAGTAAATTCACTTTCTCTACTGTTTTTACAAATTGGTGTAAGATTCCATTTAATTTTTTAACCCATTTAAACATCAATTCCTTAACAACTAATTCGTCTCTAATTCATCCAGGTTTACATATCTTATCAGATACAAATATACAACTCAGATTATATATGATTTTCTAATCAATTTAACAATTAGATTCATGGTTTACAAAACCCCATGTTCATACCGCTTTAAATCCCAAAACGAATTTATTTGATTATACACATCACATGAATATGAATTGAAATACACTTTACATGCTACATCAAGTTAACCACTTGCCTTAGGGTTCGTAGAGTCCAAATTTGGAATGGTGAGTGCTCAAGGTTGAAGATGACTCTTTTTGGCTCTCCTTTGATCCCCAAATTTGACTCTGGCTGCTGTTAGGGTTTCCTAACCCTCTAAGTCTTCTCTAAAATCAATTCAGTCGTTCCCTTGTTTCTTTTATTTGTTTAATTAACCTCAATCCCGTTTTTTGTCTAATGGTCCAAGCCCAAGTGACCCAAATGCCCCTGTGTGGGCCCGACTATGTCTAAAAACGTCCCGTGACCCGTTTACTACCCCCGGGTACACTTTTTCGACTATCTCGCCCCATTCGAACTCAACCGTACCCTCAGAATTAGCATCCAAATTAATTTATATAAATCCTTATTTCACACCCAAATTAGTCTATACCGACTCCCGACTGAAATAAGTACATATCCCGTCATTAATACCCAAAATGACGTAAATACATTCTTACTATTCACTTAGTAAGTAAGTTTCCCTAAATATTAACCATTCACTTCCCGATTAATATTGAAATATAATTTCCATAATTAATTCAATTAAAATTATGACTCACAAGTAATTTTTAATTCCCGAATTAATTAAATATTTAATGCATGAAAATACGGGGTGTTATAATATCCTCTTTTGGTGTCTCACTAGTACCATTAAATTCATTGTTGCTCTTTTTTTAGATTCTCTAATCCTCTTGGCTCACTTCTCCTTGAAGCGTTGATGTACCCTTGTACACATACAACTTTGAAAACATCAACATATCTGCTCTTCATGCTTGTGTATTCCACCCACGAGTCCATTTTTAACTTATGGACCCTTTTTATTCTCCGTATCCTCTTCTTCAATTACGAAGTTCGCTAAACAAATTAACTTATCTTTCACAGTCGGTCTCTACCTGACCTACTTCTGATAAGTTCATAATTCCATTCGCATATATATCTGAATAGTATATGGAATATCGTCAGGTCAAACCGCACCCAATCTCTCGTTTAATTCTCTATATAATGCTTTATACGTGGTGACTGGCTATCACCATTCTATCCTTCTCCCATGAGCTAAAAAAATTTCCCAAAATTTAATTCTGAGTTTCATTACACTCCACCCTACACCATTGCCTTTGGATTGTCTCCTTCAATTATCTCATCACACTTCATCTCTTATTCAAATCCTTATAGGCAATTCTTTGAAAGAGTTCCCATGACTCTATCTTTGGTCAACTACGCTGGGTGAGTTTGAATTTGCACTACTGTTATATACGACAGTGTTTGGTAAGTCATTTCTTCTAAGTTCTTGTAACTTTTATTATCTTCATAGAAAATAATTTCGGTGAATCCTATCGCGATCACCGTTCCCAGAATACTCCATAGCTCCTACTATGCCTATTTTCCTGCAGTCCTTCTAACGGCCGTCGTTCGTCATACCATATTGTTCGGTGTACGAAGCCCAATCGTACTCGCATATAATTTGGATTAACTATAGTTAATCGCAGGAGAGTGTAAATTTCAAACGTAGATGTATGCAACAATCCTAAAATAAGGCTTTATATCAAAGAACGCTAAGCTGAAATGTAAAAAGTGGCTCAGATCCTAAAGACTCTAGAACCTGATGCTCTGATATCACTTGTGACACCCCGCGCCCAATTAAATACCGGTTGATCAGTTCTTTATTAAATTAAATCAAAGTATCAAGTTGGTTCATTCTTAGCATCACTGTCAAAAAAATATTTACTTTATTAACCACTTAATAATTAATTAAGCTACTGTAAAAAACTTTTAATATTTTTAATCATCATACAATAGTTTAACTGAAATAATAAACCACATTCAATCCATACGAATAATAACAAATAACTGAATAATAAAATTAGACTTAATAAAACACACCAGCCTAAAATTCAACATAATAATGTCTGAATAAAACTGAATCCAAAACTGAAATAAAAGAGTACAATCTCTGATATAGCTAAACTAAGAGTGGGAGACATGCCCTGACTGATATAACTACATCAGAATCTGAATGGATAAATAGTGGAGGCATCTAATAACGAGAACCTGCAACTTCCACAATAGTTGCAGAACGTCAATCTTCAGTGAACTCCTAAGTTAGATGTCCCTGTGGATGGACACCTACAATAATATACATAGGAAAAATATATTTTCAAGAAACGGGTCAGAGCTCGAGTGTAAAATGGTTTGAAAACATTTAGCAAGTATTTAAAATGCTTAAAATCAAATATTATATACATGTTAGCTTTTTGTCTCTCACCATAGATTCTCACATCTGAACTATTGTGCATGCCTAACGTACCTCTAACTCATTCTAGTTAATATTAACACGCCTAACTAGTTGTAATCATAAGAATTATAAGCTATCCCGCAATGTATTCAACAGTATAACCCTTATAATACATTATTATGTATTTTTATAACTTTCCAACTCAAGTGATAATTACTCATTTAATGGTTAAGTGTTCTGAACTTAAATTAATTTAGATTCCTTTACCTTTATCATCTATTAAGTATGTATAGTAGAATATATAACAAGGGTATATATGTGTGTGTGTGTATATATATATATATATATATACTAGCGTATGCCCGTGCCTGAAGGCACGACGAAAATTTTCCAAAGTACGTAATCGCAAAACGGCGATAATTTTTCAAAGTACATAATAGCGGAACGCAAAAATTTTCAAAGTGCATAATTACAAAACCAAAAAAATTTTGTTCCTCAACAAAACAAAGTGTAATTTTAAAAAAATTGGTCATAATATCCTTTATTTATAGGACTATCCTGCAAAACGGTAGTGTTCACAATTGGTAATAAAATCTCATCTCCTGAATTCACATTGCCTCTAATAAACGAAGTGTCCATTTAAAAAAAATTGGACATAGTCTCCTTTGTTTATTAGAATATCCACCCTCTTAAGCGATAACAACAAATCCAACAATACTAAATGATCTCAAATCATCTAATAAATACTTCAACGAAACAAACTTCGTAACAAAAACAACATATATATCAACTTAGGTTGAAGGGCTTTAGACGGTTCTTTTTCTTCTTCATCATCCTCACTGAATGAGTATGCCACATCCTTTAAAGCTTTAGAGATTCTCGAGATGACAACTTGTGGAGAATTTTGACCAAGAATAATTGTATATGCAATCAATATAGAAAAATTATGTCCACATTCTAAAAAATGTCAGAAAAATAAAATAACCAATATCATATCTAAAGAATAGAAAAGATCATACATTTCATCCACATGAGTTTGTCTATCGAGACCCTGAAACATATGTTGTTCCGGATCTTGGCTTTATAAGTCATTTGTCAACAAATACTATGTACTTTAGCCCCGCATTTGAACGAAAAGTTAAAAGTAAGCATTTAAAAAAATTAGATGCTTAGGAAAAAAGAATCAAACTGAAAGGATCCCCTTGATCCTACACTTTATGAATTTGGCCAAGCAATGTGTGTTATATGCATCACGAAATCTAAACACATGTGATTGATATGTGTTGTGTATTATATGTAGAAATATGAGGAAATTAAAAGCATATGATTAACATATGATTTTGTTAAAAATTAAAATGGACTTTTACCAAATGATAGATAAATGTGATTATTTCTTTTGGTAAAAGTCCTACCTAGTGTGGATGAAAAAAAAACAATAAAATCTGGAAGAGTAGAATTTACCATTCATGGAAGCAGCGTTAATGGCATATCATCTTCGCAATAGAATCCAAACTAAAATTTGAACTGCCCACAATGATCATGAGTAGATATAAACAATGAATTGTGGCTTAGAGAACCAAGCACATACCTCACCCCTTCATCGCCTCCTTTCACAGCCTCACCCCCTCACCCCTCTCCCCTCATGAATTGTTGTTGGCAGACTTGTACTATGGTAGTAACACTACCCGACCGCTACACTGTTGCTGCTGGTACTGCAAACAACAATAGCATAATAGCTCAGCATATCAAATTTTACATTAACAAAGTAGGTGAGTCCTTAAATCGATCACCTCTACATTAACAAAATCAGTCAAATGGTGCAATGAGTTCAAATGATTTTTTTTTCACATTACCTCAAAGATGAATAAAAACGAAATATACTATCAAACACATAAGAATTGAATTCCCACATATTGTTCAATGAAAAGGACAAATTCGATTATATATTATCGGCATTCAAGTAAATTTAATGATCCCCTATTTTCTATTGAAATAAATAAAATAAAAATATATTAAGTGACAATCTGAGAACCAATTCGAGAACCGCAATGACAACGCGTTTCTACCAGACTTGAAAAAATTAAGTGAAAAAGAAAAACAGAAATACATAAATGAACTTGAATGAATAAAAGAATAATTAAAATTAGAATTATATACACCTATTACCCAAAAAATATAAGTTCCAAGCTTAATAGTTTCACCAATATGAACGTTGAGCCATCAAATAAACAAATTGTATCATTTTTACCAAAGCTTCCATAGTGATAATACCAAATATCTCTAATAAGATAGTAAAAAATGTAAATTTATATTATAATTGTATTAAAATGCACTATCATTATGTATTTTTTAATGTCAATTCCCTTAAACAAAAAATTTGAGGGAATATAGTGACCATGGCCCATGTAAGAACTGCCACCTTGTTGTGGTCTACTGCTGGAACCACCTTGATATTCAGCCTGTGGCATCTGTTACCCACCCCGATACTCACCACTCTGGGGATGCCAGTCATTGCCTCCAGAACTGCCACTGCCCTTGTTTCCATACCCTACATCCCCTGATTGGATCTAAGCACATTGGTAATTCCAAAACAAACTCCCTGGTCATAGTAAACAAAGCAGTACTCTGGCATGTAAACAAAGCAGTCAGGGTCTCCCTAAGAGTAGTGGTAAAAAGAGGAGGTGTAACTACCACGTTAAAAAATCCTGCAGGAGGTCCCGATGGTGTCATTAGGTGTCCATGCCCGGACCCACCACGGGCAGAATACTTGCCCTTCTTGGAAGGGTAATGGTGGTGGTGTTATTGATGTTAGTAAGAGTTATTTGGCTTTGGTTCGTAGCCCTCTAGCATGTGAGCCTCAAATTTCTTGTAATGGATGCACCTATACAGAATATAATACACGTGAAAAGATTAGAAAAATAATCCATCTTAGTAAAGTCACTTGACTAAATTAATAAGTAGTTGAAACTGAAATAAAACTATAAATTTAAGTGACCATATGAAAATGTGGATTTTGTAATTATATCAATAGTAAATGACTAAAATCAACTTTGAGTGTGAATTTATACCACAATGGAAGTCCTATTTAAAACCAATTTTGAGTCAGTAGGTTGTTCACCACTGATTTTAAGTCTTTAAATTATAGAGAAGAAAAATCAAAAAATGTATATGCAGATATAAGTATCCAAATAATTGAAGAATCCTTCCATCACCTATGGATTAAAGAGCGCTGATATGTTGGAAAATTTCTAATGAGGGTCTTAAAATGGTCCCCTCATTTTCACATTAATTCTGAGTCATTAACAGTGCCGATATGAGTAAATCTTCCTTCCTTTCCATAGTGAAACAACTGAATAGTAGCAACCAAAAATCAAAGGAGTAAGTTTCATACATATACTTTATCAAACACTTAATAGACTAAATTTTATCAAACATGCATGATACATTGTATGGTTTGGAAAAACATAAAAAATTCAAAAACATATACTAAAGATAAACAACTCACATTTTTAAAAAACCTATAGAGATTGGCTAGACTTTAGAGCTACCAAAATCAAACAAAGAAAAGTTGAACAAATGCAATGATTGGGGGATTCTTTCAAACACTTGGAGTGCATGGTTAAAACATTGTTATCGTGGTACAATTCGTTTGAAGGAAGCCCAAGTTTTGTCAGACAACAACAATCAAACACCAAGCAAAACAAAATCATCAAACACCAATAATAATGAATGAAATGCAGTAACAAAATAATGAGCAAACGTGAAAGTGTGGATGGGTTATAATGATTAATAGAGCGGTAAGCAAGTAGGGGAGTAAACTTGGGGTTTACGGGTAAGTTTGGGTAGGATGCATAGAGGCATGGTGATTACGGGTAAGTTTGGGGTATATGCATGTGGAGATGGGTAGAGGGAGGTTGAGGGTTGGATGAAAAAATGGGTATAGGGTTAGCTGGTGTAAGTGATTCCAAGGAGAGAAAGGAGTGTTACGGGTTTTAACAGGTGTGTCTGGGGAGTCAGCGGGTTTTGTCATGTGTGTGTAGGAGTGAGGTGAAAGTGTGTGTGGCAGCGGCTGGTGTATTGGGTAATGGGTTAGGGGGTTAGAGCAGTTGAGTACTGGGGTTGTGAATTGGGGTAAGTACTACCAATGATTTAGAGTTTATACCTGCCAAATGCAATGACATTTCTCTGATACACATTTTAACAACCCTATAGTGTCAAAAGCATCATGCACTGCACTTGAAGTAACGAATATTGTAAGTATTAAAACATTGAGTAAGTCAAAAGTTCCATACCTTTCTTTATGCCCCTTGAAGTAACGAATACATCAATGATCACAAATAGATAGATACCACAGTGACTGTGAAAAGAGAATTTGAAACAAACTCTTTGATATTTATAATACCCCGATTTTTGAATATATTATTACTCGCACATTATGATATTTTTACATAAGATTTTACGAGATACGTATTTGCATGAGTTTACATATGTATTACAAGAATTAAACACGTGTTAAATTAGCATGCATGTCATTATATGGCATTTTGATGATTTTTTTCATTGGTTAGCATGGAAGGGTGGAAAATGTTTTACGTAAATTTTACACCAAATATTATTTAATAAAATCTTAATTAGCGTGTACTAATTAATGGACAAGGTTTTATAAACTTCTATAAATAAAATGTATGTTTTGTATAAACAAAAATACTGAGTAAACAAAGGTTTTGTCACATTTGAGGAATAAGTATCATTTACAAAAATAATATTTTGCATAAATTATAATTAAGTACATTTTATAGGGACTTTATATAATAATTTTACTAATATTGAAAACTTGATAATGAAACTTTGGTTAATTGTTATTAGTTAGTAATGTAATTATAGTTAAATATTTGTTAATCATTTAAGGAGTGGAATTAGTGGTCTATATTGAAAATAAGTTCTTTGGCAACACATATAGCATTTTTGGAAGGAAGATGAGTACTTAGAGTTTCAGATGAAAGGAGAATTAGAATACACGCACACACACACACACACAGATATATATATATATATATAGACTGAAGGGGGACTTCTATAGAAAATGTACAAGCCACCATGGAGATTGTACATGCCGCTATAGAGGGGAGAGGAATACCTCTATTGCGATTGGAGATTAGCACAAGGCCCCTTTTCTTTTGTTTGTTGTCGAATTTTGTTTGGTTATAAGGGTGTGTCACCCTATGATTGGTAAAAAATATCCAAACCTTACCCCCTTACTTAGAAGAGAAGCTATTAACAACATTTAGCACACACACGAAAACCCATGCCTCTCTCTCCTCATTTTACAACCCCAAAACAAATACGCAATACCATTATGTTGTTAACCCCAACACCACCATTTAACACCCGAATCAACCTAGTTTCCTAAGTGTTTTAAGACTTAAGAACTAGTGTTTGAGTGAGTATTTGAAGTGGTAAATATATTATTTTAGAGGTATTGTTGGTGTATTTTGGAGGTGTTGTGAGGGTATATTTTTGGATCACTCTTGGGTTATTTTTCCAGAAAATTTCTTTGGAGTATTTTCATGAAGTCTTGGAGCATATTGTTTTCATTATATTTTGAAGGATTTCTTCATTGCGGAGGGGGTTTACATTTAAGTAATTTTTAAAAAAAATTAAATGATGCATGTCTAGAGTAGATATCTATATATTTGTTCATATTTAACTTGATACTTAAATATGTATATATTTTTTATATATACGTTATTTATATGACAAAAATTATTATTTCATGTCAGAAATTTATTTAACTAGCTAAAATGATTTTGGGATAGGATATTCGTAATGCTAAAATGAGTGGTTTCATGGAAAATATTGCTAAATATCTTCATAAGCAGTTTTTGTAAACACCTAAATTGACATTCATACATGTGATACCTATAGGATGGATTTGAGTTAAAACATCACGAATATGTATAAAAGTACATAAAAAGTCAGTTTAAGTCAATAGACTTTAAATATTTCATAAATGGTGAGATAATTACAAAATATCCCCCAAAGTTATTTATTTGCAAAGCAGCCCTTGAAAATGTGGAAGTTATATTTTTCCCTTAAAATTATAGTGTTTAAAAGGTATCAAAAGTCACATTTTTGCATAAAATACCCTAAAGTATTGTCATTCTAATTAAGGTCTTGAGACATAGTATATTTCATATGAAATGATAAGTATAAAGTATAGAAAAATAAAATGGTATTGATCTAATAAGATTCAAGAAATAAGGAGCTAAGGTAATAAAAAAGGTAAACAAGTTGTGTAACTTTGGTAAATAATGAATATTTAGTATAAGTAAGTAATAACTTGAAAGATTTGCCTTTATCGGCCAGGTTAAAAGATATGAAAATGTGAAGGACGTTACTAATGATTAAATGAAAGATACTCAAAGAAACATAGAAAATTAAATATGGGCCCGGAGTCCTAGGGTGCAACTTCGGTTTAAACCCAAGATAACTAACCAGTAAAGAAATGGTTACAGCATTGTGGCAGGTGATGAAAGCCCATAAGCATAAATGGGATTAGAGACCTTCAAAATAACTATAAATAATTTTGTAATGGGCATAGTTATCATAAAATGATAAGAGAAAATGGCTTAAGGCATGGAACTGCTAAATTTCGAGAAAGGATAAGTGATAAACAATTGTATACGAATGTGATATTCCTAATATAAAATGGTATACATTAAAATTTCGTGTTAACCATGTAACAAAAGGAAATTGTCAAACCAATGGTATGAAATGAATTAAAGAATCTAGAAAGTAAATGCTTAAGGAGATAGATAATAACTTTTGGGTGGTTAAGTGACCCATGGTGAGTATAAACCCTAGTTTAACACATTAATGGGTTGGTAAGGATAAAGCCTAAAGGTAATAAAGTAATAAAATACTGAATATTGGTGCTCGAATAATTATAATGGTTATAAAACTAGATTGGTGCATAAGCTTATATAATTATTTACATACACCTAGTGTGTGTGTTTAAAATGAGACTTTTAGGAAATGTCATACTTTTGGAGGTTGAAATGGAAATAGATGAATGCAAAAAGGATAACTATGGAATGTGATTTTCTTCATAAATTAACTATGTGGATTAATGGGTTAAAGAAAAGTTTATGTAATAAAATGTCAAGGTACATTATATAGAGGTTATTGACTTTTAACCTAAATTAAAGGAAATGTTTTTGAATAAAACATGAGTAATGCATACACTATTTAGTTGATGGATGCAAATTCGTATTAGTGTTTGATATTTCGCATATTTTTTCTTCCATTCGTCTATATACTGCATTATTGTTCGGAATCGGATTGGGCATTAGCTTACTCCGCTCCCTTTGTTATGGTAGATTAAGTAATATTTTGTCTTTCAAGAGCGTTTTCCAGGTAATTGACTCTTACTATTTATGCTAGTAGCTCTGATTACTTGAACCCTAGGGCATTGTTTAATGGGTTCCACACGTGTTATAATTATGTTTAAATGCTTGAAACTAGAATTACATGCTTACTTGGTAAGTCCATTTTATTAAAATGAACAAGAAACATTGTAAAGGTTATTTCACATCACTCCACACTTAATACTACCAGATTAGATCAGGCTAACCCAGAGGTAACCCTTCAATCTGAGTTGGAGCGTTATAGTATGAGTTCTTATTTTTTATTTTTTTGAGTTATTATGACTAGAATTAAAATTTAGTGACTAGGAGACCCCTAAGTCATTCAGTAGAAACATCTAGAGCCCATGATCATTCTAGTGATCCATGTGACACTTTTTTTAGACATACACATCGTCATAGTGAGAGTGTCAAGGATTTCTCTCTAATCATAAAAGCAGACATTAGCTTATCTACAGTAAACAACATTCATAATGGTACATCTCTTTGTAGGAGATATACTACTCTTTTGGTTCATACCGAGAGAGTGGTTGATCTGGAGAATTTGAAGAAGAGTCTAGAGGGTATTTTTTCTGAGGAGATGATTCAATATTTGTTGCCTTCTCGACTCTTTTTTCCTTATGCTACAACGAATTCATCTATGGTTCGTAAGCTTGACATGAACCCCACAGTTCGTTCTGAGGATCCACTTACTCTTGCAACTTCATTTGTGGTCATGATATGATCATTACAATGAGTGCTCTTGCATTACTTTTGTGACTTCCGTAAGTCAAGGACCCATATTACATACCATCTTCTGATATCGGTGTAGGTTATGATGATCTTGTTACTTTATTAGCGGGTAGGGAGTTTCAGTGGGTTAGTTCTATGTTTAAAAATATCAATCTTTGTCCTATATATTCTGCTATTCAATTTATCGTGAACTATTGCCTTTTTACTAGATGTAAGACCCGTGAATTTCTTTTGAGTTAATTAGAAATGCACACGACAGTATTGTGAGGCACGACATTGAACTTTGATCATTGTTTTAGAGATTATTAGGTGTGGTGTTTATGATAGTTCACATAAGGATTTCCCTTTCGAGAGGATACTTACGGGTTATTTATACTACCTTAGGGTTCCTAAATGTTTAGGAAATGTTCAATCTTATGTTATCAGACCGATCACGAGCACATTTGTATCTCATTATGAGCGCCCATATGGTGAAAAGACCACTTTCTCATTCAATTATTAATATTATTGGCATTATTTTTGCTCAGGCTAGTGGAGTAATCCCAGAGCCACTGTCCATACCACCTCGGGCTTCAACACCTTCCCCCTCACATGATCAGGTTGATCCCCTAGCACATCATTCCTTTGAAAAATATATATGGACTCATAGTTTTCTTTCATTACAGTGATACGTGATCATATCATAGGAAATTTAAACTTTTAAATAAGAAGGTAAATGATCACTATACGATGATATGATAAGACATAATTTTTTTATTATAAGAGTCAAGATCATGACTTGAGTGCTCTTATTCCACAGTTTCCTCCATATTAAGTTCGTACTCCAGTAACTTCACCTATTACGGTGATGATGAAGACAATGACATTAAGGTTACATATGCTAAGGGGTCTTCATATGAGGATCAATTCGAATTTTTTAAATCCTAGTAACTTTCTTATGGTGGAGAGTAGTGATGTATATGTGGGGCTGTATATGGATATTCAAAAATCAGCATCCGTCCGATATTCGAATCTGAATTTGCGGATATTTATTAGAAAAAATGGAAACAGATACGAGTATGGATTCTCTATAAAAATATTCTAGAAAATTGATACGAATACCGATAGTAGTGGTATCCGACACGGATAATCTTTATCCAATGTGGAGTATCCATTTTATCGAATATCCATTTTACCGGATATCCGTATCCATCTAACATACATTTTAAATATTACTTATATAATATTTTAGGTGTAAATTAAAATTTAAAATAAAAGTTGGGTTAAAGTTTAATTATAAAAAGTTTTAAAATCTATCCTAACTACCTCAAATAAACACACACGGTTGTCCCCCATTTCCCAAAAACCAATCCAAAGAAAAACCTAGGGTCGTTTCCATTTTCATTTCTCTTCCATCCAAAGTAAAACTTAGGGAACCATTTCCATTTCTCTTCCATCCTAAGTAAAATCGATCGCTTCCTACCACTTCCCTGATGCCTCGTCATACAAACAGTTGTTCCGGTCATAACAGTTATGAAGTAAATGATTTAGATTCCATACCTATTGTGGTGAAACAAGAAATCATCCAACAGCTTTGTAAACGGATTTTTTGGCATAATCTAAATGATTTCTTGTTCCGATTCTATTAGTTTACAAATATTTTATACATTTTTTGGCACTAACAGTTTTTTGGTACTAAAATTCTAAATTTTGGGGTTTTAACAATTTTTGGGTCTGGCTCTAAATTTTTGGTATAAAAAAACTCTGATTTATTATTCTGACTTTATTTTTTGGGTATTAACAATTTTTTTCAGTATACAATTTCAATTTTGGTACTAAAAATTTTGTAAAACTATTTGCACATTGTTTAAATCATTTACTTGTTATATTTTCTTTCATTATTTGTTGATTTTACTATTGTATGCACTTCATATTCTACCATTCAACAGGTTTTTTTGGAACTTGATTATCATATTGGTTTAAGGAAACAAAATGTGGCACACAATTTTGTTTAAGTGTAAGTATTATTTACTTATTTAGTTATATTCATTCGCAAGTACTATTGGTGCATAAAGATAAGAAGTTTGATGTGTAACTTCCTTTTTAACTTAGGGAAGCTATGGACGATGACTATTCAATAAGTAAGAAAAGAAAGAGGAAATGAAAGCAAATGATTTATGAGTATGGATGTTAAAGGTTAGTACTTATTTATTACTAATTTTCTATAGAGTTATATTGTATCTTTTTTAATAGTTATTTTTTGTGATGGTTAAATAATGTAAACGGATATCGATATTATTCGAATCTGAGGTGTCCGAGCGGATAAGGAGATGGATAGTTATTTTAACTAGCCAACAGATATGGATACGGATACAGATAGTGCATCGAGATAGCGGATACATATATGGAAAATATGGTATCCTATCCGGATCCATTAGTTTCCCACCCCTATGTATATGTTTTGATATTCCTATATATCTTTTGGCATCTTTTACTGATTTTTCCTATCACATTTGGGAGTTTATAGATGCTTTTTGTTATAGGTTTTTTTATATGTATATGCTTGTGTGTGTGTGTGTGTGTGTATCTGTGTGTACCTTCTTTTTCTCTACATTATGTTACATGTTATGAGATTTTTAGGGGAATAAATCCTACAATAATATTAAATAGAGAATACACACACAAATATGAATATAGTAAATGAATGGACATGGGGATATATGTTGTTTGGAAATTTGTCTTCTTAATGTCGGGGAAGGAAGAGAGAGAGATTTTTTATTCAGTAAGGAAGAAGATGAATTGGAATGCAATAGAATTTTAGCTGAGAGTCCAAGTTGTGGGTACCATTATGTTAAATATCTTTTCCCATAGTATATGTGTTCTATTTATAGTTACACGCGCCATAACTATGTAAACTAATGCACTGAGCTTTCCTGATGGATTGGATCTCTATCTCCGACTTTATCTTTTAGTTTATTGAGTTATCAAAGGATTGTATCTGGTTACACTATCATTGTTATAAGAAAGTTTATCCTTACCTGGTTTTTAATCATTGGAAAACTAGGAATCGTAGTAATATAGTATTCTTTATGTGCCACATGTTAAGACACATGTACTATTTGGCTTATAATCCTTTCACTTGACCCATAATTAGAGTGAATAGTATTTAGGCCTCTCCTCCTTAATACTCCCTTCGTATATCTTACACATGTGATGTGGATTTTCTCATCAAGGCATCTACAGCTGCCACCCATCTCAATCATTCTTATTTGGAACCCAATTATGGGGCCTATTCGCACGTACTCTCTATATCTAAGGTTACATGCACTGATGTTTGGGTTCCACTAAGGATTAGTGCACATAAAGTTCATGGATTAGGGGGAATGACAATGTGGAACTCCTTCCAAGCGAGCTGTCACTTTACATTCCTTTTTGGTTGTAAGATCTATAAGGGGTTTAAAAAAAGACCTTATATCTCATTACCTGTAGCCAAAGGCATGAAACATAGACTTCATTTCTATTTATCTACCAATTGATTTGCAGAGAAATTTACTTTCATTTTCTTTGAACAAACCACACCTTGAAAAAATTATTATTCACCAATTGACTAATAAGTATGAATTTACCCCAAAGAGTGACTTTTAGGAATTTTGTGCTTGGTATAATATAGTCAGATCCAATAAGATAATAACGTCACTATATGAGGAAGGTTCTTACAACCTCCCTCGTAGTGATGTTTCTTTCATGATGGTTTTCACAATAGAGGGAGGGGTTCGTTTCTCCCTATGCCCATTACTAATATAAGTAATGTATTTTTATGGAATCTTATTTATCCAGGAAAATGAAAGTTTCTTTCATATTATAATTAGAATAATGGCCATAAATCAAATTTGTGGCAGTAACCTAGGCCTAAATAAAAGCAGTTATCGCTAAGACCTCTCTACTTCTCCTAGTTTTAGAACTTATCATTTTTAGGCCAGGGACAAGTCCCACAATATAGTTACATTGTTTCCCAGGTCCCAAATGGGCACGAATATAGTCATTATAGTATTTTATAGGATGATATGTGGTAAGTACTACTCATGTATTAATGTGACTCCGGAGGTTGGATCTTTTAATAGACTCCATACCATTCATTTTGATTTCTTAGTCAACATAATTTTAGAAATTACTATTTGAACTTTATTCTTTTAATGCGGATACACACTACAAGAGGAATCAAAATGATTTTGAAATCAACCTTGTTCATTTGAATAAGGCATGGGATCTATGAACTCCTTACATAGTATGATTTCATTGGAAATCATCTCACATATTTCTTAGATACGAATTAATTATTATGTCAGCTAAGAATTTTACAGTGTTTCCCTCTATGATTGCGGCCGATTACGCTATGGATGTTTATTCATCTATCTCAATAAACACTCCCATCCTCAACAAAGGCTAAAGGAGTTTACATAAGTTTGGATTCCTCGTTGACCTATGTGATATCCACCGATCTAGAAAAGGACTAAAGAGATTCATCATCAAGAGGACTTTTACGAAAATGACTTTTCCCTTCTATTTTCATATGATGTGACAGGTCCTTTTGGTCATGTTTTAGAGGAAGTAGATGAAAAGGAAGAATATTAGAAATAATAAAAAGAATACTTCACATTTCCTCCCCTCTTTCAATATTTCAAAGATATGATATGCATACCAAGGAATGGCATTTAACTTAACACCACTATAGAGAATATGAAGAATAAGGGCAATCAAGTCGATTAAGCCACCCAAGGTGTAGTCGGAACCTCCAAGAAGAGAATATTTTTTTATTTGGGAAAATAGATAAAACGATATGGAACGAGAATGATATGTCAAAAAGTCCAAGAAGTACTTGATCAATAAGTTCCCATAGTACATTGAATAAGGGGAGAAGTTTATCAATGATAATTTTGCCTAGGGAGGCTTCATGTCCACCCTCATCATCAATCTCTAAAATCCATCCCTGGACGATTTATTTTTTAAAGGGAAAAGATAGTGTCACCAACGAAGGCTCGGTAGATCCAAACGCGGAGGATGTTTTTTCTATTACTCGGGTCTCCATATTTCCTAAAGGCATGTATGTCTTAAGAAATATCCATATGGATTGCCTTCACATGAAATTTATATGCCATATGGTTTTGGTAAATTTGTTTTTCATTTATTTCTTCTCTTTGTGTTACATGCATTTATGATCATTTCGACGTTGACTAACTATTTTTTATACTATGCCAGGTGGTGTTTTAAGTTATGTAAGCTCTGTATAAGATGGTTGTCTAAGTTAGTCTCTTGATGACTAACAATAACATTCTTTATGATCAGGCCATTATCATGAAGAATCAACTTGTCTATAGGGTATTAAGATCATTTAACTTTCGAACATATTGAAGGAGGAGGCCACCAGTAAATATAAGCTAACTAAGGAATGTTAAACTCTAAAGTTGGAGAACAATATGGTGGATTCCCAACCAACTGAGTTAAAGAAGAAATATGCCTTGAAGACTTTAGAGAAGATGAATATCGAAAGTCAAAAGATCTCCATTACTGTTGATCTATTGTAGAACAAGGAAAAATCCTTCAATAAAAGATTTGAAGCTAGTGTCCAAGTTACTGTTCGCAAGTTAACTACCATGCGTTGGTCTCTTTCAACAAAGGTTGAATTTCCAGTCTTAATAGGGAAACTATCCCTTAGGGAAATGATGCTTGCCTTGAGCACCCCATTTTAAGAAGACTATCATTGGTAATTGGGGAGCTTTATTAGTATCTGGTAAAGAAGTGTATGGCCATCCTGATATATATCCTACTTTTTCTCTCCTCTCCTCCCAAGGGGGTTACGAGAAAAAGCGGAATAAAGGTATCGCGCCATTTCTGATCTAAGAACGCTTCGGCCCTTGTCTGGGTGGGGTGAATGTAAAGAGATGGAGTCGCCAGCCTATTTTGTACAAAACAGGCAAAATAATATCTTGACTCTTCGAGAGAGCAGCATCAAAGACAAACTAATCCTTACGAAACCAATAGTTCAAAGGTTCGGGGCTAAGTTACGGAATGGGAAGATGTTAAGCACCCATCCCGCCCTTTCGATATCTCATGGGCTTGTGTTATTATTTTCTTTTATTTCTATGTTAAGAGTGTGTGTGTGTGTGTGTGTGTGTGTGTGTGTGTGTAAATGGAGATCGGAATCACTCAGCTCATAGCATGGAAGAGATAGAGTGTGGTTATCCGTAGGAATGTTCCCAAAATAATATTAAAAATATGGTTTATGTGTTTATCAAGATATTGATCATTATAATGAAATAATAATATGTGTTGGATAAATATCTTCTAAGGATAAAAAAAATAATAGGTATTAAAATAATGCAAGAATATAACAAATGCGAAAATGGGGAACTTGGGAAAATTGGAAATTTGGACTCGAGTTTTGGGTTTTAATCGAAAACTCCTATGAATACACCACACTCTAGGACCCCCTAAGCCTCTCCTCAGAACCCTAGAACCTCCCCATTTCACTACAAACCCTAGGTCACACTTCGAATACCGATCTAGAGGTCATCGGCCGCTCCCGAGCCCCGTTTGACTCCGGTAAACTCTATCATCAGATCAAAATGTCTTGGAAGCTTCTAAGTTCCCTGAATCTCCTTTACAATGTTCCACCACGTGTGCAAATCGACATAATGGTTCAGACAAACGGACCATTTTACTATCGAAAATCAATTTGGAGGCCACCGGTCGCTCCCGAGCCCCGACTTGACCCCAATCAACTTCATTGTTAGAGCGAAAACTCTTTGAATTTTCAAAGCATAGGAAAACCCCTTTCCAATGGTCCACTTCATGCATAAAATGGCATAACCATTCAGACGAACGGTCCATTTTCCCCAAAAAGCTGATTCGGAGGCCATTGGGCGCTTCTAGGCTCCGTTTGACCAAAGTTAACTCTTCATCTTGAACGAGATTGAATGAATCTATGAAGGGTACTGAATATGTTTTCCAATGGTCTACCACGTGCGCAATTCTAACTTACGGTACGGACGAACAATCTTTTTCACTCCGAGAGGTCATTGGGTGCTTCTGGCCCCCGATCGACCAAGTTCAACTTTCCAAACCGAGAAAAAATCTTTGGAAGTACATCTCCTAACCTTTCCAAATATTCACCCCATCCATGATGACCTACCATGAGGACGAACGATTTATTTATGTCTCATGATCTCCCGTCCAAAGGATCGATATGCGCTTCCGAGCAATATTTAACCCAAAGTCAACTCTCGGACCCAAGAGCGGTCCAAGGTTTCTTTAAGGTATCTAAATTACCTTTCTAATGGTATGCCCCATGCAAATTTTGGATTAATGGATTGCGTTCTACGATCATTTTTCTGAAAAAATATACACGAGATTGCCAATTCACATGTCCATTCCCTTACCTATCGGCAGTGTGTTAAGGGTCACCTGTCGATGGGCAGGTCTAGGTCCATGTAGACTGGAATCCCCCCTACCCTATAAATAAAGGGCATGACCTCACTTCCAGGACACCTCAGATCCATCAGCATCAATGATCTCAGCAACATTGTCTCAGAATCAGCGAAGTTCATCCATGTGAAGTTCCATTTAAGCTTACATTCCCATCCTTTTCATACCCAATTTGGCAAAATCACATTCTCTCTCATCCAATATTCATCTCACATTCAAGGGATCTCATCAAAGATCAAAGATCAAGCTTCAAAGAAAGTCCAAATCCTTTCCCCTCTCTTTAAATTTCTTGTCTACATAAATTACATCAAATTCATAATCTAGTTCTTACTTTAGTTCATACACATTAATATATACATTTTTATTAGTATATTGCACATACCTTATTTTCTATAAGAAAACTCAAAACAAACAAAAGAGGGTTACACCTATAAACTCCGAACCGGATTATCCATCACACTTTTTCAAAACTAAAACACATTTTTGTACACACACCCCTATAATAAAATACCGTTCGAATTTATAGGATAAACCCCACCCTCACACTGCATGTGAACTACGTGGATTTTGATGCCTACAGAGGCATTTTGAATTCAAACCCGAGACTCGAGTCCAATTTTCCAACTTCCCAATTTTCAACTTTTTCCAAAATTTCCCCTTTTTTCAAAAATCATCCAATTTCCCTAAATCCCCAATTCCGCATGTATCACATTCTTGCATTAGTTTATATATTATGTTTGTTAGAATTTCATCTAACACGTATTATCATCTCATCATAATGATCAATATCACGATAAACACATAAATCATATTTTCAATATATTATTTTTGGAACATTCATATGGATGACCTCACTTTATCTTTTCCATGGTATGAGTTGAATGATTCCAATCTCTATTATATATACACGTGCATACACTTCATGGATACATAAAGGAAAGCAATAACACAATCCCATGAGAGACCGAAAGGGCGGGATGGGTGCTTAACACCTTCCTATTTCGTAACTTAGCCCCTGAACCTTTGAACTATTGGTTTCGTATGCATCAGTTTGTCTTTAATGCCGCTCTCTCGAGACGGTGACATGTTCTTTTCCCTGTTTTCTACAAAATAGGTTGGCAACTCAATCTCTTTACATTTATCCACACTAACGATGGACAAAGCATTCCTAAGTAGGGCGTGAGACCTTTTAATGCCCCTTTTTTGCCCATTCCCCTTCAGGAGGCAGAGGAGAGAGAAAGTGACACGCATTCTTAATTAGGGATGGCCACAGTGGCAACTCCACTAGGGACTTTATTTAATAAGAGGGATAAACTCTGTTTACATGGGTGTTTTATTTCCTTGTGTGCATATCAACTATCTGTATAAACCCATTTTCTCCTCTATTATTTCTTGTACATATATACCTCATGCTTATATCACTACTCACACACTTATAGAAATTTCTCATGTACACTTCACACCACGTGCACGTAGGATCACTTATGTACACATGTTGCACACACCACTAAGAAATCCATGCTTAGGTGTCACTAACACACACCTCCACTTATCACATTTGTATATATCCAAGCTTACTCACACTTATCAAAGACCACTTATAGTTGATCTATGCTTAGGTTCACTACCACATAATCATATGTAAATAGCTACACATCACGGACTCCCACATAATCCATGTTTAGTATATATTTATTTTTTATACTGATACATTACTCCTCGCTTGGTATGATGATCATCAATAAAGATACTCTCCCCATAATGTACTAATCAAGGATCATGCATTTTTCACCCTACATCACCAAAGAGCTTGGATATTGACCAAATTTTGTCCCAAAATTGGGGGGTCACTTTGTGATGAGTGCTGGTCTGGCAGGTCGTAGTTAGCCTAAGTGATATGACTCTCACCTTCCATTAGCCAAATACCTTCAACGTATATCGAACGGTTCCCCTCACATCATACCGCTTGACCAAAGTCATGACGGGAGGTATATAGCAGGGAACTCATCCATGTATGTTGCGTATATCGAATTCTCTCTCACACGTACTGTCCCCACGAGGTATATAGTGAGCAATTCACATACACTCAGATATATCAAATGGCTTGTCCACAAGTACCAATTGCACTCAAAAGCAAGAAGTATATCACGGAAGTCATGCCAAAGGGGGAAACACCTTCCAATTAACCCAACAACTGCATACCGTAATATATGTGTCAAACCTATGGCACTCATATTTAGTTTTTCGACTTATACTCGAAAATCTTCCGAAATGACAGGTCGGCATGCCCCCCAATTTTTTGCGCAATTTTTAAAATAGAACCCTACCCATGAGCCAGGTAACATGTCCAACAATAGTTTTTACATATGTTTCAAAATACAATTTTCCCAGGCTCAGGTTCCTTCTGACATTTCTTTTTGCATTTAAATGCACCTAATACAAGTGAGAACATAATAAACATAATAATAATCATGCTGAGACCTGTCTCTTGTCTTTTCCTTCTTTCTTTTTCAAAAAGTGTCAAATACATTTTTCCTTTCCGTATACCAAAAATATTTTTCCTCCCTTTCTACCAAAAACATTTTGTCCTCCTCATTTCCAAAAAAATGTCAAAAACATTTTCTTTCCTTCAAAAAAAGTTTTTCCCCTCTTTCACATAAATAAATTCGTATTTTTTCTCCTCCTCAGGTCGATCACATGCCCTTGGCCTGGCTCCCTATTGGCTTCGCTCTTCAGTCGAATTGCCCCGAAGCTCCATCAATTCCTTCGCTACTTCCTCCAAGTCTAGAATCCATCCTCTTTCCATGGAGAACACAAATCCAATACCAAATGTGAAACCCGATTTAATGATGATTCTAGCCCAACTCACTGCCAAGATTGACAACCTTCAAACTGAGGTTCATGAGATGTAGTGAAATTGGGTCCCTATTCCCGAAGATCTCGAGATCCTCTTCCCATGGACTATGGGTCCGCCTATACCCGAACCTATTTGGGTTCTCGAGGAATATCAACATACTCCATGTGCCCCTCTTATTAATGGGCTGCCACCAACCCATCTCCCTATGTCAAATCTTGCCCAGCCAGGGGCTAACTTACTTGTGGTCATTGATTTAAAAGAGGAAGAGTTGAACAAGGTTAAGGAGGACCTCAAAACATTGACCAAGAAGCTCTACCAAGTAAAAATCTTTGGGAACCACATGGACTACACCCAGATGCCCCCCTATCCTAAAGAAAGGCTTACGAAAAAGTTCAAGATGCCCAACATCGAGATATTCGGGGGTAGTGGACCGTTGATTGTTCATCTTCATATTTATCACCGAGCCATGACTCTCTTATGTGACTTCGTGGAAATAATGGCCCAAATGTTCTAGCAGACTTTGAAGGACAACGCTCTTCGCTGATTCTTATCCCTCGAGGAGTACAGAATGTGAAGTTCGAAGATTGGTTCTCATGAGTTCATGTCGCAGTACAAGTACAATAAAGAGTTAGAGGTTACCCACCGTGATTTATTCCTTCTAAAAAATAATAATACGGAATTAGTTAGTAACTTCATAGCAAGGTGGAGTGAGAAAGAATCCACCATGACCAACCAACTTTCCGAAGAGGAGTAAGTCAGTATCGGGAAGAAGAACTTCTTAAACCATACTCGAGCGACGATGGGAGGACATTATGACCCTCATTTTCGAGCCCTTTGAGAAGCAGGGGTGAAGATTGAAGAAGTTCTTGCTAAGACAGAAGTCGAACCGAAGAAAGTATCTAGATAGTTCGCTCCTAAAAAGTTTGAAAAGCCTTCCAGTACCGCAGTCTCAACCATCAAAAACATCTCTCAGCCTGCCACTTCATGGGCACCAGAAAGCTTCCCTAACCCACTTCGAAAGGAATGAAGCAATATTGAGGCTTCTCTCTATAAAGTTTACTAGACCCTTTTAAGCCAAAACCTCATCAAGCCATTAGAGCCTCGTCCATTACCAAACCCACTTCCCAAAAATTTCAAACTAGATGCCCATTATGACTTTCATCAAACTGTTGGCCATACCCCTCATCAATGTTTCCACCTCTAAAATCTAATCCATGTTCTGATTGTTCGAGGTGTCATCACCCCACTCACCAATCCTAAACCAAACACTACCCATAATTCACTCCCCAATAATACAAACGCCATATTTTTAGAAGAAGACTCAGAGTTTGACCCATCTACCCAGATCATACCAAGAAAATCACCTATCATACCCATATATTCTCCTAAACTCTCCAAGTGTGCCCATATTTTTTCCTATACCCTACCAGCTTTGCCGATCAGGTCCTGTCACTTCTTGCCAGAACATGCATCGCTGTTCCTACCCATTCTGGAGGTAAAGATATGGAATTTTCAGTAGTGTTGAACCAACTCCTAGAGTTTGGGATAAAAATGCCCTCCCAAATGACCATTGACTGCTAGGGATTCCATGTACTATTGTTAGAAGCCTGAAAATGGGCCCGAGAGTCAAATAATTAGGTGATACCAATAGATGAAGTCAGCTTTGATGATATGGTTCAGATCATAGCAGACTTATTCCGACGGACCAGTGAAATTTATAATATATCCGAACAACTTGATGCTTTGAAACTATAACGGCATTTAGTCCCTTCACTTCTACATATCCCCGTGTAATGGGAATATCTATACGAAGAATCCGTTGAGGTTGTGGAGTGTATTAACTTTTCATGGAAAGATGATGTCATTGCAACGGGTGGGGGGGGGGGTGAATTCAATTATTCATATGAAGATAAAGGTCTAGAAAAGACTATCCCAATAATTAGAATATGTGGGATGATATCATTTGAAGAGCTACTAGGAGAAATAAATAAGGTGGATTAATAACCCGAGATTGATGAGGAAACGGGGTTTTTATTTTTCCCCACTTCTATGAACCATATGACCAGGGAAGGGAGGCATTACCAAGGCCTAAACCCACCACCATAAGCAAACGACAAAGGAAAACGTGTTGAGAATCTTCATATGCCTGAAATAACCCTCGAGGAGATAAAAATCCTCTGTCAGTTAAAAAAACCATGTTAACATCAATCTATAATGACTATTTATGTCCTCCCATCTGCAAACAAATGCCTTGATCAAGCTACTCATAGGACCCAAAATTCCTCCTTTTACCACTCCAGAAGAAGTAGTGAATCTCGTCAGATCTACAACCTATACTAGAATGCTCTCATTCTTTGAAAAAGAAATCCCCAAGATTGGGCCAAGCCACAACTATGATCTGAATATCTCCGTTGAAGTCATGGGAAAGACTGTCCAAACTCTGTCATTGTACTTGCCTACAATAATACTCGTCAAGAAGTGATGGGATCCATAAAGCTTGCAATAGGGGTCGTCCCTATAAATCCTATTATTGAATTCTAAGTTATTGATATCCCATCTTGTTTCAATTTGTTACTTAGATAATCATGGCTCTGCAGCATTAAGGGTTTGTGTTTTTCCCTCCATAAAATTTAAGTTTTTGACAATGGGTAGGTCGTCACCATCTTGGACGATGACGACAGTGTCGATAATCCAAATCCCATACGTAAGATACAACACAGGGTGAATAATATGCTTTTGTCAAGATTTCAAGTTGAACAACTTCTACTCCTAGTAGGGGACAGTTTCAAAGATAGGGTTTGTCTAAAGTAAAACCATCATGGAAACGTCACTGTGATCCAAACGTTCAAGAACATGCACTTAATGCCTGGACTGGGGCTGGGACGACGACAACAGGGGATACTTGAACCCATTATGTTGAAGAAAGATTTTTCTCCTTGAGGTTTAGACTATCAACCATCAGTAGAAGAACTCAAAGTGATTTGACTAAAGAAAAGTCAAGAAAGTTCCAAGACTATCTCCAGAGATTCCTTAAATGGAAGATTCATCAAAGAGGGTGAAGATTTTCCCTTCTGCGACTTTCTTGAACCGTGGTATGATCATGTGGATAAGAGGATGAAACTTGGAATGGTGATCTTCTTCCAAGATAGATACTCATGAGCTAAAAGTTCCTAGCATTATTTTCAACCACTCATTAAATAAACCATACCTGATACTAGAGATTCCGAGGAAGGTGACTTCGAGGATTTCTTTAACTTATAGACAGTGGGGCTGGGACTTTGTATGATCCACTTAGAGGCTACATCATCGGATCCATCCCGTTTGATCAAAGTTACAGATACACCTCTCCTTAACTGGCATATTGCACATTTCCACCTGTTTTTATTAAACTTGACCCTGATGTTTATCCCATGTCCCCTTCTATTGTTGCTCCTCCTTACTCTGATGTAATAGATACCTCCTTTGAAAATACCAAATATTTTGAGTATCTTATTGTGACTTACATTAATTGTCTTTATTCTAATCAAATTTTTGATGATGATGATGATTTTGCAAATGAACCATTCTTAACTGATCTTAATAAAGTTAATAACAAACAACATAATCGCATTTAAGTTAATGAATATGAAACTGTCGTTATTAATCTCGGTTCTAGTAGCCAATTGTACAAGATTAGGATAGGGTCCACCCTTGATGAGCATGAGCGTACGTACCTCAAGGAACCACTAAAGGAATTTATGGATGGATTCGCATGGTCTTACGACGATATACCCGGCATTGATCCCAAGATAGCTCAACATGAGATTCCTACTCTCCCAGAAAGCAAACTAGTTAAACAGAAACTATGAAAGCTCCACACTGAATGGTCACTCAAGATTAAGCAAGAAGTGGTCAAGGATTTGAATGTGAGTTTTTTTCCTGTGATCAAATATCCCACATGGCTAGCTAATATTGTACCCGTACTGAAATCAGGAGGGAAGGTTCACATGTGTGTTGACTACCGAGACTTGAACAAATCTTCTTTAAAGGATGATTACCCGCTACCCAATATCTACATACTTGTGGACAACATAACCAGTCAAGATCTTAAGTCATTCATTGATGGGTTTACCGGATACAATCAGATCAAGATGCACCCGGATCATTAAGAGAAAACCACATTCATCACCCCTTGGCTAACCTTTTGCTACACTGTTATGCCATTTGGTCTAAAAAACATTAGGGCTACATAACAGAGGGATGCCACAACCATATTGCATGATCTAATATACAAGGAAGTCGAGGAATACATTGATGATATGATTATCAAGTCTAAGACTAGAGAGCGTCATGTTCCCGCTTATTGCAAGTTATTCGAGCGACTGCGATAATATCAAATGCGATATAACCCACAAAAATGTGTCTTCGACATTACCAAAGCAAAGCTCTTGGGATTCATGGTTAGTGAGAAAGGGATAGAAGAAGATCCTGCCAAGATGAAGGACATACTCAAGATTTCATCACACCAAACGAAGAAGGAAGTCCGAGGATTCATTGGAAAGTTACAATATATCAGCCGGTTCATCATCCAATTGACTTCTATTTGTAAGGCCATTTTCAAACTCTTCTGAAAGTATTCCACTAAGGTTCGTAATGAAGCTTTCCAAGAAGCCTTTGACATAATCAAGCACTACCTAACCCAACCTCCGGTGCTCATGCCACCACATCATGGGAAAACATATATATCAACTGGGTCTTTGCTATCCCAATGCCTTGAATAAACCCGCAAAGAGAGAGACATATACTAATCTAGTTGAAAGTTTGATAGATACGAAGTTAACTACAAAGCCTTGGAAAAATCATGTGTTTCCCTTGTCAGGGTCACCCAAAAATATGACACTACATGCTCTCCTTTCCCATCAAACTTGTATCCCGAATGGATCCTATCCAGTACCCACTCGAAAAACCTGCCCTGTCCAATCGAATGGCCCAATAGTTGATACTTTTATTTGAGTTCGATATCGTGTATGTCACATAGAAAGCAGTGAAAGGAAAAGCCATCTCTGACTACCTCGTCGACTACCCTGTGGAAGAAGCCGATATCTGGATTTCTGAATTCTCGGATGAGAATATTCTTTTGACCTCCCAAAAAGACCTTCGATGGCAAATGTTCTTTGACGGCACCGCTAACAAGAAAGTGTATGGCATTTGGATCCTCTTAATTTACCCTGATGACTCTCACACTCCCATTGTCATTAAGTTAGATTTTTCCTACACCAATAACATGACTGAATACGAGGTGTGCACGGTAGGCCTCAAAGTAGCTCTCGAGAAAGGAATTCGATACTTAGATTTCTATGGGGATTCAACCCTCATCTTCAGTCAAGTACTCAAAAGATGAAAAGTCAAGGACAAGAAAATCTTACCCTTTGATGCCCACCTAGAAGAGGTAGTTTCCCAATTCCAAGAAATCACCTTCCACTACTTCCCCCAGTAAAGAACAACCTTATCGATACCTTGGCTACCTTAGCCACCAATATTTACATGCTCAAAGGAATAAAAATGGTCAATTTCCTAGTCCAAAACCAAGATAAATCAACCCACTGTAATTAGGCATAAATTCTTCATATTTATCCCCTTAATTTCGGTACTTTTATAATCCCGTGCATTGTAAATAGCTTGCATTTGTCTCATATTTATGCTACAAACCCTTTTTACAAGTATTTCGTATTTTTTGTCTCTTATGTATTTTACAGGTATTTCATGCAAATTAGTTCGAAAGAGAATGCAAAACAGTGAAAGAAAGCAAGAAATGGGGAGTTTAAGGGTAATTTCATAATTTTATAGCCATATTCCGGAGGTGGGACCAACTGGAAAGTTAAAGATCTTTCAATTACAAGAACACAGGAAAAATGATACCTCAATCCGAGCTACGGTAAAGAAGTTATGAAGTTTTGAAGATGAGAAAATTCAAGAAGAAAATATATGCATAAATTTTAAGGGCGATCCGGACCTTTTATTTTAAAAGGATCCGGACCGCATGTAGTCACGCTCAAAGTCCGTTACGAAATTATTCACGCTTTCTAAGTATGAGAATTTGCCAAATATGGGATTTTTATTTTGTCCGTAACTTTTAGGCAAAAGAGTTTTATGTTTTGGGGACTCTTCTAAACGAACTCTAGCCTATATATTTATACTAATCAAGGAGGAACATATAGGAGAAGAATTTACATATTTTGCACCCTCAATTCAAGAGCTTTTTGGATTTTTCTTCAATCTTTGACTTCTTCTTGCATGGTCTTGTTCTTCAATATTGGTAACCTTTATTTCTAGTACCTTTATTATTACTTCTCATGTTTAATATCTCTTTCCATGCAATTATGAGTTCATGCAACGTAGATAATTTATTTTTCACTAATTTCACCATGTTAGGCTAGATTTTTAAGGGTTGGGATGCATGAACCCAACCCGATCTGGTTTGCATGGGTATAAAATTAATTCTGTAAATTTAATAACTGATTAGATCGTGTAGTATGGTGATCATAACCATTGTAGGACTTTTAATCTTGTTTGCCCTAGGTAACCGAGATGCTTAAGAGTGCAACGCGCGTGTAGCTAATACGACAGTGCTTTACTCATCTCTTGATTATTTATGATGCGGGATACAATCCTTGATATATGTAATGCTTGGGAGTACTAAAGACCGGGTTTGATCAATTAATTAATTTACAACTAGTTTTTTAGTGGGCAACACACTAGGAGTTGTGGGATTGTGTCCCTACCTTAATTTTCCAATCAGTTTTAGTTAACTTCTTTATTATCCCCCTTTTTCGTTTCTCACCCCATCATGATCTTTTACACTTCATTTTTAAAGTAATAGATCAATTAAAATCTATCAAACATTTCTTGTGGATTCGATACCCAGACTCGCCGCTGTACTCCATAAGAGTGTAGTTAAAGTTTAGTTTTTTTGTATTGTGGTCGGAAGCCGATAACAACGATTAGCGTATTTACACGAACGCTCGATTTTTCACTCCAACAAAATGGCGTCGTTGTCGGGTAGTGTTTTTTTATAGATTATAATTGATTTACTATTTCGTAAGATATTTTCCTTTGTAATTTTTTTCTTTTAAATTTTTTTTTGTGGTCTTGCACAATTGAGCGCCAAGAAGCGTTGAATCCTTAACTGCACACCTATTTACGTGGATTGTCCATTTACAAACTATTTGGTAGTTAGGTTTCTTTATAGTGAGTTTGGTAATTATAATGGTTCATATGGGAATAGTTTTCAATCTTTTTATTTTCAAGAATCTCCGCCTCTACCTATTAAAATGGATGAGTGGTTTTTAATTCATGAATATGAAAGGCTTGAAAACAAATATTGGGAAAAGATCATTTCTGGGAGCAAGAGTTGGATGCATTATTCGAATCCAATGATGACTTTTCTTTCTAGGTTATAAAGCCAAGGTATCTTACTTTGGAAGAAAGAATTCTTTTTGTAATCAAATAATTACTCTATTTTCTTTCCACCCAAAGTGCGATGGGTATTGGTCTTGTTATGAAAATGATCTCACTTTGCGATGAGATGCGTTCCAATTTGGAAAACAAAGAGGAGGTTGTGACTTGTGTATCACCTCAAAGTTTTTAAGAACATCTCATTGAAAGTGAGTATTGTTCCCTTGAAATTCAATCTCTAATGAGATTAAATTTATTTCATCACCATTTTCGTTCTTCGTTATTGAACCATTACAAATACCGCTAGATTCGTGTGAAGATTTTGAAACGTTTAAACCTTTTACCGACAAGGACTCTTTTCTTGAATTTTTTTCAAAGATGGACTCTTCCTTATTGTGTGCCCCGCTTCCCATAGTACTTGAAAAATCTTTGGGAAGTGATTCTATTTTTCTTGGATCCCAATTGTACTTGTCCCCCGTACCCAAATCCCCCATCATGACTTTAAAAAATTTAATTAGTGAAGGTTCATTTATTCCACCTCACACATGCCTTCCGTTTTTCAAACGGAATCCTTATTTTTTGGGAGGCATGCATCCTAGTGAGTATACATCGATTATCCCTCAATGTCAAATTGTATTTTGGGTGGACCCTTAGATTTTTCGACTTCTAGTATAGGATTTATTAGAAGTTCAAATTGTAGGCTGTAAATAGTCATTTTTTTTATTTACTCCTCTTTTTTTTAAAATTTTAGAGTAATTAGTTAAAATTTTTGTTATTCTTTTTGTTATGCTTGGTTCTAACATTTTTGTAGATTCAATGGACTCGCACTTATCGGGGATCGCTCCATTTGGGTAATATCTTTATTTTCCTCTCTTTATGTTGTGTTCTTGATTTGTATTGAGGATAATTCTTCCCATTTATTGTTTAGTTTCATTTATTTGATTACATGTTCTTTCCAAGTGTGTTTTTTAGAAAATTTCAAAAATTTCCAAAAAATTGAAATTTTTTTAAAAGACAAAAATATTTTTCTTCAAAATAAATAAAAATTGGAATTTAAAAGATTCAAAATTGTCACAATTTTTTTAAAGTCTCAAATTTGTAAAAATCAAGAGCACAAAGCCAAAATTGACCAAAGATGGAAATTGAAAGAAAATTGACGACTAGCCCGAAAAACTCAAATGGCCCGGAATTGTGAAAATTATAAATTTCATCAATAAAGTCCAAAAAGTGAATATAAAGGGGCAAGAAAAAAATGCTCAACAAAAATAGCATGAAAAGAAAATGTGAAAAATAGAAAAAAGGGAGAGAAAAATGAGCAAGAGCCCGAAAAGCACTAACGGACATCCTAAGAAAAATTTTCCAATTCTGAAATTCTTAGCATTTCCTAATTTTACCCAATACACCATATAACCCAAAAAAGTCCTAATCGAGTCTGAATTACGAAATCAATTATCGTGTTGAGAGATAAAATATCAAAAGATAATTTGAGAGATTGACTGGTGTGTATAAGAGGTGATATTTCCCATTTTCCAATAATCGTATTCCGATGATGAGATCTATTAACCATATATTTTCGTCTTTTCAATTTTCTATGTGTGAATTTGCGTCCATTATATTTACTCTTTATATCACGCATACCGAGAGAAATACCCACAATTTGCATGATTCGTTTGTGAGTGAATCCGTGAGAAATTGAATCAAAACGGATTTTCGAAAAAGTAACGTAGTGATCAATCAGTGGAAATTGGAGGTTTAATTTTTGGCTTCACACACACACACACACTATGATTTGAGACACTTTTGAATATGAATTTATGGTGATTATTTTCCGAAATGTTTAAATTGAACAATTTTTAAGTATTTTGATTTTTTCTTAGAGTTTAAGTCGAATTTTGTGGGTATATTCACTGCAAACCCTCACGAGACACCACTCATCCTACTAGGGTAACCTAGGGGTTTAACGGTTTTTGCATAAGCTAAATGCAGTCGCTTTCCCGCGAAAGAGGTATTCTATCCCAATAAATTTTTTGAAGGGTCCTTAACACATACTCTCATTCTTTTACACTTCTCGGGACACGCAGAATTCTAAGTTAGGGGTATTTAATTAGGCCTAAATTCTTCACATTTATTCCCTTAATTTTGGTATATTTATGATCCCGTGCATTGTAAATAGCTTGAATTTGTCTCATATTTATTATAATAACTATTTTTGGCGAGTATTTCGTATTTTATGTATCTCTTATGTGTTTTACGGGTATTTCATGCAAATTAGTGCGAAAGAGAACACTAAATACTGAAAGAAAGCAAGAAATGGGGAGTTCAAGGGAATTTTCTTAATTATAAAGAAATATTCCAAAGGTGGGTCCAACTGGAAAGTTGAAGAGATTTCAATTACCAGAACATAGGAACAAACGGCATCTCAATCCGAGCTATGATGAAGAAGTTATGAAGTTTTGAAGATGAGAAAAGTCAAGAAGAAAATCTCTGCATAAATTTTAAGGTCGATCCGGATCTTTTATTTTAAAAGGATCCGGACCTCATTTAGTCATACCAAAGTCCATTACAAAATTAGTCACGCTTTCTAAGTGTGACAAATTGCCAGATACGAGATTTTTATTTTATCCTTATCTTTTAGCCAAAAGAGATTTATGTTTTGGGGACTCTTCTAAACGAACTCCAGCCTATATATTTAGTCATTAGGACTCTTTTTTATTCAGATTTCAGTCATGTAAAAGCTCCTAATCAAGGAGGAACATCTAGGAGAAGAATTTACATATTTTGGACCTTTAATTCTAGAGCTCTTTGAGTTTTTCTTCAATTTTTGATTTCTTCTTGCATGGTCTTGTTCTTCAATCTTCGTAGCCTTTCTTTCTAGTACCATTATTATTACTTCTCATGTTTAATCTCTCTTTCCACACAATTATGAGTTCATGAAACATAAATAATTTAGTTTTCCCTAATTTTACCATGTTAGGCTAGATTTTTAAGGGTTGGGATGCATGAACCCAACCCGATGTGGTTTGAATGCGTATAAATTTAGTTTTGTAAATTTAATAATTAATTAGATCATGTAGTATGGTGATCACAACCATTGTAGGACTTTTGATCTCGTTTGCCCTAGGTAATCGGGATGCTTAAGAGTGCAATGAGCGTGTAGCTAATACAACATTGCTTTACTCATCTCTTGATTATGTATGATGGGGGATACGATCCCTGATATATGTAATGCTTGGGAGTACTAAAGACCGGGTTTGATCAATTAATTAATTTACAACTAGTTTTTTAGTGGGCAACACACTAGGAGTTGTGGGATTGTGTCCCTACCTTAATTTTCCAATCAGTTTTAGTTAACTTCTTTATTATCCCCCTTTTTCGTTTCTCACCCCATCATGATCTTTTACACTTTATTTTTAAAGTAATAAATCAATTAAAATCTATCAAACATTCCTTGTGGATTCGATACCCAGACTCACCGCTGTACTCCATAAGAGTGTAGTTAAAGTTTAGTTTTTTTTGTATTATGGTCTGAAGCCGATAACAACGATTAGCGTATTTACACCAACGCTCAGTTTTTCACTCGAATACACTGCTACCACATTGAGCTCACCACATAAGAAGACTCTAACATAATCGAATGTTGGTACTATGATATTTGCCGCCTCCTTAAGCATAGTAGGTATCCCGAAGGTTCTGACAAGAAAGACCAAGTAACCCTTTACAGACTGGATGCGTAATATATTGTCTGTAATAAAGAACTGTTCAAGTGAAACTTCGACTGAACCCATTTGCGCTGCATCGCAGGGGCTGACATTGAAGAGATAATGCAGAAAATCCATAACGGGGAGTGAGGACCCCATATGAATGGCCATTTGCTCACCAAGAAAGTCATCTGACATGGTTAGTACTTCTAGATTGCACTTCCTACGTTCAAAGAAATTTTCCAACCTACAACACTTGCCTCCATGGGAATTATACAACATGACTTCTCCCTAGCCATTCTCCATATGGGGAGTCGATATCATAGGGAAGGTTACACACAAAGCCTCTAACGGGCATGAGTTCATCCTAATTTCCATTGACTAATTCACTAAATGAGTCAAAGCCGAGTCATACACAATTATGAATGCCAAGAAGGTGGCCAAGTTCATTAAGAAAAATATCATTTACCGATATGGGTTCCAGCGTGAGCTGCTGTCTAATAACAGGATGTATTTTGAAGTAGAAGTAATAAAAGTGGTTGACGAGTACATGATTCAGAGACACAAATCTTCTCCCTAACAAACTCAAACTAATGGAGCAGTTGAAGCTGCTAAAAAGAACCTCAAAGACATCATCAGCAAGATGATTGAGATTTGACGATATTGGGCTGACCGAATCCCTTATGCCCTCTAGGGTTACATCACTTCAATTCGAATACCTATTGGGGCTACCCCTTACTCTATAGTTTATGGTATCAAAGTAGTCCTACCCGTGGAGATAGAAATTCCTTCACTTCGCGTCATGCTTAAAAACAAAGTCAAGAAGGAAGACTAGCATCAGAGCCATCTTGACGAGTTATCACTCTTGGACGAAAGGAGATTGAAGTCTCTATAGCACACACAAGGGTACCTTCGTCGGATAGTGCGATCATTCAATAAGAAAGTCAAGGACCATGGTGTCTGAGAATGGGACTTAGCCCTTAAAGAAATTGTAGCCCAAAGGGAAATTTAAACCCAATTGAAGTCTCTATGCTCATTGACCTTGATGGAGAAGAGATGTCCCGTCCAATCAACCTAGACCATATTAAGAAATTTTATCCCCAGTCCAAAATCTCGACATGCTACGACTCTTCTCATCTCCCTTATATTCTAAAACAAAAACTCTTCATTTCCCTTTGCTCAGAAATACATGGAGCCTAATCCTCTAAAAATCCTTTTACTTTCAAAAATGAATTTTCAAAAAATTTCAAAACCCTCAGTGATACGTAGGCAGCTCATTCGCTTTACATGAGCACGACCCCTTTCTTTTTCACAAAAATGCTATTCTTTTCTTATCCCCAAGATTGACAGATCATTTTTTTATATACATGGACAAAAGGATTATGTATCCCTTAGCGATTAGTATAGGTAGTTCAAATGAAAAAACTCATTGAGAGGTGTAAGGACATAAATTTCCAATTGATTCACTGTATGGTTTTGACTTAATTTCGTGAACAAAATTGTGTTTGTAATATGTCATAGGGAAATTTTATTTTGTCAGAATCCCACTTACTCTATGACGTATTGATGAAATTGAAGATGTTGCATCAAACCTTCAAAGAATTAATCATGTCGAAGTTTAATTGGTGGATGTTTATTCGTCTTCAAGTTAATTGCATTCCGAGATCACACGGGTATGAATACGTATAATTAATGGTGCTCGGAAATGTTTTTATAAAAGATAAGGATGTAATTTATAAGGAAAATGTTTTAAAAGTGTTTTAAATGTTTTAAACTACGTTTTATTCTGATAAGATCGAAAAAGATTTTGACTTAATTGGATCTCTTTTGAAGAAATGTTTTAAAGAAAAAGTCAAACTGACACGCGCGTCATTCAAACGACAAGCTGGCTCGTTCGAGCGGGATGGCTATGTCATGCGAACGAAAGGTCGATCTTATTCGGGCAACACTGTTTTCGAGGCGAACAAGTTTTCGTATTTAAAACGTGGTTTTGTCATAATTTACGTAAGGTGCAATCCGAAAAATAGTTTTCAATCTAGTACGAGTTTTGCACATATTTTTATAAGGTTTTAGAGCTTTAACACATCCTTAGAGTTTAAAAAGATTCGAGTTATCATTACTATATGTTTATGTGATCTTGGTGCACCAAGAAGGTTTGTTCTATACTTGAACATTTGAGTTTTGTTGTGAAAAAAAGAGAAGGACTTCTTGTTCGACATCGTAGACGTATCAAATCCCTTCGGTGGACACCGAGACATACGTGGACGCGTGTGCTGTGGACATCTATCGTGGAAGGACTTTCTGCATAGGCACTGTGAGAGGAGTTCTTGAAGATCATAAGAGCATTAAGACCCATGGGGATCGAGACGTTGAGTGAGTCTTTTGTCTGTTCGTTGTAATTCAACATTCATAATGATTGTCTGGGTTGGGTCGGCCGACATTATTTTCCCATCTTAGATTTTTTCCTCGTACATCCGACTTTGGGAGCATTCTTTACTTTACTTTACTTGCTTTAATCACTAGATGCTTGTTTAGGATTAATCAAGATAAAATTGGTTTTTCAACTTGGTTTGGTGCTAATTAAAAGTTGGTTAATTTTTGGTAAAAATTGGTTTGATTTGAAACACACGCATAAGGGCCACTCTTTCAAATTGGTATCAGAGCTAGAAAACACAATTTATTTGTTTTATGATACCGTGTGTTTTCAAACATGAATTTTGGAAATAACGAACTTTTTCAAACTCCTATTTTTTATGGCACTAATTACACCTATTGGAAGATGAGAATGAAAAGTTCATTAAAATCTATTGATGAGCGTGTATGGCTAGCAGTTAAGAAAGGTTGGACACCCCTTGTCTATTTTAGGTGAGGTCACTAATTAAAGCCTGTCGAGTCATGGACCGAAACTGAACATAGACTTTGACAATATAATTCTAAGGGTTTACACATTATTTCTTCCCATGTCACACCAGAAGAATATAATAGAATTATGAGTTTTGAAACATCAAAAGAGTCTTGGGATAGTTTGTCACTCACTCACAAGGTCACTAGCACGGTTAGGGCTTCGAAACTTCGAAATCTTACTACACAGTTTGAGACCATTAGGATGTTAGAGAGTGAGACTTTTGATTAGTTTTATGCTAGGTTGTCCGATATTGTAAACTCGTCGTTTAACTAGGTGAGAAAATTCCTGACAATCGTGTCATTAAGAAAATCCTTAGGTCATTGACTAGTGGGTTTGATGCGAAAGTGACTATTTTGAACTCCTTGGGTAAGTTAGAGTCGACGAAGCTATAAGAGATTGTAGGTGACTTACAAACCTATGAAATCGACATGATTACCCCCAAGCAAGTGCTTAATAAAGAAAAGGGTATTGCTTTGAAAACCCGGAAGGAGGAAATTAAAGTTTCGAATTTCTATTCCAATTTTGGGGATGTTATTATGTTGGCAAAGAAATTTTTGAAAATTTAGTTAGTTTTAAAAGCAATCGAAAGATGCCAAGAAATTTGAATAATTCAAGAACAACAAAGTTGATCCCACCTCTAAGGATAAGTTTGATAAGCCTAAGAGAGATGAGTCAGATAAGTGTTTTGGGTGTGAGGGGCACGGTCACAAAGTTAAGGAGTGTCCCACTAGACTTAAGAAAGAGGTGAAGCAACCCATTGTATATAGTTCCACCTTAAGTGATAGTGATCCGGAAGAGGGAGATAGTTCCCCCATTGATCGTAACTTTGTTGCATTTATGGCATGTCATATGAGCGACAACAATTCTCATGTGAATGACACTTTCGAGGAGGTTTTGAGTGAATCCCATGTTAGTGAGGGAGAAGAGAGTGACGAAGAGGAGATAGATGTTAAAGAATTGCAAAATACATTTAATGAGTTATATGCCGAAATGGTGAAGGTGAAAAAGGCTAACTCAAAATTACGAGCTAAGTTGAATGAGTGTGTCATAGAAAATAATGATAGTTTGATTGAGGATCTTAGGGCACGAGAGAAGACTTTTAGGGAGAAATTAGAGTATGTTGAGGGTGAGAGAGATAATCTCCTTGGTTTGATGGAGTCTTTGAAAAAGGAGATTTTAGAGTTTGAGGAGTATAGGTGTTTGCTCAGGTCTAGGATTCATGAGTTGGAGGATAGATTAAGAGACTCATATAGAGTTAAGTTTGATTTGGAGGCTAGATCGGAGAAGTTAGATAAGATCTTAGGCACTGTCCAAATTAAAGGAGATAGGGGAGGTATAGGTTTTGATGAGATAATTGTTCCCATTCCACCCGCACGTGTGAGAAACAATAGGAAGGTTAGAAAAGGACCACATATAGGTAATCATTCCCACCGTCGCTACACTTGAACGTTTTGTGGTAGGAAATGTCACCTTAGGCGTTATTGGTACGACGTTAGACAATCTCCTAGGAAGTTTAGGAATAAAGTTTCCCCAAACCCCCATGTGTCGTTTGACACCTACTTGGTTTAGGAAATCGGATTTAGTGGATTTATGAATAAAACTTCATGATTCTCGTTTGGGTGCACTTGATTCTTACCATGCTAAATCTAAAAGATGCTAGTGTTTCCATGTTTGTCATATGCTAGTTTGCTTCATGATATATTCATTGCTAGTATAATGACGTGTGTATCATTTTGTATTAAAGTTTTTCGTTTTTTTGAGTCCTATTGAAAAAATACAAACATATTTTGTTTTGGGAAAACTTTTGGAAAACAAAAAAGATTTTGTCTTTATTTGAGTCAAAATATGTTTGAAAAGCCAAAAATATTTTATGTTTTTGTTTTTTAGTTTACATGTTTGATGTGGCATATTGGTGTGATTAACCCCCACCCCCCACCCCCAATCATTTCATTATCCATGTGGCTAGTACATTTGGTCATTATTATCGATGCTTAGAATGATCTTAACCATTGTTTATATGGGCTTGTTTCTAGTTTGATATGCATTTTGATTCGTCTTTGTATATATGCCATCAATTCACACATGCACGAGTTTGTATGGATGTTTTACTTCTCTTGCATATTTGAATCTAGTGAGGCATTCTTATCTCAATCTTGTCATCTATGCGTAAGTAGACTTAAGGAGAAGTGTGCATGTAATAATAGTTTACCGTGACGATTTGAATGGGTACCTAATTTTAAAATGATGAGTGATTCACGGGAAAGGGCTGCGAGAGTTCAAAATTGACTCGCCGTGAAAGCCACCGTTTAAAATAGCCCAAAAGAAAAGGCACTATGCTAAGAAAAAGGTCCAATAATATTTTCTCTAAGTTGAGAATGCTATAAACCTCAAAACAACTTGAAAATAAATATTTATGAGGGATTTTGGTTGGAGAAAATTTTAACGGGTTTGCATAACTAATCCTAATGTTGAAACATTGCAATTTGACGCTATTGTTTGTAGAATCGTCAAAATTCTAGATTTGTGTGCATGTAGTATGTTTAGTTCATTAGGCTCACACTTTAATTGCCATATGGCTATGATAAAGTTCGATGATTTATCACTATCAATCAGAGCTCCTTGATCTTTTTGATGTGTTGGAATTGTGACTCATTTGTTGTAGTTTCACGCCCATACATTCCATGTCCATGTTTGAGCACATCGGTACTATGTTTGCATGTAACTCACATTGTTAGTTTTATGCATTTTTGCATTTTTGTGTCAAAAGCCTAATGTTTTAGAACTGTTTTCATGTTTTCCGGCCCTTTCAGTGTGTTTTTTGGAAAAAATTTCACGGGGAAAAAATTTATGATATTTCTGGGAATGTGGAAAAATTTGGCCTGTCGCGAGAACTAGTTCGGACGATATTACCATGTTGCAAGAAGTCTCGTTCGAGCGACATCCTCATCTTGTTTGAGCGACATCCCTGGCTCGTTCGAATGACAGTCTGGAATTTTTTCTTCTTCTTGTTTGCAGCACCATGGTTATTGTGGTATATTTTTTGGTACCGTTGGAGGATTTCTGGACTGACTGGTTTATATGCAGATTATATTGTTTCAATATTGATATTTTGCATATGATTCCGTTTATCACACCTGATTAGTTAGTTGTATTATTTGTGTGATTCATTGGTTTACTACCGACTGATTTGTCATTACTTGATCATATTTAGCTGGTTATTTCATGATTATCTAGAGATTTTTATTTGGTATATTCTCACGCTAGATACTTGTTGATTGGTTTATCTTTTCACCCGATTGTCTATTCGAGACAAAAAGGGGGAGAGATGTATGTGATGTAGGGGGAGATTTGAGATTTATTGAGCATATTTTTATTACATATTTTACAAATTGGTATTACAAATTGGTATCATTTTGTTCCTCAATTGTTTAAAACAAATGATTTTTCAGAGTTTATTCATATTGGTGTCTATTGTAAAATTCGTATCATTTGGATATATAATTGTTTCATTTGTTCCTCCATACTTCACTGGGTATTTGTTTGTCTGTTTCATGTGTATAGGTATGCTTCAGAGATTTGAGATTTCAAGTCTATATCATATTCAGATAGTTCATGCTTGCCGGTGCTTCATATACCAGTCCGTGTCGTGTAATTTTTGACTTTGGGTTTATGGGATGTGATTTAGGCGTCATACGGCTTAACGGGCCGACTTAGGCATTTCACTAGTTTAGTTTTGTCCTGAAATAATCAAAGGGGGAGATTTGTAGGGACATAAATTTTCAATTGAGTCCCTGTATTGTTTTGACTTAATTCAGTCAACAAAACTGTGTTTGTAATATGTCATAGGGAGATTTTATTTTGTCATGATCCCACTTGGTCTATGACGTAATGAAGAAATTGAAGACATTGCGGCAAACATTCAAAGAATTAATCATGCCAAAGTTTAATTGGTGCAAGTTTATTCATCTTCAAGTTAATTGCATTTCGAGATCACACAGGTATGAATGCGTATAATTAATGGTGCTCGAAATTGTTTTTATAAAAGATAAGGATGTAATTTTATAAGAAAAAATGTTTTAAATGTTTTAAACTATGTTTCATTCTGATAAGCTCGAAAAAGAGTTTGACTTAATTGGATCTCTTTTGAAGAAACATTTTAAAGAAAAAGTCAAACTGACACGCGCATCGTTCAAACGACAATCTGGCTCGTTCGTTTGAGATCGCTATGTCGTGCGAACGACATGTCGATCTTGTTCGAGCGACACTGTTTATGAGGCGGTCAAGTTTTCGTATTTAAAGCATGGGTTTTTCCGAATTTATGTAAGGTGCAATCTGGAAAACAATTTTTGATCCAGTACGAGTTTTGCACATGTTTTTCTAAGGTTTTAAAGATTAAACACATCCTTAGAGTTTGCAAAGATCCGAGTTATCATTACTATATGTTTATGTGATCTTGATGCACCAAGAAGGTTTGTTCTATACTTGAACATTTGGGTTTTGCGGTGAAGAAAAGAGAAGGACTTCTTGTTCGACATCATAGTCGTATCAAATCCATTGGGTGGACACCGAGACATATGTGGATGCGTGTGTTGTGGACATGTATCGTGGAAGAAGGACTTTTTGTGTGGGCATTGTGACAGGAGTGGTTGAAGATCATAAGAGCGTTAAGACCCATGGGGATCAAGTCGTTGAGTGAGTCTTTTGTCTGTTCGTTGTAATTCCACATTCATAATGATTGTCGGGCTTGGGCTGTCCGAGGTTATATTCCCATCTTGGGTTTTTTCCTCATACATCCGGCGTTGTGAGTATTCTTTACTTTACTTTACTTTCTTTAATCACTAGATGCTTGTTTAGGATTAATCAAGATAAAATTGGTTTAAAGTAAAAATTGGCTATGAAAGAAAAGGGTGTTGCTTTGAAAACTCGAAAGGAGGAAATTAAAGTTTCGAATTTCAATTTCGATTCCGATTTTGAGAAAGTTTCTTTGTTGGCAAAGAAATCTTAAAAATTTATTGAGTTTCAAAAGAAATCGAAAGATGCCAAGAAATTTGAAAAATTCAAGAACAAAAAAGTTGATCCCACCTCTAAGGATAAGTTTGAGAAGACTAAAAGAGATAAGTCAGATAAGTGTTTTGGGTGTGAGGGGTACGGTCACAAAGTTAAGGAGTGTCCCACTAGACTTAAGGACCACTCTTTAGAGAGACACAACTAGATGATTAAAAACTTTTTTTATTCCAATATTTTAAATTTCCAATACAATTACATCAGCATAGGGAGTCAAACAACTTCCCTTACCAAACCAAACCTTCCTAAAACCAAAGTCCCACTACACCTAAAATAACCCTCAAATTATTCCCAAACACACAACCAAACACCCATTGCAAAAGATTTATAAATAAACTTCCCAAGAATCCTACCCGCAGCTGCCAGAGGAACCAGCCCCATCATCACCCACATAATGGGGTCCCCAAACTTCCCCGACTTGAATAGAGTGTCGTAGATGCTCCATAGAACAATAAGTCCAGACTAGCCTGTGGAAAACCACTACAACTTCCTCTATAGTGTCAGATATGGATAACCACCTTTGCCCAGTGTCCACAGCCAGCGTCTTGGAAACTACTCTCCCCAATAACCACTTCATTTAGTCCTCTGAGATATTCCAGACTCTTCCAATAGACTAGGATGGATGGTCCGATGATCTCCAATTCTCCCACAAAGAACCGAGCCACATGTGCATACGCTCTGTCAAATCCTCCACATGAAAGAAGTTTAGTTTTCAATGTAGAACTAGTTGTTCCCAGCCAAATTGTCATAGAATTCTCCACGAGAAGTAGAAAGAGGTTTGCCTAAGGCCAACCAACCGAACATACTAGTAGTCCTTCAGTTTTAGATTTGGCAGCATCCCCCCACCAAGGCACTTACCAACGCAAGCCTCGAGCCCCGTGCTCCACAAATTAATTTTCCCATCTCTTAAAGTCCAAGCCTACACTGATAAAGTAGCATGAAAATAAGTTTGGCACAGATGAAAAAGGATACTCAGGTGGGACCTCCATATGGAACCTGTCTGATAGCCACATGAACATCATTATAGGTCTACCCCTCAGGAAGTCAAAATGACCTTCCCTCCAGGCATTAAGACCATTCAATGTCTCTGTCAATATCATCGTCACAGGATTATGATGGTACGACATCCAATAAGTAATGGCTGTAACTTGTGAGTCCACCCGTAATTCCCCAGTCAGCAACAAAAGTTTTGAAACCAAGCCCAAAATGACGGATCCAACATAGCCAGCATCACTAACATCCTGCAAATGCATAAAATGCATCACAATAGAAAGAAAGATCATTCCTCCCGTAACCAGTGACCTAGTTTCCGAAGGCGAGATGTGGAGGAGTCCCACTAATATCTCCCTAGGGGACCGAGGAAATTCAGGCAATGTCGCAATGCCGGGATTTATCCCCAACATGACATTAAACTCTTCATAGGTCGGACAGACCTCGTCCAACCCAAAATAAAAAACATGGTCTTCGGGGTACTAGAACTCTGCCACTCCCATCAGCATGTTCCACTCTATGGGTCGATTACTCCATATAGAGACTAGATGCATGTTGAAAGCGTCGTAGTGCACATTATAGGAGCACATCGCTTCCAAGGTTTCGAGATAGTTAGCAAACTCAACACAACCGAGGAGAGACATTTCACAAAGAAAGCAAAGAAGCATGCCAAAGGAAAATAATTTGGAGGTGTGAAGAAAATGCTCCACCCACACCCCTATTTATACTTGAAAATCCTCAAAGAAAGGCAAGTAACCCTACAAAAATCAGAGAAAAACTTACCCCACTAAGTACCAAGCAATTTAAGAAAGGGCAATCAAAGCCTTGGATTGATTGGATGGACTGACATGCCGATAGGCAGGACAGGGGTCATGCCGATTGGCAACCCCCTATTTTTGGAAATTTACTTTTATACTTTTTTGACAAAATAAAAAAAAACTCGATGAAAAATATTTTTCATTCTCAAATAATTTCGAATTTTCTTCTCTTTAGGCTTGTCTTATCTTTGAAATAAATTCTCTCTCAAATCATTTTTAATCCTTTTATGATCACAGTAGAAAGAGCATGTGAATCAATTCATTTAAAATAAAAAAAATTCAATAAAAACTTCATTTTATTTCCATGAATATTTATTGTGTTGCATCGATTTTGCAGGAATAAAAGAAAAATACAATGGGACTCAGCCCAAACCCATTTTTTTCTCTCTTTCTTTGTCTATCTCGCACCCACTTACACTTTCCATATCTCTTCACCTACACCCTCTCTCTCTCTTTATCTCTCTTCTCTTTGCCTCCATCTATCTCTTTAGGAACCTCCTTCCATACGGTTCACTCTCTTCCTCGACGACGAGATGACATACCACCAATCCTCGAGCCAGACCCTTCATTAGACGAGGCAGACGACACCAGACAAGAAGGAATCAGAATCCCATCCCGAATGTGGGCGGTCACTAAAGATATCCAATCCTGAACATCCTTCATCCAAGTGGTGGATACCCGGATATGCTGCAAAGGGAAACCAAAAAGAGCAAATTAGTCAATCTAAAGCAAAGGAAGAAATTAGAAAATCAAAAGGTCAAAGAGATGAAAAGTATTCTGGTGGCTAACGGACCTCCTCAGACAAACCCAGCTCCTCCGGATCCATCTCATTAGGATGGTGAAACAAATGCATCGACTTTCCATCATCCCAAAAGATGTTATAAGAAGGAGAGGACAGCGTCACAAAAGAAACCTTCAAGGTCGTTGCCGCCGCTAATGTTACCGCACCACCTCCAATATGGAAATTTCTCATTGCCGACTCGAACCCGACTGGGGGAGAGGCATCATGTCATATATGCTAGGGAGAATCAACTATCTCAAAATAAACTCCAAGTAATCATACTTATCTATCGTGTCAGTATAGGACGAGTAAGGTTCATCCATCATCATCACTACGCACGCATCATCCGTCATCTCTGTCACTAGCCTCATATATACCAGGGGCCTTAATGATGGCACCACAACCTCATCCTACACAGCATGTCGAACTACTCTCTCCTCGAGGTATAAGGAGTAGCCAAACGCATGCGCTAGTAAATGTTGCATCTGTGCATTCCCCCCAGCCAACCCCGTGTGCTGAATGGTCGTCCCCCACGGACAGAAGTTCACCTGCAAAATCCCCAACAGAAAAAGATAAATATTAGAAAAGATTATAAAGGAAAAATGATCTCAAAAGAATAAACAAGAGTTACCCGCTCGCTTGTCAGGCCGTTCACGACCCGACGCACCGTCTCCAAAGAGAGAGACTTCGTCGACTATCGGTTGGACTCCCGCCATCGGTTCATCCGGAAGAAATTCACAACAAACTCACCCTTCAAATATATCAATTGGGTGTTAAGCCTAATAACCTCATAGAAGAATGTTTGTAAAGGGCAGAATGTCAGTAATAAAAAAATCAAGAATAAAACGCGTAAAGGAAAAATGCGAATACACATTGTAAAAATAAATATAATCTCTAGAAGATACATGGCTCTAGTAAAAGTTTATCGGTAGCAACGATTGAATGCATCAAGAGACGAATAAAGGGTTACCATGGTCAGGCTCCCCAAGCATAAAGAGGGACGTTTGAAAACACCCTCAGAAAAGGAAAAAAACCACAAGTGGACGACATCGCCACTCGTCACCACCAAAAAACCTCCCAACACCAGTATAATAAATAAACGGTCCATCTGCTGCATTGGCAGCCAGTCCTCCTCATCAATACTCTAACTCAACAATAACTCCCTTAGAAGAGACAAAATAAGAGAGTCCCCATAGACTACCCTCTCCATATCACCTAGCGTCGTCGTCACCGCATATGGCGTCACCCTTAAGGTCCTATCCACCTCAGTTTGTACCCCATCATAATCCAACCCCAGCAGCTATTGCATATCTATGGGAGTCAATATCATCTCCATAAATCCAAAATGAAAGGTTTGGGTCCCACCACCTCTCCCCCATAGCACAAAGAACAACCATAGAACGAGGCATCTCATCCAGTGCAGATGCCAGTCTCCCAAAATTGGCTGATGACACCACCCAACTCACCACCAATGAAAGGTTCTCCTAAATGTCCCTAAGACCCATCGTCCCTCGAGCATGCACAGTCGACATAGAGACATCAGACTATCAAAAGCAAGAAGAAAAAACATTTGTCAAAATTCAAGAAATAAGGAAATACCATGAAGAAAAAAGAAAAGAATACCAAAGGTCATCAATACTTACATACCCGACAGGGTTCACCACCCTTGAAGAATAATGATGTGATGACTCACGTAAGAGGGTCCGCTCATTGACAATAGGCTCGAATGAGATGAAGGAATTATCATTGGGGGCGCCCTAGCCTTCAATTCCAAGTTTGCCCAATCATCAATATTGAACCATGCCATATGCATTGCGCTACTTGAGAAATCATCCATCTCTTGATTTTGGAATGCTAAAATGCTTCGCAGAACGTAATTAACGAGGATGGAAAGCCAAAAGGCTGTGAAAAATGAGATGAACTCGCCCCCTTTTATAAAAGGCTAAGGGGCATGTCGATTGGCATCTCCCTACCACCCACCGATCGGAGATGTTCCTCCACCTACTCGAGGTACCCTAAAATACCGTGGCCCTGCTATTTGTCACCCTTGAAACCATGTCGGTCGGCACCCTCTCTAAAATTTTGTACAAAATTCTCAAAAAATGCCAGAAAATCTCGAAAAATCCTCGAAAAATTCCTAAAAAATACCAAATGAATTTTAGAACATTTTTCACCAAAAAAACATTTTTACCACACTCATATCCCTAGCTGAACCACGAGATACAAACCCAGTGGAGTCCCCAAATTTCCTGAAGAAAACTTAAGCCCTTAGAATTGGCTTCGACCCTCAGAATTGGCCACTTCTACTTAAGCCCTCTGAATTGGCTTCGACCTTCAAAATTGGTCGCTTTCGCTTAAGCCCTCAGAATTAGCTTCAATCCGTAGAATTGGTCATCTCTACTTAAGTCCATAGAATTGGCTTTGACCCTCAGAACTGTTCATCTCTAGCTTAAGCCCACAGAATTGGCTTTGACACGCATAATTGGTCACCCCTACTTAAGCCCTCAAAATTGGCTTTGACCCGTAGAATTGGTCATCACTACTTAATCCCTTATAACTGGTTTTGACCCTCAGAATTGGTCGCTTCTACTTAAGAATTGGATTTAACCCGTAGAATTGGCCATCTCTATTTAAGACCGTAGAATTAGCTTCGACCCTCGGAATTGGTCATTTCTACTTAAGCCCTATGAATTGGCTTCGACCCTCAGAATTGGTCATTTCTACTTAAGCGCGCATAATTGGATTTGACCCTCAGAATTGGTCATCTCTATCTTAAGCCCATAGAATTGGCTTTTACTCGCAGAATTCATTGCCTCTGCTTAAGTCAGAATAATTGGCTTTGACCCTCAGAGTTGGTCACCTCTATCTTAAGCCCGCATAATTGGCTTCGACCCACAAAATTGGTCCTTTTTACTTAAGCCCTTAGAATCGGATTCGATCCACATAATTGGCCACTACAACTTAGCTCCTCATAATAGACCTCGACCCACAAAATGATTGCTCCATACCTTTAACCTCAGTCATCACCTCCTTTAGGTCCTCTGAATCATCCAACCCTAATATCACCTTAGGTCCTCAAAATCGACCTCGACCCTCGAAACTGGTCATCCTCGTCCTTTAGTTCCACATAATCGACCGCTTTTAAAAACATCATGTGGTGTCTATTCAAAGGTTTCACTTTTCCCAAGATCACTCATCGAGAGGATCTATAGACACCACATTCTAGGACCCATAAGTCTCTCGTTAGGTCCCTAGAACCTCCCCATTTCACTACAAACCCTGTTAGGACATAAATTTCCAATTGAGTCCCTGTATTGTTTTGACTTAATTTCGTGAACAAAACTGTGTTTATAATATGTCATAGGGAGATTTTATTTTGCCACGATCCCACTTGGTCTACGACGTATTGAAGAAAATTGAAGACGTTGCGGCAATGCTTCAAAGAATTAATCATGTCGATGTTTAAATGCTGCAAGTTTACTGATCTTCAAGTTAATTGCATTCCGATATCACTCAGGTTTGAATACGTATAATTAATGGTGCTCAGAATTGTTTTATAAAAGATAAGGATGTATTTTTATAAAGAAAAATATTTTAAAATGTTTTTAAAAGTGTTTTAAGTGTTTGCACTACGTTTTAATTCTAAAATACTCGAAATAGAGTTTGATTTATTTAGATCTCATATATAAGAAAAATTTTGAACTAAAAGTCAAAGAAACTCAAATTAACGTCAGCTCGCTCAAACGACATAAGGATCTCGTTCGAACTAGATGCCTATGTCGCGCGAACGATGTGGCATTGTGGTTTGAACGACACTATTTTCGAGGCGGTGCTTAATTGTTATTTAAAGCGTGTTTGCGTCCGAGTTTTGTAAGTGTGCATTCTAGAAAATAGTATTCAAACCAGAAACTTGTTTGCACAGGTTTTTTAAGGTTTATAAAGAATAAACACATCCTTAGAGTTTGCAAAGATCCGAGTTATCATTTTTATAAGCTTATGTGATCTTGATACACCATGAAGTTTCTTCTACTATTGAACATCAAGGGTTTTACAGTGAAGAAAAGATAAGGACTTCTTGTTCGACATCGTAGACGAATCAAAGCTAATCGGTGGACACCGAGACATTCGTGAAGTCGAGTGTTGTGGACAAGTATCGCGGAAGAAGGAATTTCTGCGTGGGCACTGTGAGAGGAGTGGTTTAAGATCAGAAGAGCGTAAAGACCCATGGGGATCAAGTCGTTGAGTGAGTCTTTGTCTGTTAATTTTAAATCCATATTCATAGTGATTGTCTGGCTTGGGTCGTCCGAGGTTGTTTTCCCGTTTCGGTTTTTCCTCGTATATCCGGCATTGTGAGTATTCTTTACTTTATTTTACTTGATTTAATCACTAGATGCATGTTTAGGATTAATCAAGATAAAATTTGTTTAAAGTAAGAATTGGGTTTTTCACAACTTGGTTTGGTGCATAATTAAAAGTTAAATATTTTTTCGGAGAAAATTGGCTTTGATTTAAAAACACACACATTGGGCACTTCTCAAATTGGTATCAGAGCTAGAAAACATAATTTATTTGTTTTGTGATCCCGTGTGTTTGTTTATCTCTCCTGTGTTTGTTTTCTCTCGATGGATTCTCTAAGCTTTGACGATTTACATCGTTTGAATTTAAAGTTTGCAAAATATATTGAAGTTTTGGAGAAACAAAATTTTGGTTTCAAAAATAGGATTGAATATTTGCAAACGTTTCAAATTAAAAGAGATATTTGTCGTGAGCACTTTAGTTCCTTGTATAAAGATTTTAATATATTAAAATTCGGCAAAAAGGACAGTCATGAAAGAGTTCTCATTTTAGAAAAAGAGTTATAGGATTTAAAAAATTCTAAAGTTTGTGTTCTTAAGGAAAATAATTTGATTAATGATTTTGTGGCACGAGAAAAGCCTCTTAGTAATAAGTTTGCTCAAATTGAGGGGGAGTGAGATAACCTTATAGGGGTAATTAAAAATTTAAAGAAGGAGTCCCGAAAGTTTGAGGAGTATAATCGTTTGCTTGAGTCAAAATTTTAGAAGTTAAAAAATGATTTAAATGACTCGAGTAGTAATGGTAGCGGTTTATCTTGTTCTAGTGGTTCGATTGTAAAACTCAAAACCATAGTCTGTTTTAGAGCGTCAACCACATCCAAAGGTATTAGAAAAGGTCAACCTAAAGGTCCCGTTCGTCGTCATTTTTTCACATGTTCACATTATGGTAGGAAAGGTCACCTTAAGTGTTTTTGTTTTGATCTTAGAAAGGACCCTAGGAAGATTAAACGTAGTGTCCCATTGGTTCCCAAAACCCGTTTTTTTAGGTATACACCTGTTTGGGTTAGGAAATCCATTTTGGAGATGCTAAATGCTTCGTTGGTTGATTCTCCCATACATGCACATGATTCATCTCTTGTTATTTCTTATGGATAGTAGATTGCATGTTTTGTCATACGCTAGCCCTTACATCATGATTTATCATTTGCTAGTGTTATGACATCTTTATCTCTTTGTATTTTATTTTTCATTTGTTTGAATTTTATTTGAAAAATACAAAAAGATTTTATTTTTTAAGAAAACTTTTGAAAAACCAAAAAGATTTTCATCTTTTTTGTTTTTTATTCTACATATTTGATGTGGGATATTGGTGTGCTTGGACCCCCCCCCCCCCCCATCGTTTCATTATCCATGTGGCTAGGACATTTGGTCATTATTATCGATGCTTAGAATGGTCTTAACCATTGTTTATATGGAGTTGTTTCGAATTTGATATGCATTTTTATTTGACTTTGTATATATGCCAACATTGCACACATGCACGAGTTTATATGAATGTTTGACTTCTCTTGCATATTTGAATTTGGTGAGGCGTTCTTATCTCAATCTTGTCATCTATGCGTAAGTAGACTTAAGGAGAAGTGTTCATGTAATAACCGTTTACCGTGAGGATTTGAATGGTAAAAATAATGAGTGATTTATGGGAAAGGAATGCGAGAGTTCAAAATTGACTCGTCGTGAAAGCCACCATTTAAAAGAGCCCCAAAAAATGCAATATTCTAAGAAAAGGTCCAAATTAGTTTAGTTCATTCCAAAGAAAATATGATAATATTGAGCGAGTTTGGATGGATTAAAAATTTAAACAGGTTTGCACAACTAATGCTAATGTTGAAACATTACAATTTGACGCTATTGTTTGTAGAATCGTCAAAATTCTGGATTTGTGTGCATTAAGACCACTCTTTAATTATCATATCGCTATGATAAAATTTTGATGATTTATCGATATCAATTAGAGCTTCTTGATCGTTTCGATGTGTTGGAATTGTGACTCATTTGTTTTTAGTTTCACACCTATGCATTCCATATCCATGTTTGAGCATATTGGTACTATGTTTGCATGTAACTCACATTTTTAGTTTATATGAATTTTTGCATTTTGTGTTAAAAGCCTACTGTTTTAACACTGTTTTGCTGCTGTTAGGACCTTCCTGGAATTTTTTTGTAGAAATTTTTTCACCGGGCAATAATTTATAATATTTCTGGGAATTTGAGAAATTCCGACAGGTCGCGAGAAGTCGTTCAAACGACATCTCTATGTCGCGGATGATAAATTTACTTTGTTCAAGTGACTTCCTCAACTCATTTGAGCGACATCCATGGCTCATTCGAACGGCAGGCTAACTTCTTGCTATTGATTGGTTTACAGTCCTCTGGTTAAATTGATATATTTTCGGTAGTGATAGAAGTGTTTCTGGACTGGTTGGTTTATATGAAGGATTTATTGGTCTAAATTTTTTTGTTTTCATATAGTCCGTTTATCACACTTGATTAAATTTCTACATTTTTTGTGTGATTCATTGGTTTACTAGCTACTAATTTGTCATTTCTTGATCATATAAAGCTGGTTGTTTCATGATTATCTAGCAATTTTACATTAATTCACAATGGTGTATTCTCATGCTAGATACTTTCATTGGTTTATCTTTTCATCGGATTGTCTATTTGAGACAAAAAGGGGGAGATATGTATGTGGTGTAGGGGGGAGATTTGAGCATGTTTTGGTTTACATATGTTTTCAAATTGGTATTACACATTGGTATCATTTTGCTGCTCAAATTGTTTAACAAATCATTTTTCGGAGATTATTCATATTGGTATCTATTATTGTTTGGTATCATTTGGATATATATATTGGTTTCATTTGTTCCTCCATACTTCAATGGGTATTTTTTTTTCTATTTCATGTGTGTAGGTATGCTTTAGCGATTCGAGATTTCAAGTCTACATCACATTCAGGCAGTTCATGCTCATCGGTGCTATATATACTAGTCAGTGTCTTGTATTTTTGATTTTGGGTTTATGGGATGGGATTTAGGCGTCATTCGGCTTGACGGTCTGGCTTAGGCATTTCACTGGTTTAGTTTTGTCCCGGAATAGTCAAAGGGGGAGATTTGTTAGGACATAAATTTCCAATTGAGTCCCTGTATTGTTTTGACTTAATTCCGTGAACAAAACTGTGTTTGTAATATGTCATAGGGAGATTTTATTTTCTCACGGTCTCACTTTGTCTATAACGTATTGAAGAAAATTGAAGACGTTGCGACAAAGCTTCAAAGAATTAATCATGTCGATGTTTAAATGGTGCAAGTTTACTCGTCTTCAAGTTAATTGCATTACGAGATCACTTAGGTATGAATGTGTAGAATTAATGGTGCTCGGAATTGCTTTTATAAAAGATAAGGATGTGTTTTTATAAAGAAAAATATTTTAAAATGTTTTTAAAAGTGTTTTAAGTGTTTACACTACGTTTTAATTCTGATATACTCGAAATAGAGTTTGACTTATTTGGATCTCCTTTAAAAGAGACGTTTTGAACTAAAAGTCAAAGAAAGCCAAACTGACGTCAGCTCGCTCAAAAGACATAAGGATCTCATTCGAACGAGATGCCTATGTTGCGTGAACAATGTGGCATTGTCGTTCGAATGACACTCTTTTCGAGGCGATGCTTAATTTTTATTTAAAGCTGGTTTGCGTCAGAGTTTTGTAAGTGTGCATTCTGGAAAATAAAATTCCAACTAGAAACTTATTTGCACATGTTTTCTAAGGATTATAAAGAATAAACACATCCTTAGAGTTTGCAAAGATCCGAGTTATCATTCCTATATGCTTACGTGATCTTGATGCACCAAGAAGGTTGTTCTATCATTGAACATCAAGGGTTTTGCGGTGAAGAAAAGGGAAGGACTTCTTGTTCGACATCGTAGATGAATTAAAGCCAATCGGTGGACACCGAGACATTCGTGGAGTCGAGTGTTGTGGACAGGTATTGCAGAAGAAGGAATTTTTGTGTGGGCACTGTGAGAGGAGTGGTTGAAGATCAAACGAGCGTCAAGACCCGTGGGGATCGAGTCGTTGAGTGAGTCTTTATCTGTTCATTACAAAACTGTGTTTGAATATGTCATAGGGAAATTTTATTTTGTCATGTTCCCACTTGGTCTATGACGTATTGAAAAAAATTGAAAATGTTGTGGCAAATATTCAAAGAATTAATCATGTCGATGTTTAAATGGTGCAAGTTTACTCATCTTGAAGTTAATTACATTCCGAGATCACTTAGGTATGAATGCGTATAATTAATGGTGCTCGGAATTTTTTCTATAAAAGATAAGGATGTATTTTTATAAAGAAAAATATTTTAAAATGTTTTTAAAAGTGTTTTAAGTGTTTTAAGTGTTTACACTACGTTTTAATTTTCTATATACTCGAAATAGAGTTTGACTTATTTGGATCTCCATTAAAAGAGATGTTTTGAACTAAAAGTCAAAGGAAGTCAAACTGACGTCAGCTCGCTCAAATGAGATAAGGATATCGTTCGAACGAGATGCCTATGTCGCGTGAACGATGTGGCATTATCGTTCAAACGACACCCTTTTCGAGGCGGCGCTTAATTGTTATTTAAATCGTGTTTGCATCATAGTTTTGTAAGTGTGCATTCTGGAAAACAGTATTCAAACCAGAAACTTGTTTGCACATGTTTTCTAAGGTTTAAAAAGAATAAACACATCCTTAGAGTTTGCAAACATCCGAGTTATCATTCTTATATGCTTACGTGATCTTGCTGCACCAAGAAGTTTGTTCTACCATTGAACATCAAGGGTTTTGCGATGAAGAAAAGAGAATGACTTCTTGTTCGATAATGAATCAAAGCCAATCGGTGGACACCGAGACATTCATGGAGTCGAGTGTTGTGGACATGTATCGCGAAATAAGGAATTTCTGCTTGGGAACTATGACAGGAGTGGTTGAAGATCAGAAGATCATCAAGACCCATGGGGATTGAGTCGTTGAGTGAGTCTTTATCTGTTCATTGTAAATCCATACTCATAGTGATTGTCTGGCTTGGGACGTCTGAGGTTGTATTCCCGTTTTGGGCTTTTTCCTCGTACATCCGGCGTTGCGAGTATTCTTTACTTTATTTTACTTGCTTTAATCACTCGAGGCATGTTTAGGATTAATCAAGAAAAAAATGGTTTAAAGTAAGAATTGAGTTTTTCGTAACTTGGCTTGGTGCATAATTAAAAGTTGGATAATGTTTCGGAGAAATTTGGTTTTGATTTAAAATCACACACATTGGCACTTTTCACACCCTAGGTCATACTCTGAATACCGATATAAAAGCCATTGGGATCTCCCAAGCCCCATTTGACTCTGATCATCTCTATCATCAGAGTGAAAGCTCCTTAAATTTTCAAAGGGCCCTGAATCCCCTTTTCAGTGGTCCCCTCGTGCGTGAATCGACACAATGGTTTGGACGAACGAACCATTTTACTACCAAAAATCAATCGGGAGGCCACCAGGAGCTATCGAGCCTCGAATTGACCCCAATTAACTTCATCGTCAGAGCAAAAGATATTTGAATATTCAAAGGTTATGGAAACCCCTTTCCAACGGTCTAGCTCGTGCACAAAAAGGCATAACCGTTCGGAGAAATGATCTTTTTCTATTGAAAATTGATTCGGGGCCACTGGGCGGTCCCGATCTCTGTTTGACCAACTTCAACTCTTCAAGTCAAACGAGAATAAATTAATCTCCTAAGTTCACTGAATACCCTTCCAACATTCTAGCCCATTCACAATTCTGACTTACAGTACGGATTGACGATCCGTTTTACTCTGAGAGGTCATCAGGACCTTTCGAGAGCGGTTGACCTAGGTCAACTTTCTGAACCGAGCAAAAATCTTTAAAATTTCAAAGCAAATATCTTAACCTTACCAATGATCTACGCCGTGTACGATTCTGACCTACCATGCGGATGAACGATCCATTTTCGTTCGATGATCTCCAGTCCAAAGGATCGAGGTGCGCTTTCGGGTCACATTTTACCCAAAGTCAACTCCTGAGCTCGGATAACTTTCTAATGGTATTCCCTGTGCACGATTTGGATTAGTGGATTGCGTTCTACGATCATTTTTTTGGAAATATCTACACGACACTGCCAATTCGTAGGTCCATTCCCCTGCCTATCAACAGTGTGTCAAGGGTCACCTTCCAATGGGAAAGTATAGGGCCATGCCGATTGGCATCCCCCCTACCCTATAAATAAAGGTCATGACGTCACTTCCAGGACACCTCATATCCATCAGCATCAATGATCTAAGCAACATTCTCTCAGAATTATCAAAGTTCTTCCATATGAAGTTCCATTGAAGCTTACATTCCCATCATTTTCATATGCAATTTGGCAAAACCACATTGTCTCTCATCCAATATTTATCTTACTTTCAAGGGAGTTCATTCAAGATCAAAGATCATGCTTCAAAGAAGGTCGAAATCCTTCCCCTTCTCTTTAAATTTCTTGTTTGCATAAATTACATTAGACTCATAATATAGTTATTACTTTAGTCCATACACATTAATATTTACATTTTTATTAGTATATTGCACATACAATATTTTCTATAAAAAAACAAAATAAACAATAGAGGGTTACACCTATAAATTTCGAACGGGATTACCTATTATGCTTTTCAAAACTAAAACACATTTTTCTACACACACATATAATAAAATTACGTTCGAATATATGGGATAAACCCCATTCTCAAACTGCATGCAAACTATGTGGACTTTGATGCCTTTATAGGCTACTATTTCCATCACTGATCCTCGCCTACGGGCGAGCGCGTGAAGGGAGGATCCTCGGGTCCCGTGCGTCTCTCTCGGGAGCGCTTCTACCGGCGTCGTTCGAGATGAGATGTAAAAATGTAGAGAGATTTAGATTCTCCAGTCTATTTTTACTCAAAACAGACAAAAGAAAGAAAAAGGGGAAGCCATCCCGAAGGATGGCATCTAAAGACATACTGGTGCATACGAAACCAAAATGATTCGAGAAGGGTTCGGAGGCTAATTTACAAAATGGGAAGGTGTTAGGCACCCATTCCGCCCTTTCGGTCTCTCATGGATATTTGCTATTTTCCTTTATTTTCCCCGTGATATGTGTGCATGTATATATATATATATATATACATGTATATATGTAGTGGAGATAGGAATCCTCGACTTGTATCATGGAAGAGATAAAGCGAGTCATCTGTAGGAAGGTACAAAAGATAATATTAGAAAATAAGATTTACGCGATTACTCTTACGTTGATCGTTATAATGGAATGATAACGCGTATGGAGTAATACGTCACTAAGAACAAGTATATAGAATATAAGAAAATTGGATTTAGAGAAGATGGAAAATGAGAGAGAAAGTGAGAATAGGACTCCAGTCTCGGGGTTTACCCCGAGACGCCTACGTAGCCTATAAAGGCATCAAAATCCACGTAGATCGCATACAAAATGAGGGGTGGGGTTTATCCCATAAATCCAAATTGGGGATCTCTTATTTGTGAGTGTGTGTGTGCGTAGAAAAAAAGGGTTTTAGTTGTGAGAAAGGTGTGAGAAAAGTATGAGAATTACAATTTGGAATTTAGGAGCAAACCCTCTTTTTCTTGTTTTTTGGGTTTTATTTATATGAAAATAGGAGATGTGCAATAATACTAAATAAAAAGTATATTAGGATGTGTGAGAAGTGATAAGTAATAAAACAAGTTATTGCGAATTTAAGAGAATTTAAGAGAAAGTTGAGAAGGTTGGACCTTCTTGAAGATCTTGAGCTTGATCTTGAATGTAGGAGAACAACCCTTGAACTTTGATGATGATGTAGAGTGGCTAATTCACCAAGTTTGATGAAAAGGATGATGAAAAGTGGAAGTTAGAAAGGTATTTGGATGTTGAAATCGCGCTGTCTTCGAGAGAGGTTTTTGGGATTTGCTGAGGGGGATTTCTATTAGATCTGGGCTCCCTTTGCAAATGAGGTGAAGTCTTCCTTTTATATCTTGAAACAACCCTTGAACTTTGATGATGATGGAGAGTGGCTAATTCACCAAGTTTGATGAAAAGGATGATGAAAAGGTGAAGTTAGAAAGGGATTTGGATGTTGAAATCGCGTTGTCTTAGAATGAGGTTTTTAGGATAAGCTGAGGGGGATTTCTATCGGCACCTGTCGATAGGTAGTATCTGGAACCTGCCATTTGGCAGTGTGTTTCAGACCTTTTTTGAGAAATTGGCTGCCGAGGGCAAACCATTGGTCAGAATCATGCATGGGTTGGACCATTTGAAAAGTAATTCAGAGAGCTTTGAAAGTCCTTGGGACTGCTCCCGAGTTCGGGTGTTGACTTTGGGTTAAATATGGCTCAGAAGCATTTGTCGGTCCATTGGACGGGGAATCATTCGGACGCAAACAGATCGTTCGTCCGCGTGGTAAGTCTAAATCATGCACGGGGTAGACCTTTGGAAAGGTTAGGAGATGTACTTTGGCATTCCAAAGAGTTTGACCCGGTTTGGGGAGTTGACTTTGGTCAACCGGGCCCTAGAAGCATTCGGTGACCTCTTGGAGTCAAACGGATCGTTCGTTCGCATGGTAAGTCAGAATAGCACACGGAGTGGACCATTGGAAAGGGGTTTTAGTGCCCTTCAAAGATTAATTCATCCTCGATCGAGCTAAAGAGTTGACTTAGGTCAAACAGAGCTCGGGAGCGCTCGGTGGCCTCTAGGTCAAGTTTCAAACGCAAACGAATCGTTCATCTGCATGGTAAGTCAGAATTGCACACGGGATGGACCGTTGAAAAGGGATTTTAGTGCCCTTAAAAGATTTATTCAGCCTCTAACGAGCTGAAGAGTTTGACTTTTTGGTCAAATGGAGCCTGGGAGTGCCTTATGGCTTCTAGGTTAGTACTCGGGACATGACCTGGGTTTGTAGTGATGAAGGGAGATACTAGGGACCTAAGGAAAGTTAGGGGTAACAGAATGGGGCGTCTATAGATCCCCTCGATGGGTGAGTTTGGAATAAATGATAACCGTTGAATAGACACCATATGATGATTTTGATGGAGTATGATCGATTCAGAGGGTCGAGGACGATTCTGAGCACATGAAGAGTGTGCTAGGGATGGTTTGAATGACGATCAAAGGTTTAGGTCTATTTATAGGACCTGAAGTGATGCGAGGGGATGACCAATTATGCGACTCAAAGCCAATTCTGTGGGCTTTGGGTGAAGGTCTAATAACCGAGGTCAATTCTGACCTAAGAGTGGTGACGAGTGTGGACCAAGGTCATTTTTTACCTAACTCAGGTGACAATCCAAGATCGAGGTCAATTCTGACCTAAGAGTGGTGATGACCAAGGACTGAGGTCATTTCTGACCTAAGTCAGGTGACGATCCAAGATCGAGATCAATTCTGACCTAAGAGTGGTGACAACCGAGGATTGAGGTCAATTATGACCTAACTCAGGTGACGATCCAAGATCGAGGTCAATTCTAACCTAAGAGTGGTGACAAAAGAGGATCGAGGTCAATTCTGACCTAACTCAGGTGACGATCTAAGACCGAGGTCAATTCTGACCTAAGAGTGATGACGATCGAGGATCGAGGTCAATTCTGACCTAACTCAGGTGATAATCCAAGATCGAGGTCAGTTCTGACCTAAGAGTGGTGACGACCGAGGATCGAGGTCAATTTTAACCTAACTCAGGTGAAGATCCAAGACCGAGGTCAATTCTGACCTAAGAGTGGTGATGATCAAGGACCGAGGTCAATTCTGACCTAACTCAGATGACAATTCACGATCGGGGTCAATTCTGACCTAAGAGTGGTGATGACCGAGGATCGAGGTCAATTCTGACCTAACTCAGGTGACGTTTTAAGATCGAGGTCAATTCTAACCTAAGAGTGGTGACGATCGAGGATCGAGATCAATTCTGGCCTAACTCAGGGGACGATCCAAGACCAAAGTCAATTCTGACCAAAGAGTGGATAAAGATTGGATTTTAATTCTGCTGGAGAAAGTGTTTTGTGATTTTGATCTCAGTTGGGGAGCTGATAGATGGGGAAACTTTTGTTTCTTTATAAGGCCTCGCAGGGGGGAACACCCAATTTTGGTGCTGTAAAAATTTCGCTGGGGAAGTGATCATGCGATCCTTGGAGATCCTCCGGGGCTTTGTTGGGAGGAGATTCACTTGGTTTTTGAGGATTTTGCTGGGAAAGCGGGGTTTCGCTTGAGGGAATGCAAAATTTTCCTGGCGAAAATGCTCTAAATCTTTCCTAGGATTTTTAGGAATTTTCTGAGGATTTTTCGGGTCTTTTTAGTATTTTTTTAGGAATTTCTGTACAAAATTTAAGGGGGGTTCCGATCGGAATGGTATGATGGGTGCCATTCGGCAGTGGCATGGACTTTTGGACTGCCTCGAGAAGGTAAGAAGTCAGTGTCGATCGGTATGGTGGGGGTCAGTGCCAATCATTATGGCATTTGGCATCTTATATAAAGGGGGCGAATCCTTTTACTTTTTCACAGCTTCTTTGCTTTCTCTCTTTCTGCGATTCCTCTGCAAATCATTCTAGCATTCTGATCTTCAAGAAATGGCCTCTTTTGTGAGCACTGCAGTCCACAGGGAGTGGTTGACCGTTGATGACTGGGCGAATGTGGAGTGAAGGACCAGGGTGCCTCTTGTTTTGGGGAGTGAAAACTCCTTTGATACGTTTGAGCCTATTGCGGATGAGAGGACCTTGCTGCCGGAGCCGTCGTGTCATCGCCATCGAAAGTGAATCCTGGCGGTTATGCAAGTGACCTGACCTCTAGCATTCCTTTCTTTTTGGTGATTTTTCTTTCTTTCCTGACTTGAGATTTTTTTTCTTTTTGCCAGCCTGATATTTCCTTGAAGAACATGCGCGCCTGTGGGACAACAAGGCTTAGGGATGTCTGGGAGCATCTCCCACATGTGGTGCATTGCATGGTATCATCAGCAGGTTTTGGGAGGTTGGCATCTGTGCTGGATGAGATGCCTCGTTCGACAGCGGTCCTATGCGCTTTGGGGGAGAGATGGTGGGATACTACCATTTCGTCTTCAGGGAGATGACTGCGACTCCCATAGATGTGCAGAAGCTATTGGGGCTAGATTATGATGGAGAGTAGATAGAGATGGATCACTCTTTACATGTGAGACCGGAGGCAGTGCATGCGGCACTTGGTGATGTAGGGAGGATAGTTTTTGGGGATTCTATTTGATTGTCTCTATTGAAGGATGTTCTTTTGGGCAGGTAATTAATGTAGAGGATGGGCTGCAAGTGAGGCAGATGGCCCGATTATTTATTTTGTTGGTGTTGGGAGGTTTCATGGTGGCGTCGAGCGGCGACGTCATCGATTTATGGTTCTTGTCGTACATGAGGATGTTTTCGAACATCCCTTTATATGATTGGAGGAGTCTGACTTTGGCGACCCTTTACTCTTCTTTGGATGCATTCAGTCGGTGCTTCCGACAGACTTTTACTGGAGCCATGTACCTTCTTGAGGTATTCTTCAGTTTGTGCATTTCTCTTCATGCATTCGTATTTTCCTTTCATGCATTTGCATTTTCCTTATGCGTCTCTTTTTGTTTGTGAATTTTTATCTTTGACAGACGTGGTTTTATGAGGTGATTGGATGCAATACCCCGTTGATCTCTCTGAAGGATGACACTATTGAGGACTCCTACCGATTATATCGATGGCGTAATTCCAATCGGTAGTCGAAGGGATCCCTCTCTGGAGGCGGTGCATCAGGTCTTGAATGACCTGACCAGTGGTAGGGTAAGACTCTTTCCATTTCAATCTTGGTTTCTGCACTTTCTGATCTTGTATTGATTTATGCCTTCTTGGAGATTTTTAGGTGACCTTTTATCCCTGGGGGACAGCCATTCAGGATGTGGGGATGACCGGGGTGAACACACAGATGAGGCGTTTGCTGGCGCATGAGTTCGGCCATTCCTGGTATCTCGGGGAGAGGGTGGTTCGCCATATTGCTGAGGAGGAGGTGGTGGTGCCACCTGCACAGCCTCCTATGTCTATGAGGCGGGAGCGACTGCTGTCGGAGGATGCGAGGATCGCGATGTCGATCGGTGAGTCCTACTTATTGTACACTGATACGGCTGCGCCGTATGACTATAAGAACTTTGTGATGAGCTAGTTGATGGCACCCAGTATATATGATGCTCTGCCTTTCCCTCCTGCGGGTTCATGTCGGGCGGTGGGAGCTTCCCACAGTGGCGGCGATCCGATGGCATCCGTGGTGGCTGTGACTTCAGAGGTTCCTTTTGTGCGATTGCACACTCCTTCGTAGGGATAATGGAGGGATGATGCCTATGCTGCATCGTCCTCATGCGATGTATCCAGAGGAGTTGGGTTTGACAAAGGAGGTCCTCCGACCTGCGGTATACCTTTATGTTCTTCTCTTTCATTCTTTTCTGTTCTGGTTATTTCTTCTTTGATACTGATTTTTCCTTTTCCTTGCAGCAAGTGCGAGTGTCGACCACTTGTCTAAGAGACATCAGAGACTGGATATCTTCGGCGACTGGCCATATTCGGGATGTGGTTCCTGTTCCTTCTTGCTTGGTGTCGTCTACTTCGTCCGAAGAGGACTCTGGCTCGGGTAGTGGCGGTGCATCATCTCGTCGTAGGGGAAAGAGAGCACATCGCAGGGGTGGAAGCTCTTAGAGAAAAAGACGGGTGAGAGAGAGAGAGAGAATGTGGGTTCGGGCTGAGTCTCGTTGTTTTTTTGTTTTTTCTTTTTATTTCCTGCAAAATTGATGTAACACACAAACAAATAGATGCAATGCAATGGAGTTTTTTATTATCTTTTATTAATGATGAATGAATGCATGCACAAGCATTTTTTTAATTTGCTGCTAAGACCGTAAAAAGGAGCATTTTTGGAATTTTTTGAAGGAATTATTTTTTTAATTAAAAAGGGGAAATTATATAAGGAGGAAAGGGTTTGTTGAGAATATCAATTTATTTTTATTTGGTTTTCTGATTTGACAAAAGAGGAAAAAAGGGAAATTTCTAAAAATGGGGGGTTGCCGATCAGCAAGCACCATGTCCTTCCTATCGGCAGTTCAGTCCAGTCTCATCAATTCAAAGCTTCGAATGGTACCCTCTTCAGCCTTTTGTATTTTGTGGGGTAGGATTATCTTTGACTTCTGCAGGGATTATTTCTCTTGTGAGGTTCTCAAGTATAAAAAGGGGAGAGGGTGGGGTGTTTTCATCACACCTTCGCAGTCTTACTTACTTGCCCACTATCTCTTAGCCTTACAAGATGGCTCTCCCTGGTAGCATTGAGTTTTCTAACTACCTTGAAGCCTTGGAAGCAATGTCGACTATGATGCTTTCAACATACGTCGAGTCTTCTTGTGGCGCAATCGGCCTATCGAATGGAACATGCTGATGGCGGCGGTACAATTCTGGTACCCCGAAGACCATGTATTCCGCTTTGGGTTGGATAAAGTTTGTCCTCCCTTCGAGGAATTTTCTGCCATATTAGGTATAAATCCCAGTGTTGCTGCGGCTTTGCCCGAATTTTCCCGTTCTGCTAGGGATTTGTTGGCCGGGCTTCTTCATATTTCTCCTTCGGCGGCCAGATCATTGGTTGCTGGAGGAATGATCTCTCTCCCGGCGGTGCTGCAGTCCGTGCATTTGTGGGATATAGGTGATATTGGATATGCTGGAGCCGTTGCTCTGGGCTTGGTTTTGAAAATGCTGCTGGAGACTGGGGAACTGTTGGTGGATCCGCAACTTACAGCCATCACTTTGTGGATATCATACCATTGTAATCTTATGACAGTGATACTGGCGGAGACGCTGAATGGTCTGGATGTCTGGCGAGAAGGTCGTTCTGACTTTCTGAGGGGTAGCCCCGTGATGTTTTTCATGTGGTTGTCTGAAAGACTCCGCTTGGTGGTCCCTCCAGAGTATCCTTTGTCGGCTATACCCAACTTCTTTTCTCATTACTTCATCCACATAGTCCTGGATATTGCGAGCTGGGAGAATTGGTTTGTGGAGCATGGGGCTCGGAATTTGTATTGGTCAGTGCCTTGGTGGGGGCAGTTGCAGCCTATTCTGGAGCAAGGAGAGTACTCATATGTGTGGCTGGTTAGCCCCAGACAGACCTCTTTTTATTTCCCTTGGCGGCTTCTGCACCAATTTGGTTGGGCACAGGTCATGCCACCTCGGGCACTAAATTTCTTTTCGGTAGACGTTTTGACCGAGAGCCTGCATCTGTTGTTTGGATCAATGTGGGAGAATCGGCGTCCGTCGACCCGTCCCTCTCAGTCTGTCGGGAGAGTTTGGCATGTCCCTGGTGATTATATGAGGTGGTTATGGAGGAGAGTAGTCAGCAAGATGTTGGAAGTGGAGACTGGACAAAGGTGGTTTGTTTTATTTAACACCATAGAAGGGGGTGGTGGTGTTTTTTCGAAGCTGGTTCGGGCTTATCGATCCATGGAGTGTTTACGGCACTCTATTCAGGCAGGGGAAATTTGGGGGACCCAGGATGTAGATGATGAGGGTGCAGTCTCCTGTGGTAGCTATGGGTAGGACTCTTGGAGAGTTTATTTGTTGTAATAGGGAATAGATATGGGGATTTTATTTGGCTTTTTATGGCAGTAGGGGGAAGGGAGTTATCTATTCCTTTCCTTATGTAATCTGTATTATAATTTCTTATTAATGAAATAAGCAAGTTTCTGATGATCCAGCTGTGCCTTTCGATGAATTTTGTAATTTTGAATTATATATACCGACTGCTAAGGCATACATAATCCTTTTGTTCAAGTATATGTTAGAATGAATTGTCATTCTCGGAGATAAGAAAAGAATAGTATTTTGTGAAAAAGAGAGGGTCGTGCTCCTGTAAGATGTGTGAGCTGCGTACGTACCTCTCAGGTTTTTGAATTTTTTTTCTTTATTCAAAAATGGTCTTTTGAAGAGGATCATGCCCACGTAGTTCTGGGTAGAGGGAAATGAAGAGAGTTTCTTTTTTTTAAGAATATAAGGGAGATGAGAAGAGTCGTAGCGCGCTGAGATTTCGGACTAGGGGTAGAATTTCTTGAGATGGTTTAGGTTGACTGGATGAGCCATCTCTTTCCCATCTAGGTCAGTGAGCATGGCGGCACCGTCGGATAAGATTTTCTTCACAATGTAGGGGCCGCTCCAATTGGGCTTGAATTTCCCTCTGGGGTTCCTGATGGGTTCTATTATCTCCTTGAGGGCTAAATCCCCCTCCCGGACACCGTGGTCCTTGACTCTCTTGTTGAATGATCATGCTATTCGACGATGGTACCCTTGTAGGTAGTAAAGAGCTTTCAATCTCCTTTTATCTAGGAAGGTCAGCTCATCGAGACGGCTTTAGAACCAGTCTTCTTCACTAACTTTGCTTTTGAGCATGATGCGTAACGAGGGTACTTCCAGCTCCAAGGTAGGACTACTTCCATGTCGTAGACTAGAGAGTAAGGGGTATCCCCAGTAGAGGTTCGAATTGAGGTTCGATAGCCCCAGAGGGCGTACATGATCCGATCAGCCCAATTCCTACAGCTTTCGATCATCTTACTGATGATGGCTTTGAGGTTCTTGTTGGAGGCTTCAACTGCACCATTGGTCTGAGGTCGGTAGGGAGAAGAATTGTGTCTATGAATCCCGTACTCATTGAGTACTTATGTGACTTCTGCTTCGAAGTCCAACCCGTTATCTGACACTAACTCATGCGGGCCCCCATATCGACAGATGATATTTTTCTTGAGGAATTTGGCCACTTTCTTGGCGTTCAATACAGCGCATGACTCAGCTTTGACACATTTGGTGAAGTAATCAATGGCAACTAGGATGAACTCATGTCCGTTTGAAGCCTTCGGTGTAACCTTCCCTATGATGTCGATACCCCATGTGGAGAACGACCAGGGAGAATTCATGTTGAAGATTAGAGAACTGTTGGCATTTGAGGCACCTCCGGACATTGGCGGTGCAATCTTGGGCCATGGTGGTCCAGTTGTAGCCCTATCGTATGATCTTCTTAGAAAGCATGTGATCATTCATGTGGGGCCCATATTCCACACTATGGATCTTCTGCATTATTTTCTCGATCTCAGCCCCTGCAATACAGTGTAGATGAGTTCTATCGAAGTTCCTCTTAAGTAGAGCTTTATTACAAATGATTTACTGGGCGGCCAGTCTTCGAAGGGTTATTCAGTATTTCTTGTTAGAACCCTCAGATTACCTACCATGTTTGAGGAGGTACTAGATATCATAGTACCAGCAATCGGCTAGTTTAGGGTCTTTGGTAGAGACGATCTCAATATGGTAGTTGTGGGTTGGTTTGTCTTGATTTTGAACTCGAAAGGGGGTCATTATTATTCCTTCGGGCATGTCAACCATGGGGGCCAAGGTAGAGAGAGCATAGTCTAGGTTATTCTTTGCTCGAGGTAGGTAATGGAAGGTGATATCTCAGAATCGGGAGGCTAACTCTTCTAAGTGGGCATGGAAGGGTTGGAGTTTTTCATCCTTGACTTTCCACTTTCTGAGCACTTAACCGATGATGAGGGCAGAATCCTCATAGACATAAAGGTATTGAATACCTTTCTTGAGAGAAACTTTGAGGCCTACTGTGCATGCCTCGTATTTCGTTATGTTATTGGTGCAAGGGAAATCCAATTTGATGGCGATGGGAGTGTGGGAGTCATCAAGGGCGATCAGAAGTATCCCAACGCCATATCCCTTTTTTTGGCAGTGCCATTAAAGAACATTTTCCATCGAAGGTGGTCTTGAGAGGTGCAAAGGATATTTTCATCTGGGAATTAAGAGATCCAGACATCTTCTTCTTCTACGGGGTAATCAGCAAGGTAGTCAGAGATGGCTCTTCCTTTAATGGCTTTTTGCGTGATGTACACGATATCAAACTCGGTTAGGAGCATCAACCATCGGGCCATTCCACTAGATAAGGCGGGTTTCTCAAACAGGTATTTGATGGGATCCATTCGGGATACAAGTTTGATGGGGAAGGCGAGCATGTAGTGTCGCAACTTTTGGGTGACCCAGACAAGTGTGGCACACGCCTTTTCTAAAGCAGTGTAGTTGACCTCGTACCCGACCAATTTGCGACTGGCGTAATAGATGTATCTTTCTTTATGGGAGTCCTCAAGGTATTGGACTAGCAAAGCCCCAGCTATAGTGTCGATTATGGTTAGGTATAGGAGCAAAGGGAGACCATGTTGTGGTGGCATGAGCACCAAAGGTTGGGTCAGATATTGTTTGATTCGGTCAAAAACTTCTTGACAGACCTCGTTCCAAACCTTGGTTGAATCCTTTTGAATGAGCTTGAAGATCGGTTCGCAGATGGAGGTTAGCTGCTTGATGAACCGGCTGATATATTGCAATTTCTCGAGAAAACCTCAGACTTCTTTCTCTGTTCGTGGCGGTGGCATCTCAAGTATGGCCTTCAGCTTTGCAGGATCTTCTTCTATCCCCTTATCATTGACCATGAATCCCAAGAGGTTTCCCTTTGTAACGCCAAAGACACATTTCTGTGGATTGAGTCTCATCTGATATCGTCGAAGTCGTTCGAAGAACTTCCGGAGAGCGGGAATATGACCTTCTCTAGTTTTGGACTTGATAATCAAATCATCCACGTAAACATTGAGTTCTTTATGAATCAGATCGTGCAGGATAGTTGTGGCAGCCCTTTGGTAGGTATCCCCGGCATTCTTGAGTACAAATGGCATAACGGTGTAGCAAAAGGTTCCCCATGGGGTGATGAATGCGGTTTTTTCTTAGGGGTCTGGGTGATTTGGTTGTATCTGGAAAACCTGTCGACGAATGACTTGAGAGCATGACTAGATGTGTTGTCCACGATCATGTCGATATTGGGTAGAGGATAATCATCCTTTGGAGAAGCTTTGTTTAAATCTCGGTAGTCCACACACATTCGAACCTTCCCTCCTGATTTTGGCATAGGTACTATGTTGGCTATCCATATAGGATATTCAATCACACGAATGAAACCCACGTTCAGCTGTTTGACCACCTCTTCTTTGACCTTGAGCGACCATTCGGTGTGGAGCTTTCTCAATTTTTATTTGACCGGCTTGTAATCTAGGAGAGTGAGGATCTCATGCTAAGTTATTTCAGGATCAATGCCTGGCATGTCAGCATAGGACCATGCGAATACATCCATGAATTCCTTTAGTAATTCTTCGAGTTGTGCACGCTCATGCTCGTCAAGGGTGGCCCCTGTCCTAATCTTGTGCAGTTGGCTACTAGAACCGAGATTAATAACAACAGTCTCTTCTTCATTAACTTGAACGCGGTTATATTATTTATTATTAACCTTATTTAGATCAGTTAATAATTTTTCATTTTCAAAATCATCGTCATCAAAAGTTTGATTAGAATCCAAGTAGTTAATGTAAGGCACATCAAGATACTCAAAATCTTCATTTATTTCATTGATAGGAAAAACAGCGTTGAAAACCTTATCAAAAGAGGTATCGATTACATTTGAATAAGAATAGACAACATAAGAAGAAATAGGGTAAACATTGGGGTTAGGGGAGATTTCAAGAGGTAGAACTGGCACAGCCTGCCAGTTGAGGAGGGGTGTATCAGCAGCTTTAATTAGATGGGATGGATCAATTGATGTAGTGCCTGAATGAACCATGTAGAGTGCCATCCCCAGTGTTTGTAAGTTGAAGGAATCTTCGGAATCACTTTCCTCAGTCTCTACGATATCTTTGATGAGCGGTTGTGCTCGATGTTGGAAACTTTTAGCCCATGGGTAGCTATCTTGGAAAAAGATCTCCATTCCAGGTTTTGTCTTCTTGTTCGTGTGGTCATACCATGGTTCTGGATAATCGCAAAAAGGTAAGTCCTCGCCTTCTTTGATGAATCGTCCATTCAAGGAGTCTCCTGGGATATTTTGGATGTAGTCTAATCTTCTCTTTGGTCGAGATGGTGGATTATTCTGAGCTCTTTTTCTGATGGTTGATACCCCAAGCCACAAGGAGGGAAAGCTTTCTTCAGTTCGATGGGATCAAGTATCCCTTAATGCCTTTTCCCTAGCCCCAGTCCGGGCATGAAGTGCATGTTTCTGAACATCTGAATCACATTGACATTGCCATGAGGGTCATATTCTGGACGAACCTTTTTTTTAAACCGTCCCCTACCGGGAGTAGGATTGGATCAACTCGGAAATCCTGATAGGAGCATATCATTTGACCCGTTCTGTATCTCAAGGATTGGACTGCTAGTGCTTGCACCCTCAACATTTTTATCGTCGCCCAAAATGGTGATGACTTACCCGTCGGCGAAGAACTTTAATTTTTGATGGAGTGAGGAAGACACACCCTTGATACTGTGGAGCCAGGGTCGTTCGAGCAACAAGTTGAAACAAGTTGGGATGTCTATGACTTGGAATTCAATGACAGGGTTTATATGGCCAACCCCTATTACAAGTTTTACAGATCCCATCACCTCACGGTGGGTATTATCGTAGGCAAGTACAACGGCGGATATTGGAGCGAGGTCGCATTCTTTAAGGCCTAAACACTTGAAGGTTTTTAGTGGAAAGACATTCAAGGCGAATCCGTTAGCGACAAGAGAGAGTGGGACAGCCTTCCCCATAACTTCGACGAAGACGTGGAGTGTATGATTGTGATTCGGCCCAATTCTGGGGATTTCTTCTTTCGAAAATGATAGCATCCGGGTAGAGGTCAAGGATTCGACTAGATTTATCGCCTCTTCTGGTGTGGTAGAAGGAGGAACTATGGGTCCAGTGAGCATCTTGATTAAAGCATTTATGTGAAGTTGGGAAGACATGAAAAGCCCCCATAGAGTGATATTAGCTTGAGTTTTCTTTAGTTTATTGAGGATCTTGCTCTCCTCAATGGTCATCTCTGGCATAGGAAGGTTTTCAACGCCATTCCCCTTGTTATTTGTTGGTAGTGAGCTTGGAACCTAGTAATGTCTCCCTGATCTGGTCATGTGATTTACTGAAGAAGGGAAGAACATGAATCCCGTTTCCTCGTCAATCTCAGGTTGTTCTCTCACCCTGTTTATTTCTCTGAGGATTTCTTCAAATGATATCATCCCATATATGTCGGCTACTGGGCCAGTTCTTCCTTAAGATTGTTCTTCACTCGAATCTTCGAATTCTTCCCCCCATCCGATGGCAACAATTATGTCTTTCCATGTAAATTCAATGCTTTCCACAACTTCAACGGCGTCTTCATACAGGTCTTCCCATTCTTTGGGTATATGTATGGTTGAAGGGATCAAGCGCCCTTGTAGCTTCACAATATCATGTAACTAGGTGATACTATAAATGCTGTTGGTTTACTCGAATAATTCTGCCATAATCTGGACAACATCATCTAGACTGACTTCATCGGTCAGTACCACCCCACTTGTCTGAATCTCGGGCCCATTTTCGTGCTTCCAAGAATAGTGTACTGAACTTTTGGCAATCGATGACCATCTGTGAGGGAAATTTCATCCCGAACTCTAGGAGTCGGTTAAACACCTCTGACAATTCCATACTTCTATTTTTAGAATGGGTATGGATAGCGATGCATGCTCTGGTAAGGAGTGACAGTGCCTGATCAGTGAGGCTAGTAGGGTGTAGGAGGTAATATGGGAAATTTTGAGGAGGTTTAGGAGAGTATATGGGTGTGATTTGAGTTGAGGGATCGAAATCTGGGTTTTCTTCTAAGAAGATGGCATTGGTATGATTTAGGAGTGGATTGTGAGTAGTGTTTGGCTTAGGATTGGATGGTGGGGCGATGGTACCCCGGTCGATGAGATCTTGGATTATGTTTCGGAGGTGAAAGCATTAGTCAGTGGTATGGCCAGCAGTTTGGTGAAAGGCGCAATGAGCATCGGCCTTGATGTTTCTTAGGAGTGGATTTGGCAATGGACGGGGATCCAAGGGTTTGATGTGGTTTCGGCTTAATATGGCTTGGTAAACTTTGGAGAAGGGAGCATGGAGCTCAGTGTATTCCCTTCGGATGGGGACAGGGCGGCTTTCTGGTGCCCATGATGTGGTTGGTTGAGAGATGTTGTTGATGGTTGAGACTGTAGCACTAGCAGGCTTATCATACTTTCTAGGGGTGAACTGTCTGGACACCTTCTTCGGTTCAACCTCTGTTTTAACAAGGCTTTCCTCGATTTCTACTCCTGCTTCTCTGAGAGCTCGGAAGTGGGGATAGTATTGTCCTCCCATCGTCGCTCGAACATGGGGAAAAAGTTCTTTTTCACTATGTTGACCTGTTCCTCCTCAGATGGCCGATTGGTCATGGTAGTTGCTTGCCCCCTCCACCAGGTGATGAAGTTACTGACTGATTCCCCAGGGTTCTATTTGAGAATCTCTAAATCATGACGAGTGACCTCACGCTCTTCGTTGTATTTGTACTACGATATAAATTCTTGGGATACATCCTCCCAACTACGGATTATGGATTCCTTGAGAGACAAATACCATCGGAGGGAACTATCCTTCAAAGTTTGCTGAAACAATTGGGCCATCACTTCTTCAGAAGCCGCTAGTAGATTTATGGAACAATGATAACTGCGAAGATGAACAATCGGGGGTCCACTCCTTCCAACTTCTCGATATTTGGCATCTTGAACTTCTCGGGTAATCTTGCTTTAGGATAAGGAGACATGTGGGTGTAGTCTATGTAGTTTCCAGAGATTCTGACTTGGTCGAACTTCTTGGTGAGAATTTTGAGATCCTCCTTGACCTTATTCAACTCTTCCTCTTTTGGATCAGTGACCATAGGCAGGTTAGCCATAGGCTGGGCAATGTTTGACATCAGAAGCTGGCCAGGCAGCGACCCATTGACAGGAGGGGCACGTGCAGCGTGCTGATATTCTTCGGGAATCCAGATAGGCTCGGGTGGACCCATAACATAAGGGAATGGGGCCTCAGGCTTTTGAGGAATAGAACCTAATTCCGTTGCATCTCTCAGACCTCAGTTTGGAGGTTGTCAATCTTGGTCACGAGTTGAGCTAGGACTGTCGTCAGATCCGGCTGTATGACTGGTACTTGATCTGTATTCTTCATGGAAAGTGGATGGATTTCGGACTCGAAAGAAGTAGTAGAGGAACAGACGAAACTTCGAGGTGATTTGACTGAAGACCGAAGCCAATAGGAAGCCAGGCCAAGGGCTTGTGATTGACCTGGGAAGGCGTAGAATGGGATTTATTTTTGAGAAAAAGAGAAGAAACTATTTTTGGATTCTTGATAAAGAGGGGAGAAATGTTTTTTTTGGAGATGAAACTCAGCATGATTATTACAATTATTATGTTCTCACTTGTATTTAATTCTCCAAAATGCAACGTCGGACGGGACTCGAGCCTGGAAAAGTGGGGTTTTTAATATATGCAAAGCTACGGCTGGAACTTGTAACCAGACTCACGAAAAGGGTCCCATTTTAAAAATGCCCGAAAATTTGGGCGGCAGGCCGACCCAGAATTTCGATAGAGTTTCGGGTTGAAACTGGCAATCTAAAGTGTGTGTCCTAGGTTTGACACCTATATGCGGGTATGCAGTTGGTTGGGTGAATCATAATGGGTTCCCCCCTTTGTATGACTTCCACGATATACGTCTTTCTCTTATGGGCAATCAGTACGTGTGGACAAGCCATTTGATATACTTGAGTTTACGTGAATTGCATCACTATATACCTCGTGGGAACAGTATATGTGAGAGAGAATTCGATACACTCGGCATACGTGAACGAATTCCCTATAATATACCTCTCGTTATGACTTCGGTCAAGCAGTACGATGTGGGGGAACCGTTTGATATACGTCAAAGGTACTTGGCCAATGGAAGGTGAGAGTCATATCGCTTAGGCTAACTGCGACCTACCAGATCAGCGCCCATCACAAAGTGACCCTCCAGTTACTGGGTAAAACTTGCTCAATAATAATGCTCTTTGGTGATGTCGTGTGAATCATGCATAATTTTTTTATTGGTATCTTATGATGAGAACGCTTTTCTTGATTATGCCAAATAGGGAGCAAAGTACAAGTACCAAAGGTACACCAAGTATGGATGGGTGATGCATCCAACATATAGATATATGTGATCCTAGGAGCACGTGGTGCAAAGTGTACATGGATAATTTTCTACAAGTGTGTGATCATAAGCATAAGCATGGGATACACATAAAAAAAAGGGGGAACGTGCAGATATGGGGGGAAACATAAACAAATATAACATCCATGTAAATAGAGTCAAGCTCGCAAAATATACAGATCCTCATCGGAGTCGCCACTGTAGCCATCCCCGATCCTCGCCTGCGGGCGGGCGCGTGAAGGTAGGATCCTCGGGTCCCGCACATCCCTCTCGGGGCGCTTCGGTCGGCGTCATTCGAGATGAGATGTAAAAATATAGAGAGATTTAGAGGCTCCAGTCTATTTTACTCAAAATAGATAAAAGAAAAAAAAGGGAAGCCATCCCTAAGGATGGCATCCAAAGACATACTGGTGCATACGAAACCAAAATGATTCAAGAAGGGTTCGGAGGCTAAGTTACGAAATGGGAAGGTGTTAGGCATGGATATTTTTTATTTTCCTTTATTTTCCCCGTGATATGTGCATGTGTATATATATAGTGGAGATAGGACTCCTCAACTTGTATTATGGAAGAGATAAACCGAGTCATCCATAGGAAGGTACAAAAGATAATATTAGAAAATAAAATTTCCGTGACTACTATTACTTTGATCGTTATAATGAAACGATAATGCGTATGGATTAATACGTCACTAAGAACAAGTATATAGAATATAAGAAAATTGGATTTAGAGAAGATGGAAAACAAGAGAGAAAGTGAGAATAGGACTCGAGTCTCGAGTTTTACCCCGAGATGCCTATGTAGACTATAAAGGCATCAAAGTCCACGTAGTTTGCATACAAAATGAGGGGTGGGGTTTATCCCATAAATCCAAATGGGGGATCTCTTATTTGTGAGTGTGTGTGTGTGTGTAGAAAAAAGTGTTTTAGTTGTGAGAAAAGTGTGAGAAAAATATGAGAATCCCTATTTTGAATTTATGAGCAAACCCTCTTTTTCTTGTTTTTTGGGTTTTATTTATATGAAAATAAGAGATGTGCAATAATACTAAATAAAAAGTATATTAGGATGTGTGAGATGAGATAATAAAAGTGCTAAGTAATAAAACAAGTTATTGCGAATTTAAAAGAATTTAAGAGAAAGTTGAGAAGGTTGGACCTTCTTGAAGATCTTGAGCTTGATCTTGAATGTTGGAGAACAACCCTTGCACTTGGATAATGATGGAGAGTGGATAATTCACTAAGTTTGATGAAAAGTGGAAATTATAAAGGGATTTGGATGTTGAAATCGCGCTGTCTTCGAGAGAGGTTTTTCGGATTCGCTGAGGGCGAATTCTATCAGATATGGGCTCCCTTTGCAAATGAGGTGAAGGCCTCCTTTTATAGG